>JAUMHL010000025.1:7093847-7155179 GCA_032362345.1 Sandelia bainsii
GCATGCTTCTACTTAAATGCCCTACTTTCATGATATAATATCACTATAGTGTGAACTTTTTACGTTTTCCATAAATTTCACCCGAAAGCCAAATATCCCTAACTTTTTGTGAGTAGTGTATACTTCACTCGCTGAAGAAGATTTAAGGAAGAAAACCCCCCAAAAAACAACTACTGAACATGGCTGCCATAAAAGCCTGCAGCCTGGAAAAGAAGAACACAACAATTTGGCGATATCAGAGGGTCTCATGCTTAATGCAAACAAAGGATTTGCAACCAAATATTACTTATTATTACTTGAATTTACTTTAAAACTATCATCTTTGATTTTTAACATTTTGGCCATCTGATTCAAAAGGTCTTATCCTCACTGTTGTTTAATATACATATATTGTGACATATTCCATTCTAGCAGTGTATAGCAAACACAAATGAATTGGCCTTGACATTTGTAGGGGACTGTATTTGTATCCATGTAAACATGATGAAGAACATTTGTATCTGCCTCATGTGGCTCCTTGTACTCCCCAGTTTTCTTTCCAATTTCCTTAAGTGACCTTGCTATTCCAATGAAAGTGACCAAACTATGTGTGTCTTCACGACAACCATGCAGTGTGTATGTCTCATTTCTGCCTGATGGACAGCCATTAACCCTTGGTGAAGAGGTTGAGGAATATTTATATGTGCCTGTCAGCAGTAACGTGACAACCTCTGGGGATGAATAATATGCTTGCCCTACACTGGCTCCAATTGTTGAGTTCAATTCACAGCACAGTGGATTGTGTGTGCGTGTGTGTGCCTTCTGATTTACAGTGTGTGTTTTAATGTGTGTACATTAAGTATGTGTGTGGGTTCAGGGGCAATCTGAGACCCTGAGGTGAGCAGCAGGAGACAAGTTCTACATCCCCTCACTGACATCTGACAAACCTCTCACTCACCATACTGGTCTGTCTTCTTACTGTGTGGTATGTTTCTTTGTATTTGTTCTCTGAAATATACATAAAAATACATATACTTAAAGATATATTTATATATCCATTATACTAATTGCTTGTTCTGTTGAGGGTCATGGGGGTGCTGGAGCCAATCCCAGCTATCATTGGGCAAAGACAGGGTACTCCCTGGACAGGTCACTAGTCTATCACAAGGCCGACATATAAAGACATTTACACCTAGGGGGCAACTTAGAGAAACAAATTATTCTAACTCCATGCTTTTGAATAGTGGGAGGAAGCTGAAGTACTCATAGAAAACCCACACAGGAATAGAGAGAACATTCAAACTCCACACAGAAAAGCACGCAGCCACCCCGTGGATTTGAACCCCTTTGTGTGGTGTGTGTTTTTCCTCAACCTTGGCTCCTCTACTAGAGGCCTGGGAGATTTACATTTCTGTGCAGTATCTTAGCTTAACTAGCAATGCAATATTCTGGACAGAAACTTCTGATGTTGTTTCTGGGATCTGTTGGAGCCACATTTCCAGCTTGGGTGTCACAGCCCTGAGTGCTGTTACCACCAATCAGTCGACTTTGGCCTTCGCTTTCCCCATCCTCTCCAGTTCCTCTTTCAGGCCCTGGTATTTTTTCACTTTCTCTTACTCTTTCTTCTTAATGTTGCTGTCATTTAGAACTTCTACAACTATCACCACTGCTTCCTTCTATTCCTTGTCTACTATCACAATGAATGGTTGCTTAGCCAGGACCTTCCTGTCTGTCTGGATCTGGAAGTCCCACAGGATATTTGCCTTGTGATTCTCCACGACTTTCACCTTCCACCTTGACTTGGGAGCACCTAGCCCATACACAGTGCAGATCTTCCAGTACACGATGCCATCCATTTAGTTGTGCTGTTCAGTGTATGCTGTTCCTGCCTGCATCTTGTTCAATCTATATAAATCTAATGTGACTGTAAAGTGGTGAGAGTGCATTATAAATGTCAGTATTTTCACAGCTCTCCTTCACTAGCAGTGTTTCAAAACTTTTCCCAAGATGCTCTAGAAATTTGGATCCCAGCCATTCCAACCAATTTAGAGTTGTCAGTTAGCCACAGAAAAAAAAGACATGGGCAGTAACTAGCACATTCAAAGTGTGCTCAGTACCTGCGTCATTTGAACCAGCCATTGCTGCCCTGGTGTCTAAACACAGCAATGGCTGAAACCAGTCAGTAGCAACTGATCCCACTACTGTACCTCCAAGCCAAGACTGTGCATGCCTTGATTTCATCTCCATGACAAAGGGAGACGTGAAGTGAAATATACTTTTTCAAACTGACCTTCAAAGGCAGCTTCCAAGCTATTGGGCACAACAAGTGAATTTAAAAAAAACAAATACACACATCATCAGTGGCACTAAGAAGTCATAATTATTGGCAAAATACTGTATGCATGTCAGTGGAATGGCAATAGGTTGTCATAATATCATATATCATCATGTAATAATATTTTTTCAAACATATTATAATAAAATACTTAAATAGAGAATGTAACAGCCTTACAGGCAAGATGAACTATATTACTACTGTATACACATATATTCAGAAATATATTCATTTTGGCCTGAGGCAACAAACAGTTGGTCCTAAATCAAACTGTGTCAAGAAACCTTGTTTTTATATGGAAGTAATAATATTGTAAATGATAACTAGATCTCTTCATAGTATATTGTTGGAGATTTGTTTCTGCACTTTTGTGAACTACTTGTCATGTTACGTCTGATTAGTTGCTTATCTTTCATGTGAATGTTGTACATCAAAAATGTATATTCAAAAATCTATAAGGTGGAAGAAGGCAGTTCTATAGATTTATTTTATGTATGAGGTAAAGGAGGTATCTTGGTCAAAGATAACTCATAGATTCCTCACAGTAGTACTTGAGGCCAATGCTATGTCATCTAGGGTAGCAACATGATTAGACAACATGTCTCTGAGGTTTTTGCGCCCAAATAGAATAACCTCTGTTTTGTCTGAATTAAGAAATAGAACGTTACAGGACATCCAGGTCTTTTAAACATGCTTGAAGCCTGAGCAGTTGATTTGTTTTATCTGGTTTCACTGTTAATTTAGCTGGGTGTCATCTGCGTAGTAATGGAGTCAACACTCGACTTCTGTTAGTTATTGGCATTTTTCCAAACAGTTAGGACTACCCATAGTAAGGCATGAATGCGGTTAGCAACCACAGTCAAGATTGTGATGCGCTCACAGCATGGGTTTTTTGTATGATGGCCAGAAATAGTGAAAGTTGTTGTTTACCTTGATGATGTGTTGGCACCCTGCTTCACACAACATGCAAGGTGTGTGTTGCCTGCAGCTCTTTATCTTCTTTTTTTCATCACCTTTTTTCTTTTGTATGTTTTTGTTTTACTAAAGTGGTAAAAGCCATTGCACTTTCTGTACCTACTCCACAATGAAAACCTCAGTGTGGTTCTGTTACCTAAAAGTAACATAACCACAGTTCTGTGAGGTTGCTATCTGATAGATGAAAATAGGTACATGAATATAGAGGTGTACCCACGTCTCTAGCATAAATAGTAACAAGACTTACCTTGGTTGAGGGAGAGGAATGTCATGATTTGGCCCTAATGCAAAGCGTGGACAAAGTATTGTGGGACTGGGTTGAGACTATAGCCATGGCGTGGCTAGAAAATATTATAAAGGTCCTGTAGAAAGGTATTTTGCGCTTTGGAGCCCACAAAGATCAATCTACTTGTCCACTTTTGAATTTAGATGGAATAGGATGATTGTCACATGAGTGGTGTGGCAAAAGAAAATCTCCTGGATTTGTGTAAAACCTCAGTGTTTCTGTCACACACATATGTAAAGAGATGTTTGTGGTGATGTGTTTTCAGAGTACTGCAAAGGGCTCAACACTGATTTTCATAAAACTAGAAACAGTCCTAAATATTTTTCAGTCCTATAAAACTTGTCAGCTCTCACTGTTGGTTGAGTTATTTTCCCCAACATTGTCATATTTTAAAGTCTTAAATAAGAAAAAAATCTGATCCTGAATGATATGATAAATACAGTGGTACACAGACTTGCATTACTGCACTTGTAGACAGTTGTTACACATGTCACTAGGGAGTCTCCAATCCCACAAGAACAAAAATCGTCACATGACGGCAGCACATGGAGCTCTATAAAACAGCTTCCCTTGCTGATTAATGCTGCAATTCACTGAAGAATATAATAAAAAATATAAAAATAAAAAAGCCAAATTTGGTTAAAATAAGGGAGAAATTATAAGATATAGCTCTCAGTCACGACGCATTTGGACTATTTTTATGTTTGCTTGTCATTATAGATGTTTTTTGTTTATTTTGGATTATTTGTGCTGCTCACACCTGTCAAACATGTTTAAAATAATCTTAATGGGAATGCCTGGCTATGACTGGATCAGGAGGCAAACGATTACAATCATTAAACACCACATGCTGCATGATTTTATCTCCCGACTGTCAACACCAACTGGCCCAGACTGGAAGTGATTAAATTTCTGGCTGCAAACATAGCACTGGGCCTATGTCATAAGAAACCTGGCTCCTACTCTGCAAAGCTACCCAGTCTGACCTCATATATAGTACCACGTATCCTCCGAGCTGCACTGTCCACTAACTTGTCACACTCAACCCTACCCACCTGACACATTGTACTTGTCTTAATTTGAAGTTGTGAAGAATTGTCAACTTTTGTAAGCCTGTAAAGCCCATTGACTTGGATTGCATGTTGCATGCTTTGACATTGCATGCTTGAGCTACACAAATAAAATTTCCACTGTGCGACCACTGATTGAAAAGCTGTGCGAAAAAATTCCCTTATGATATAAAATAGATGTTTGTTCAACACAGGTGCAAGGCAGTTCTCATGTTCCATGACCCCACAGCTCACTTACAACAGCTAGCACACCTCAAGACAGTAAGGTCATATGTCCACATCCTCATTCCCCTTGCCCTTTGCACACCCACCCATACACACTTAACCCAAAAACCTCTTTTGGCTGGAAGCAAAGCCATTCCTCTCTTGACCGAATTCTATTTTTTAGCCTAGAGAGAAAAATGTAGTCTTGACAAGGTTGGAGATGGCAGGGGTCTTATAAAGTAGTTTTGGCCAGGGCAGATAACAGAAGAGTCAAAGATGTGGATTAATGTGAACGACATATAGATGCAGAGTAGGGTTCAGGTTCTAAAATGATAGCCCTCCCCTTTCAGGACATGAGAACTGGGGAGTTGTGTCCATGGTGGATTTTTTATTTTTATATAAAAAGAATTGCTTAAACAATTGATGGCTTTTTCTGTTTGTTTTATTGGGTTATGTTTTTTCAGTTACTTTTAAAACATGAAGTCAGTACAAAGCCATGAAATTCCCAATGACACATGTGAATAGGAACTAATGTAAATGTAAGTAGAAGGTAGACTGATTTTAGTGATTATATCTGCATGTCCTCTTGATGAAACCTTGTCTCTCCCCCAGGCATCAATCACGCAGGTATCGAGCTGCCTGTTGCAGTGAGTTTTTTACCGTCAAGTGAAACTTCAGATGCCATTGTCTGTCGAGGAGTCTTCACCGGTGACATGGCCAATCTTTGACACAGTGCTCAGTCTGTCTCATCGCAGTCCCAAGAAGGGGCTGTCATGCTTCAGCAGGCCGGATAATTATTTCCCTCTTATCCCTCCTTGCCAGGGCCAATCCTAGCCTTCAATAGAAGCCAGGGACCGCACCACTTCCCATCACCTCTCTCCCTCTCTTTTCTTCTCCATCTCTCTTCTTCCATCTGTTTCACTTCGCCTCACTCTCTGACTTCAAGCCCTCTTTTCACTCAGTCTGTCTTTGTGTCATTCTCTCTTTCGTGTTCTGTATCTTTTCTAAGAATAGATTTGCATGGGAAAAATAACCCCTCGGTTTGACAGAACTGATACACAAAGTTGTAAACATTTTATAAAAGATTGCCATATAAGCATCTTTATCTCATTGTTTTCATCATCAATTTGATGCCCCTTACATACAGTATATAACAAAGAGCACATGAAATCTTATTTTTCAGCTATCACATGAAGCACAGTTACCGTACACAGAGTGAGCAATTTCAAGGAATTAAATACTTCTGAGATTCTGTTGGTTGTTGCTACAGTCTGAATACTGTGTTGTGAAATTTTTTTTATGTAGCGTCTGTAGACAAGGCTTTATTTTTCTTATTTTTTCACTTAAAATGTACAGTATGCATGTCTTCCCCATGTCTGGTGTGTTGTGTGAGTGTGAATGGTTGTCTGTCCATATGTCAGCCCTGTGTTAGACTGGCAACCTGTCCAGAGTATATTCCGCCTCTCGCCCAATGACAGCTGGGATTGGCTCCAGCACTCCTGCGACCCTTACGAGGACAGGCAATTGAGATAATGGATGGATGGATAATTTTTAGTATATTTAAATATATCTCAACAATACTCTGCAGTGATGATTTTATAACACCAAAATTTATATTTATTGCCAGTGTTTGTTTTTCTCTGGGTTTGTGTATATCTAGTTGTGTCTGTCCTGTTCCCTCTGGCTGTACTGTCACCTAAAGTACATGTAAATGTTATGCCCTTTTTGGTTTCGATTCAACTTGACAGGTAGTCATCAAGTTCAAACAAAACATTTATTAAAAAAGTCCTAAATACCACAAATATTGTGTAAGGCAGTTTACTCCTATCTTACTTCAAACGTGGACAGAAGCATGCCAACAGCAGTCCCATCATTCCAAGATTTGTTATTGGAAGCAGCAGGCCTGCCTTGATTTGGAAGGCGTGCATGTTAACCTGTGGCCCCAGGGCCAACTGCAGCTGATCGAAAACAAAATGAACCAGGCCTGCCAGAGCAGGCAGTGACAGTACAGGCTGTCTCCTGTAGATAAGACAGAACAATAGTCCTTAATAGGCCACAGAGAGACACACACCCATCTCCAGCCCTGCCTTTTTCTACTCCTATCAGCTTGCTGCTAACAAAGGAAACAAGATGCTTTTCCTTTTCTTTCATTTCCTACAGAGAGATTAGTGGTGCTTAACAGGGGTATGGGCATGAAAATGTGTATTTGAGTGATAATTCAGCTAAACATGCACAACTTGTGACAAGGAGCCTTGCAGAATGAGACAGACTACAATGTATTTATTCCCCCCTGGGTTGAAACTTGGAGGAGAAAAGTACATCTTGTTTATTTGCTATTTATGAAGAGTTTCTGAGCATGTGATGTTGCTTTTCAGTGTTGTTCTCAGCACATTTCATTGTGTGTATAATTTTAGACATAATTAGACATGCCTGTGTCCATTAAAGCAGCATAAATACACATATTTTATCAAATGTGCATCCAAGACACATTTTCTGAAAACACACTGGAGTACAACACAGAGCCATGTAAGCATATCAGATTGTCTGGGTTACATTTCTCTTTTTGTCCTAAATGCAGTTAGTGGTGCATATAATAGGAGGCAGAAAAACCACTTTCTCCTGTGAAGGCCATTTTTTGACATTGATGGAAAAAAGCCTTGGCAGGGTATTGGAATGCCATGATCCTATTTTGTAAAATTTGAATCATTTCACTGGCACCCAGGTAAAAGGCACTGACTCATGCCGTAACACTACCTAAAAGAACACACAAAGATCTTTGGCACATTATACCTGATGCCTTTATACTGAGCTCTGATGAAAGAAATCTACCCTGCTGCTAAGTTAGCTCACCTGAAATGAATGCCTTTAAGGAAGGATGCTGTACTTGGCTCTGTGACAGGAGGTAAAATGCTACACAGTGTGATGTGATAAGATTTTAGGTGGATTGGGGTGTTCAATGCTGTTTCATACCTTAAGGCTGGATTTCAGAGACCCCGAGAGCCAGAATTGAGCACAGCAGTGTTAGACTGTTGATTGGAGAGGGCATCAAGCCTAGGAGACTCACCCTAAATTTTGCTCCCATTCTTTTTGACCATTTAGCCCCATAAAGACCACTGGCTTACTAAATCGAGTCAGTATATTTCGTAACGAATGTGCACTGCACAATGTACCACAAATGGACCAATATGCTTGACTAAAGCATATATTGCATTTTAGATCTGACAGAGTTGTTCCAAAGAGAGAACATGATTACAAAATGTTGCCTTTTCTGATCTTTTGCCTCTACTGGAGGTAAAAGAACAGACTTTTAAGGCTGTGCTCTTTCTGGGCACACAATTTTTAAGCTTACTACTATTTCACCTAACATGATAGAGAGGTAGAACTTTAAGCCTGGATCTTTGTTCTTTACTTAGAACTGTATTTAAATATGTTCTCATTTTTGCCTGCTTGCTTGTTGCTTGGTTTGCACAGGGAAAAGAATGTGTCTTTGTGCACTTCGTACACATGTTGTGCGCTTGCCTATAAGCCTAAACCAGAGAAATTATAACAAAAAAAAAAAAAACTTCCAGCGAAGTGCAACTCAGTTCTCGCCACATCCATATTTCTATAAACTGCATTTACTCCTGTGCCAAGCAAGATAAATCATGTCTTATGTACCATTAATATACATGTTGTCAATAGGAGACGCATGAATGCAAGAAATATGGTTCTTCCCAATAGAGACAGAATTGAAAAATGGGTTTCAGATAGGGTGAGAACAGAGCCTTCCCTCGTGAGACTGCAAGGAGGCTTCTAAATCTCTGCTGCCCCCCAGTGGGGATCAGATAATGTTGTGTGTGTGTGTGTGTGTGTGTGTGAGAGAGAGAGAGAGTTTGAGAGAGAAATACTTAGTAAAACCATGTGATACATGATCTTACCTCCCCAAACCCCAGGATGTATAGTCCTCTTGCACATACCTAATATCAAAAAGTGGTGTGTTCAGTGCCTCTTTATTATGAAAGTTTGAGAAAATAACCCTGATGACAGATGGGGTGTGGCTTGGGATTTCAGATTTACGTTACAAACTTTTCATTAGTGATCTAATGAATAGACACTATTGACTTGTATTATGAGAAATGTACAGTACGAGTCAGTGGTTTGGAAGCTTGCTCCATTGTAGGGACTAAAAGTCAGGATATCTCAGCCTCTGATGCTTTTATTTTGTATTTTTTATTAATCTGACTTAAAGGACAATATACTGATGATAGTACTACTATAAATAACTTTTATTTCAAATGAGATTACAAAATAATCTGGAGGTGATGATTCATTTGACTCACGTTCATTTGCAACCACTGTTTGCCTGTTTTTACTTCTTGCTTTTTGCTTTCCAGACCACATCCCTGTGTGATATACGTCTCTGTGTTGACCTAACAGCTTGCTCAATTTCTTCGCATGGCGTTTGAGTCTTTATGCAGCTGCCTACATCTGTGTTTGTTTTGGAGCTCTCTCCTGGTCTTGTGTCATTTTCTGCTGTTCATAAGAAGATGCTCATTTGGATAGTTTGTAGAGGACAATGCCATGGCTGTCGCTCTGATAGTTATCCAAGTCCTTGATCTTCTCTCCCTGTAAACATCATTACTACATACTGAAAACATACACATTCACAACAGGCCCGCACTAATGCACACACACACACACACACACACACACACTCACAAGCTGCTCATCCAAAACGGCACTAACAGATTAGCAGTGATTATAAACAAACATGGAGGATTAATCCTGTGTGCTCTCAGTCTACTTTTCCACTGAGCTAGCCAGGGTAATTACCAAGTGCTAGATTGTTAATGTAATTACACACACACATAGACACACTGGCTGTCTTGCTTCACTACTTAGCGATATCAGGTTTGTGTGTTTTTTGCAAAGAAACTGCAGACAGCTGAAGTTAACATGGTACAGACAGAACCAAAGATTATTTGGCTGTGTGTTCAAAAGGTTTGTTCTTGATAGCTGTTACAGACATCTTAACATCTGTGCATGATGGCAGTTGAATCTGAATGAAGGTCACGAACAGGGAACTGACTCTTTTTAACTGCTTACCACTGTGTGTCTGTATTTGCTGCTATGTTTTACACAAATGTGATAATGAGTGTTTATAACTGTGGACATACTGTATATACTGTGAATGTCACCATTTTCTCAGTGTTCCCTGCTGTAACATACAGATGGCAAATATGAAAACATATAATGGATTTGAATATGACTTTGCAATTTGGCCACAGATTGGTGTCTATCACTAGATTAAATCTGATCTGTTTTCACAGGTTGAGGCTATACTGGTCAACATTTTTGGCGGGATCGTCAACTGTGGCATCATCGCTAATGGCATCACTAAGGCCTGTCGCGAGCTGGAGCTGAAGGTGCCGCTGGTGGTCAGGCTTGAAGGTAGGAAATCTGCACTTCACGCACACTTGCTTACATACACAAATCCTGACCCTGCTAGCATTCAGTCCCAGCTGACACCGTCACTGACACAATGCATATTATGAATCATCTCGATCTGAGTCATGAAACATTGATATCTGTCTAGCCTGTATTTAAATTACTCAGTGAGCATTACATGAGACTGGATAATACTGGACGCTGACTTTAAAGCTACAATATGCAACCCAGCTTATACATCTACCACTTGTCACTCATCTAGATGGTTAATTGTCCTTGATATACTGGACAGGAGACCAGCATCGCTAACATCACCCAAGGCATCATACAGTCAGATTGTGGTTCAGCAGATCTCTAATTTAATTTTTTTATTTTTTTATTTACCATTCAAATGAGCCTGTTCCTGTAGTCCATGTTATCACAGTGACTTACTAACCACCAGCTCTTAGCTGTATGTTCCCTGAAAGTATACATACAGTACAAAAACAATAATGATTAATAATGTAGCTAGTTATATCTAATTTAAATGTAAATAAATATATGCAAATGTTTACTGCATCAAGACTGTTACCCAAATATTCAGATTTGGATATTCATTTGTTGGATAGGTATTCAGTTTACAATGTTTAGATTTGGGTCGTTTTTCTGTTGCTATTATTATTTTTTTGTATGTTTGTTTATTTTTTACTGACTTTTTTTTTTACTTGACATCCCTGTCACTCACCGCAGTGGACGTCATACCTCTAGTTCGCCATGGCAGTGTGTGTATTTGGAATAGCGATCGCAGTGATTATGAATGAACACGTTGCGATGCAACACGTGTAACGAACCTCCTGGAGCCCAAAATATGCTATTCGTGACAGCCCTATACTGCATTAACCTTTTGTTGAAATTGTTAGGCAGCACAATTTAAAGACCTCTTTTTTTTTTGTAAACCATTGTATTGGAGCCATTGTATTATGGCTGCTGTACTCACTAGAGCCTATCCATCTTCATTGCGGCCCACTGTCCCAGTAAGAACAGCAGTGCATTTCTCATACATGTCACATTCTGTTGCACCCGTCATTAGTGCCAGCCACAGTGCCAGTAGAGACAGCACTGATTGGCTCACCTTTCACCTGTATATGCTAATGAACCATGTTTTGTGTGTGTGTGTGTGTGTGTGTGGGGTTGGTGTTAGCTTAATTGTCAAGATCCTGCTGAGTGGTGGCCAGAGTGTAGAGCAGGGGAGTATTTGTGTTTGTGTGTTAGCCCTCAGCACTTAATATGTCCACTTCGGTATGTCTTAACACACTTTGTTAATATGGTTTGCAGGTCAGGGCACATTAACCGAAGCAACCCAACAGAAGTACTGTAGTACAGTGTGGACACAATAGACTGTGAGAAGTGTTGTTGTCATATTTACATTTAAGGCTTTCGTCTTCAGTTATATGAAATCTGCACATTCTACATATAAATGTCAGCCTATCTTCTTGACAACAGAGTTTCAACTTCAAATGGTCTTCCTCAAGTAAAGGTGAGGGTGTGAAGAGAAGTTGTATATATGACAACTGTAATGACATGTTAGATGTCATTTACAAATAGCCTAATTTGCAATAAAAGCATTAAAACACGATGGTTGATTATCTCACTATTGAGTGGTCTTACACAAAATACATATAAATCTCAAATCCAACTTAAATTACCAGTTCATAAATAGATGCATATACCAAAAATATATATGCATACATATATACTTAGAATATCTGTGACTTGAAAAAGTAATTCGACTAAGTACAAACTTTAATAATATGAGGCGATAGCTGATAGCTGTCACCTCAAGCACCTCAAGATAGCTGTTTGGGGTTTGTGCAACCTGCAAAAATATATTTATGTCTATGTGCTTCCACCTCAAAATATTTTTGTGCAGGCATGAAATCTCAGTATTTTCTTGTCTAAAATAATTTTGCACTTGGCTGCTATAATAAATACAATGTGTTTATAAACACATCCCACAAATTACCACAGCAAACCAAGTTAAGAATGAAACACTGGTGCCAGTTCAAAAGTCAAGGTGTAAGATAAGCATCTGTGTCATCTGTATCCACCATCTGTCATCTTGTTGCTGATAGAGCACACCATTAAACAGAGTACATTTAAATTTGACTTGTGCCACTGTAGAAGCAACTAGATTGGCAATTAAAACAGACCTTTAATTAGTCACCACACATTTCTCATTCTAGGCCATGTAATTCAACCTCACAAACAGACTCAGTCTAGAAGGTCACTGCTGGTGGTTGGTCCAACCACGTTTTCCTGGCCAGGGCCTAATCCAAGCTTTAGTTGTGGGTCATTACATTCTGGCTTCAGTCTTGTGGAGGAGATTGGTTCAGAATCAATCAGCTCAGTTTGCGAGGCTGACCGCAGGGCAGTGAGAACGGCCACACGCTCTTCAACAGGATCAGAATGGATTAACTGGCACACTTTTAATTGGGAGGGCTCTTTATAAAGGCCTGGGTTGATTGCATTGGTGGAGAGTTATGTATTCGCACATGTAGAGGAAAATGTGGTCTAGACGCTGATAGGGTTGAAGTAGTTAATAGGATTGCATGGAGTGTGTGTTGTGTGCTGATAGAGTTTCTAACTAAAACACCTGCTGTATCAGCGCTCAGATCTGTTGCAAATTAATGCAACTGATTGACCACCGCACAGACACACATGTACAGACAAATGTTGAAGGTACAGTACATGTATGATGAGAAGAGATACATGAGGAAGTACTGCCCCCTTTGGTCATAATGTGAACATAGACACACTGTGTTGCTCTGTGAGTGGGCTGTCTGCCACTACGGAAAGAAAATCCCCTTAAATAGGCCTCAGGGTCCAGGGAAAAAAGGTGACTGAATTCACTTAAGTCTGTTCCCTGGCCTATTGATTTACTGAGCCATTCCACAACTGTCTGTCAACCAGTGGAGGTTGATTTTTCCTTTAAAGGAGATCTGGCCATTTTCTCCCTCCATTTAATTAAAGAGAGACACAAGGTCCTAAAGCAAGGTTGAGAGGGGTCCTTCAGTCCTGACGTTGTCATTATACCTTAAATAGGGCCAACTGCTACATCCACACACACACATAAACAGCTATACATTGTCACTGATATCTTCGTTTGTTTTTTAAATGAATATATTTACTAAATGTTTAGTTGTAAAAACATATTTTTTCATTCTTTTCTTATTTGAGAAATTAACTTGCTCTTATATATTTTCTTGTAAAAAGCACCGGACCAGAATGAAATGGGTCATGAGCTGTACACAGACCGTGAAAACAGTGGTGGTTGTTAATATGAGTTTCTTTATCAGAGTCAACAAAGATGAAAACCTTGATTATGAGAAGAACTTTAGAAACTGCCAATGTTAGAGAGAGTTCTATAAATCTAATATACACTCTTCAAGAACGGTCTAGACAACGTGAAAACTTTGATTAATGACTGGTTAGCACATCAAAGGATAAAGTATCAGCAGTGCCCTGCTCTCTGTTCAAATGAGAAGCATTTGATGTTTGACACACAGAAAGGAAGTAGCTGTGAAGGAAAAACACTGTTAGGTGCTGATTACTAGGAGTGACAAATTCTGTCAAAAGGTGTAAAGTGTAGTGGAATAATTATTTGGGTAGTCTTTTTATATACCAATTGCCTGTAAAATTGTCTTAGAATACATCTACTTTCAGACTAGTTTGGTTTCAGCAGAATACAGTAGCATAGAGACCTGCCAAAAAACAAATGTTTCAGATACATGAGAATTCTGCATTATCTGTTTTGAACTAGCTTTACTTAGTAACTTCAAGAGGTGTCATCCTACCGACAAAGAAAATCCAAAAACACAGCCCAGAACTAATTGTCATGACAAATATAACCTTATTAAAATGTCCACAACACTGAGATCCCGAAAAGTCCAAACCCTAATGAAAACACCTTACACAGATCTTTAAATCAAAGCTATGTAACGTTTTCTAGCAAACATAGCAAAAAAGTGGAGAGCATAACAGAATAATGGAATCTTTTCATTGAACACTTTTTCACACATCATAGTAAGAAAACAAAAGTTAATAACTGTAATTAAAGATTGCTAAGTTATTGTGTGTTCAGGCTCGCCATCATGCTGTCAGGGTTTACTGGGACGCTTGCATAGAACAGAGGTATTGTTGATGACATTAGTAACACTATGAGCAGTCGAAATGTCTCCTGTGAAAAATGCTCATTGCTAAAACATAAACAGAAAGTGAGTTAGTATTGTCAGGTACACAGCAATGTTTAGCTAAAGTTTGCATATATTAGTGACAATGAGCTACCATGGTAATTGCAGAAAAAGTTGCTTATAAATGTTGGTTTTCATCTGTATTTTATTTATTTATTGCTTCTTTTAAAAGTTCCAGGTGTCACTTAAATTGATGCAAGAAAACAAAGTTGAGACCAAATTCATCGAGCTAATATAGCAAACACAAGCAGAACTAGAAAGTTACTCTGTAGGTCTGAGAGCTTTTTAGAGTCTTTTTCCTCTCATCAGATCTTAGCTGCACTAAACTCAGCTTGTTAAGACAGAATTTGTCACAATTTTAGGAGCCGCACTCTCGACACAACTCCTCCAGCACAAGTCTCTGGCACAGTCCCAAGCCTTATTATCCTGCTGAAATATGGTGGCCTAGACTCGACTCACACATTAAAGTGACATTTGCAAAGTAGTCACAAGTAAGCTCACTAATTAGAACGGAGAACTAACAGAAATGTTTGGTGAAGTGTCTACATATCTCATAGAAAATACTCAGCACCGCTTAGTCTTTTGTTGTTTTTGTTGTTTAAACCCAATCAAACTCTGGAGATAGTGTATATTGTGATCATTTTCTGCTATGGGAGAGTAAAAAAATCTTTTTACCACCATTTATTACAGTTAATCTCATGGAGTTCATTATAAAATAAAAGTCCTTCTTGGTGTGTGCGTGCATTATACTGTATACTGTATGTCCTTATCCAGACTGTGAGTAGGTCTCTGGCAGCACCTAGTGGCTGCAGGTGAACCCACACAGTCAAATACTTAGCATATTGTCTCTACACACACACACACGCATTCTTACACACTGGTGCTGCATCCAGCTGGGCTTTGTCCTTGCCTGCACTACTGTGAGCTATCAGTGCTCCCTATTGCTCACAGAGGAACTGCAGTCAGCTCTCTCTCTCTCTTTCTCACACACATATACACACACCCAAAATGCAGAAAATGACACATGTAAATGCATCGTCTTCTTTCTCACTTGTATAGATGTGTGATTCCCGCTTCACACATTACACAGATAACACAGGTACCAGGAATGCAGCATTGCTAAACAGTGTTGCACACAGCTTTGATGCTCATGAATATTTATGGGATAAAAAATAGCACAAATACATATGTTTACTATATTTCTCTATATATACACTTCTCACTGGCATATTTGTCTTTTCAGAATATCTCTTGCATTATGCATTTTTTTGTGGGTCTATATGGCTACTGCTTCCACAGCTGTTTCAAGTATATTGTGCAACAATTTTATTTGAATCATCTGACAGATAAGCTTGTCAGTATGATCAAAATTTGTCAGTGCCAGTGAAGTTCATCAGTCAGCTTACTGACTCCACCCCCCCCCCGTCACTGTGAGCAACAGTATTGTCTGTTGAGAGTATAGATTTGTCTGTGGACACACACAGAGAAAAATCTGTGCTGTGTGTAAATGACTGGGGATACACTATCCCGTGTTTATGTGCCAGAGAAGGAGCTCTTCCTGCTCTTATTCTAATTAATTACATTGCAGAATTGATTGTTTGGAGTGTGAGTCTGCAGAAATGTGTTTGGAATGACTTATTATCTGGCTGGACAAAAGAGATGAAATATTAGGCGTTAAGTGGCGCTGGTAATAGAATTCCTCATGAAAGGTCTATTGATCAGGGTGACCGGGCCTCAGGAGAATTCACATATCATGCAGTCTTAATTACACGCCAGCCAGGAGCGCTAAGGTCAAACTGTGAGCAAACAAACACACACACACACACACACCTCACATTTAATTGCACAGATTTGGTCAGAGTGAATGCAGAGAACTACACCAATGCACATAAGTGGCAATCACATCACACAAATTTAATAACACACATATAGTGAATATTGCGTACCAACTGTATATTTAAGCATCCTATAATGATTATTTAAATTTTTGACAAATTTTTTTATCTGTCATTCTGTCTCAGTTATTCTGGTTTATCTTTGATCTAAAATGTCAGTAAATATTCACATATGGGAATGTATGAGGGAATTTTTGCATAACAAATGTCTTAACTGATCACAAGGGTGGTGGATCTTTTTTCTGACAAATAACTGATTGATTAACTGATTGATTGATTGATTAAATAACTACCTTATTTAGCGCATCTTTTAAGACAGTATTATAAGAAATGTGCTTCAGATGAAACACTTAGCACAAAGAAATATGATTACACTATGCAGATTGATTTTGAAATATGATGACCCAATAACTTTTAAAATCAAGGGAAGCATAATCCCCATACCTGACAAGATCAGACAGATTCTGTAAATAGCAATATTAATATGTGAAATCAATAAATGCCCCATAAACAGCTGGCTTTTGTTGTTTTAGCAGTGTGGAGGCGATTCTGCTTCATTTGACCTTTTGCTCCATTGCCCTCTCTCTTCCTTCTGATTCACTCTCTTCCTCTACCATCATCCTCTCCCTCTCTATGTCCTTCCGTCCACTACAGCACCCCCTGCCCAGTGTTGTGAGAGGCTTGTCAGGTTTGAGTTTGGCTGCACAGCACGCTGTGCTGGGAGACAGCCAGTTCACTGTGTAGAGCCTCAGGGCTGTGCAGAATGTCTCCGGGTGTGTCTCTCTCGTTCTCTCTGCTTGGTTGCGGGTCTGCCCGGGCATGGGTGCTTGCATGTCACCCAGCACCTGTTACCCCCGACCTTATCAGCACAGGGAGCACACGCTCACACATAAATTGCCCTTTTGCCTCGTTCACAGTCAAAGCTCCTTTCAGATCAGCAGTTGAATTTGCCACCCTTCACCCATAACTCCATCCATCTGTCATCAGCGTGGCTTCACTCCACCAAAGGAACTCTTTGTCTTTCACACAGTGCGGTTTTTAACATCAGCACAGATGGCAGCTCGGGTTCAACCTTGTTAAGCCATTTTTTGTGAGATTTGTTGTTACCTCTTGTAACGGTGTTCTCCTATATCTGCTAGGGACCAACGTCCATGAAGCCAAGCGGATTCTGACCGAGAGCCGCCTGCCCATCACAGCAGCAGACGACCTGGATGACGCTGCCAAGAAAGCAGTGGCTGCCATCAAGAAATAGAAAACTGCCAGTGTATCTTCACACTATGCTCTGTCCGCCCATGACTAACACTCATTACAGCCTCAAATCATCACCATCAGCCTTTTTTTTACACATGCAGAACTCCAAAAAACTTCATGCCTTTGCTTTCATAGGCCTTTTTTTTCTTCAGCACTATTTTTCATACTTTCGTTGCCGATTAAGAATCCTTATCACAGGTTTTGAGATGATATATCACCTCGACACCTTATAGAATTCAACCTTAACACTTATCTTTTCTCTGCAGTGCAAATTAACAATAATAATAATAATAATCGACACTTTATTAATCCTGTTGGGAAAATTCTTTGTGGACAGGCTGCCCTTTTGAGGCGCCAAGGGTTCGGGGTTCAGTTATCCCAAATGAACTGCTTTTTTTTTTTTACTTTATTGAAACCATATTAATTGGGAGATCATAACGCTCTAGTGGCTTCTTTTAAAGATTAGGTGAAGACCCAAGACTGTGCATTACATTTTTTCCGAGAAAAAAAATGTCATTTTCTCTGTGTTCAAAGTTACAAAATGACTAAAAACTGCCCGTTCATGACTTGTAAAATCATTTGATGGCATTTAGCTAAAACAAATGGCAGTAGTTAATTTTGGAACAATCTTTCTGTTTTCTTATTGACTTCATTGTCCAAGTTAGACAGGTTACAAATGATGTGAAGTACCCAGTATAAATTCTGTACATCATGTCTTATTTGTAAAGTGCTACTTTACTCAATGTTAAACAGTGTCTAACTGCATAAATCTGTGCCTACTACATGAAGGAAAGATTGTTGTAAACCATCTTACTTACTCTTTCAGTCCCAGCAATAGTTTCATACAGAGGGGTTGAAAAAGCAAAATCACAAATAAAATTGTACTTTCCTTATTTTATAATCATGAAAGTATATTGATGGAATATCTTGAATACAGTGTGAAAACCATGTATATAATTAAAGAGGTTAAAAACAAACATTTCAAAAAAGTTCTTTTGCACATTTCACTTTAGAGTAAGCTGGGGAAGAAGACAACCCGGTGGGAAGTGGGCAAGACATGGAAATAGAAACCATCACACCATTGCATTTTTTTTTTCTGGAGAGATTATATTTGCAGGATAAATGTAATGTCAGTGGGTGAAAGCAGACCCTCAGCAGTGTGCGCAGCTATGTGCCTTTGAGATCTAAAACTCTTCACTATCAGACAAATGGAGAACAGTCCAGCCTTGAGATAATCTGTAAGCACAGTAGTAACAGTAGTAGATGCTTAGTTCAAGACTTTTGCAGACAGAGGTGTTGTTTGGTGACACTTCTGTTTTGAAAAATCTACCTATAATAGTCTTAAGCAGTAAGCTAAATGACATGAGACAAATGTTACCCAATGGCCTGTTGGATAACAGGTCCTTTGTTGTGTTATGTATGTAAATATGGTCTTGTTAACAGTGTCCCATGATCATGAATATCAACAAAAATATTAAGCAAAAGCTACAAATGTGACACTTTGTGTTCTCACTGTCCCATAACGGGAAGACTCAGCATTGCTTCCTGCATTAGTAGTAGGCTAAATCATGGGGTAGTGCTTTCAATCATGGTCGAGAGCTGAGTGAGGCAGCCCATGTCATTCCCTTTCAGTCAGCAAAGCAGCCCACTTCATTCACCTTGTTCAATCAGTCATGCAGGCTATCTCATCTTCCAGCGCATCACATATGAATTCAAAGTCTCACTCTCACTCTGTATTATGCCGAGAATGAAAACATCTGTTCTTTGATGTTAGTTCATCAGTCTTCTAGCTTCTGATTTTGTTTCTGCATTGTGCGGCAGTCACATGCATTTCACTGTCTGACCCTGTCTGCTTTCTCCCACTCAGACTTTGCAAAGACAAAACTAATTTTTCCAGTTTCTAGGAAAGTTTTACAAGTTAAAACCACTATGGACAAAAGATATCATAATACAAAGAGTGAAAATTAATGTTGATTGTACTCCAGTGTGTCCTGTCACCAGAGCACAGATGTCTCTCTTATCATTGTAGTCTATGGAGAATGGAGAAAATGTTGTTTGTCTGAGTGTCGGTGCCATATCCAGCTCTCGTAAATGCATGGGTATAGTGCAATCAGTCAAGTCATAATACAATAAGCCTCTCGTCACTGCTTTGGGCTACAGCCTGTCTCTATACTCCAAAGACAAATCAGGGAGCTTACTTACATTACAATTAATGATTATCAAAATATCTGCTGATGTATTTATTTATGGTTAACAAATTTGTGTGTCTCAATTTCAAAATCCCATAAAATCCAAATCAATTACAAAATTCACAGACATTTTAGTTTTGAAAGGACCAGTTTCATTTGTATTCATCATTTTTATTGGGGGGTTTTTGTAATATGACAAGCCAAATGGTGGTAGCCAAGCAACATTGTTGCCCAGGCATCAAAACAATTTCTGAGAAAACAGTATGCAAATATTTGGGCATCTGTATCTGTATCGTGTGGTCAAATCAACTGTGCTTCTCAGTGTCATTGGGTGCTGCAAACACCAGTGGCCGTAGTGAGCAAATTGCTGCTTGGTGCAATAGAACAGAAGGAGAAGAAGATGCTCTTGAGCCCAGGAATGACGTCTATACAATGAGGAGACAGGCTAAGTTATACCAAGCCTCTGCACAGAAATGCAACATTATGTTATGGAATATAACTGCATTTTGCTAACAACAGATGAGTGCACCTCCTGTACAGTACTACTCAGCACTACATTATAATGGTACCAGCATTTAGCTACATTATGCAAATGCCATATTTTTGGGGGATCTTATTTTCACTCTGCTCCTAAACTGTTTCCAAAGTCTGTGCACATATTTCTGCTAAGAACATGATTGTGCAATATGCAAAAATGTTCTGAATTTTTACAGCATATTTGTATTTGATTTGCTTTCAGCTTAGGTGCACACACACACACTCCTCAAATCACCCACCTTCATTCTTCCAGTGCAACTCAATTGCACATCGCTCCATAAGAGACTTTGAGAGGAGTAACTGTCCTTCATAGGCTCCGTGTGAATGGTACAAAGTTGACTGAGACCTCTTCCTGTCAGACACACTGACTGTGTGATGGATTATCTGTCAGGCAATTTGAGAGGACACCCAGACACACAGGATCGACTGCCACCTTCATGAAAGACACACACACAAAAAGCAATTTTTTTCCTTTTAAGCATCAGAAAGGACCAAGAGAAAGCTCACTCTGTCTCAAACTGGAGCTCCTCTCTCAAATACTAGTACCTTGTTTTTTTAACGGACAAAGTCGAGAGCGATATACAGTACTGTGAATTAACTGCCAACATTGACACAAAGTAGTGACATTGTTGACTAACTTCTGTAATTT
Organism: Sandelia bainsii; assembly: GCA_032362345.1. NCBI lineage: Eukaryota > Metazoa > Chordata > Actinopteri > Anabantiformes > Anabantidae > Sandelia > Sandelia bainsii. Next base: position 7,114,874 of record JAUMHL010000025.1, read on the forward strand.
TTCTGTTACCTATTAATTTTCTGCATCCCTATCACCAAGAGTCATCTAAAGACAAACTCAGAGGTCTGTGGCTCCGTGCTGCACTGTGCCAGCCAGCAAAGCCGTAGAAATGGGCTGAAGGGTTCAATAATTGCCTTATTTCATGCTCTTCCCTCCGTGTGTCAGAAATATCCCCGCTGATGGATTGGACGGAGGAATTTAAGGCTTGTTAAAGCAGACTTCTCGGGCCCTGATTGTTTAATTCAGTGTCAAGCTGGAGGTCACAATGAAATGTGCACACTGATTTACTGGGAAAAATTAGTCCCGCTCCTTCATATAAATATAGATGAGGGAGAAAGAAGCTTTGGAGGTCAGCCTGAAGACTTCCATCATGTAGCCTGCTGCTTTTAACTCAGCTAATACCTCTGGAGGTGAGAGAAGGGGGCTGTTGTTTTAAACAACCCTTTCAGCGAGCTGCTCCTTTAATTAAGCTGAATTACTATGCAGGGGGGTGTTTTATTTCCCACCCACGGTGGCTCGCTTTATTTGTCTCTGTAATTATCCATTTTGGTTTTTAAAATCACAGAACGTTATTTTACGTGGATCTGAATTGATGTCAAAACGGTAATTGCCACTTTATGAAGCTGCCTTCAGTGTTTAAGCATGTTGAGGAGAGCTGGTGCTTGTGAAAAGCATTCTTTCAGGCAACAGGGTCAAGGCCGTCTCTCAGAAGTATTGGATATTTATTGAGTAACAACTATGAACATATTAGTTCATAAAAAAGCAATAGAGGTATGAATTGCTTCTGGCTATTGTACTTCATCTTTCAGAGACAAGGGGTTGTCCAATATTTGCAATTTTCTGGCTGTGCATTTGTCGAGCAGGCGGTGGACAGATAAGGGCCACGAGTCTGTGTGTGTGGGTCAAGACACTGATGTATCCTGTATCCTTCATATCCTTCCAAGAAAACATATTTATGCAGAAGTTCTAAAATAAAGACAAACTGCAAACGGATTCTCACCCAAACACGGAAACATTGCTTGTTTGTTTTATTCTTCTCACAAAAATATAAAATGAGAGAGTAGTTCTGGGCTCCCCTCTCCACAGCTGTTATTGTCTGACCACCTGCCTGAAATCATAAAAAAACTGTTGTCGACGGGATTTTATGGAGGAAAACCAACACTGTGGAGGAGATTAAAAATGCCAAGAGTGAAGGAGGAGCCGCTCTGTCGTTGAGGACCTCAGATTTGGCCTTGGCTCGTAGATGAGCAGAAAAATCTATTTCCCTCTCTCCAAACTGTTCTGTCAATGTGTCTGTAATTGAAGGACTTGGAATCGATTTAAATTACCTTGGCTGTCTCCAGAAATTGAGCGAAGTGGAGGCAGATTTAAAAAGTTGCAATAAGCAGCACACCTCCTGAATCCTCTTGTTTTCCATAACAATCTCTTGTTTTCCGTCTGTCTCCGAGCTCCGAGCTACAATCAATAAAATTTGAGGTTCTCTTTTAGTTTGAAGTGCAAAGTTTGAACGCGAATTTGGTCTGAAAGGATTTTTGGGATGTTTCCAATAAAGCTGTCTGCCCAGCTGTTAGCAAAAAGGTGCAGTCCAACCTTCATTTTCTCCTTTTTTCCTCTTGTGATCAATGTATTTTTCCAACATAACATTTTTTATTCCTCTTTCTTTTCTTTTTTCTGGCATTGTTTTTTCATTTGCTACTTTTTTCACTTTCTGGTCCATCCTTACTTTCATCTGTTCATACTTTTTATAACATCATTCTTCCTTTTCTCTTTACTTTCTACTTCCACTTCTTTTTCCATCCATTTATTCTACCATTCTTCTCCATTCGTTCTGCCATTATGCCTTTTGTTTCTGTTACATCTTCATTACACTTCACTGTGCCATCTTGCAGTTTTTACTCTTGTTGTCATGCAACCTTCATGCATAATTTATGCTCATTTCCCTCATCCCTTCCTTCCTTTCTCACTTCCTACTCGCCTCCTACTTCCGTGATTTCCCATTATCCTTTCTGTCATCTCACAGAGATGACAGAAAGAAAGCGTAAATCCATCCTACACAAAAAAATTTAAACTGTTCCTCAAGGTTCCATTTGCACAATAAACTTTCTACATTGTTGTTTTGGCAAGCTGCCCAAGAACCTGTCATCTACAAAGTAACACACGGAGAGCAGCCTTCAGTAAGAAAGAAGTTTACTGTCAGAATGACAGTGGTTAAAAGCTCATTTGGTGTGACATCTGAAAGCCAACACCCCCTAATTGAAACAGCGGCAGAGGCAACAGAATGCTGTTTCAAATTGCTTGATAATTAGGCTCCTGAGTCATCCTGGTGGAGTGCTCGGCAGGTGTTCACTGACACACTCAGACACTCCTCTGTCCCGCAATGCTGCGCTTTTAGGTTGTCTGCTGCGTAAAACTAAAGGCGAGACACAATCCTGAGGGGCCGACGGTTTGGCGCAGTGATAACAATATGTTGCAGAAATTCACAAAGACACTTTTGTTGTTTGCGAATTGTTATTTTTCAAATATGTTGTTCACACGTAATCTTTAGTTTTGTTTGGATAGCTGAAGGTGTATCCTGTGATGTGAGGTGTGCTGGGCTGGTTTCAGCTTTTCAAAATAACATCCACTCACTCCCAGTGACTTGATCCATCAGCTTCATGAATCATGCTAAGTCACAGCATATGAATGCGTGTGTATGGTTTTTTTGTGTGTGTTCAGCGCAGGTTGTGCCTCAGGTTGAAGGTGACTTTGACAGTTAATAGTGATAACGGTAGTGTTTCACTGCCTCCTTTTTTCCCTCTGCCATCCCATAGTCAGACTGAATATATGAAACCTGTGTGTGTCGGGTGCTATCGTCGTCAAATGACTGTGCCTGCAGCATTCGCTGAGAGGAGGATTTGTGCTGAGCGCCCGGGAAAAGTGGCCTGTCACCTGTGATTTTGGCAACAATGTAAAGCAGCGCAGTAATGGCAAGATGAAGGCTGCTGGTGCTGCGCTGATGCACTTTCACATATCCACATATAACAGACACAGTAAACAACTTGATGAAGTTTAGCGTGTGCGCTGCCTTGCTGAAGATCTTTTTTATAATGTAGGAGCTGTGGGTAATCAGAGTAGGTGTGCTTATTTTTACTTGTGTACTGTGAATGTGTGTTGAAACCCGCATGAACATCAAATCTGTGCAAATTTGTGTGTGTGTTTATTCTCTGTGGGAAGAGCCGATGAGCTGTTTGTGTAGTGAAATATGCTTGAAGGTTTGTTTGTATTCAGAGTTGCAAGTGAATTGCTTTTCCCAAAAAGGTAAACTCATGTCAGCTTAATGCATCTTGGCGTGGAATATTTAAATCAGTGGCAGCAATTTGCATGAACTGAATATGTTAGACAGTACAATGACTAATTGTAAACTTTGTCTTACCTTTGTTTGCTTTAGTTTTACTGAGCACACGGGTTCAGTGTGTTTGCACTGTACTGTAAATTAATTCAAGGTGCTTCCACCTACTGCAGAGCACAGCTTCTTTCCATGATTGTTAGATGCTGCAAAACCACGGTGGAGACTGAATGCCTTGCTGATGGGCAAACTAAAAGTAGCTTTTTCAAACACCAACAACACTGTACAGTAGCTAATAATGCTTTGAGACAGGATTTTACAGCCCTGCAAAGTTATCACAGTGGCAGCCAACTGATCCTCTGTCACAACAATCACCAGTTGAACTTTAGTCTTGAGCCTGAATGAACAAGTTTTGCTGGATGATGCTGTATTTTGTTTCCAGAACCCTATGCTATTATCTGCCTGAACCTTAGTGGTTTTCATTGGTGGAAACTGGTGAGGGATCATGCCCTGGCAACTCTGTTGGGGTGTAGATAGCAAAAATCTGAAAATATTTGTTGCAGAGATGCAAATTTTTGTGTTGAACAATTTTCTTTAAGAATACTGATGTGCTTAGAACATAAGGTCTTTATTTTTATAAGAGGCAAAGTGTTCCCAACATTTTCCATTAAATGTAAAAACATACCCCGGTTAGTTTTTGAAATGCACTTGCAAAATTAGAGTAGATACAATTCAAGTGCTACAGTGGAAATGAATAACCGTTCAAAAATGGAAAATAATATGTGTGTGTGTATAATGTATACCCACACGCCCCTCTTCCCCCAATTCCTGGCCACATGTCGGAGTGTCCCTGGACAAGACCCTGAACCCTTGGCGCCATAAGGGGGCAGCCTGTCCACAAGAATTTCCCCAAGGGGATTAATAACATATCAGTTGTTATTATTATTCAGTGATCTCATCCCAGCAAAACTAAATGTATAAACAGCTCTAAAAATAATTTGCATACTCTTTTTCACAAATGTGTGAAAATTAAGTTCAAAACTTGGCATAATGCAAAATGGATTCAGACATAACTTTTCTGTATTTTTTCTAAACTTCATTGGAATACAGATTGTTCAGCATCTTAAATATACTTAAAAAGAACAGAAAAACAAGAATGGAAAATAGTAGACTGCAATATCATAGTGTGCATCCATATGTGTGTGTGTGAGAATGAAAGAGTGTAGTAATGAAAGCTGAGCTCGCTGCCCTAGATGAACACATTACCTATATCCAAAGGATATTTCAAACACTTCCCATTGTAAAATTCTCCATTACATGGGTCAATAGAGGGCAATGGGAGAAGAATAAATACCCACACCTCTCTCAAAGATGCAGCCTCTTCTCCTTTGTCAGTGCACACACACAAATACACACACACATATGGGCTGACCTTGCTGTCAGTTCATCTGATTGCCTGTTAGGAAGTCTCACCCACCACGACAAGTGCCCTTTTTTCGCCAAGAACCATTTTCCCCGCCATGTCAGATATGGGGATATTAATGAATGCACAATGACAGTACTTAGGGAGGCGAGCAGCTATCCTGCCTCTGCAAATTTATCTGCAGGTCACTTTTGTAAGACAGGAAAAAGAAACTACGGAAACAAACAGGTGCGGGTCAGAAACTCATCTCCTCTCCCAGATTAAAAGCTCATCTTTCAAAGCAGCGTGGCGTTATTGAGGCTGATTCTCGGGGCTCTCCATGCAAATGGAGGTGTGATTAGGCACATGGGGGTGAGGTGGGCTGTTTGAGCAGAGACTGGTCCCTGTGTTCACTTACTTCTGTGAGGATAACAGGAAGAGAGAATGCAAAAGGCTGCCTCTGCTTCATTTAGAGACAAGGTTTTGTGTATTTTTGACACAAAGTTACTTTAATATGGTTTTAATGCTGTACTAGACATGTTGTAGCAAGTGATAAGTTGCATTAGTGACTACTTGGTGCTTTCCTTTTAACCCATCCCATTTCCCTCAAAGACAGTTAAGAGGGCTGTGGCATTAGAATATGACCCACTTGGTGAGAAAGAGGTGGAGAGTTTACTACATGTTTCCAGTTAAATGAGACTGAACATCTCTTTGAAAAGGAAATACACACTCACATGCATGTATGTATGGATATAAAATGAGGTGTAACTTTGATGAATTCACAGATCATTAAAACACTGCTTCTGATGCCTTTTTAATTAGCCAGTCAGAATAAAATGAGTGAGATGAGATTTTATCTGCCGTTATTTCCTTGTTAACCTTAAATTATGCAAAACAACATAGTCCACTGTGCTGGTTTGAGTTTGCTTACTGTATTCATACCAAACACTGCCTCTTTCTCCCATTCTCTACACTTGATAGCTGAGCGCTTTCCCCTGTAATGAGCTCTGGTAAGCCAACAAGGTCATATGGCACAGACATACAGAAATATATTTTCTTTTTGTATGTGCAGACAGCATGTGTTCGCTCAAGTTCATTTCTCTATCTTTAGACATGTGCTGGAAGCACATCAAGTCACAAAGCTGCCACCAAGGTCGGTATAAACAGACTCATCCATCCCCAACACACACATTTGTCTCCATAATCCTGCTGCATTCCCTTAGACTTCAGTTAGCTGTGCTGGTATCAGGTGGAGGCTCCTCAGCGGCCTCAGGGTATAACTTCATAATAAACTGTACATATTTATCTGGTCTGCTGCCATCGATGATCCTATCTGGAGTGATCATGTGGACTTGTATTTCACACCGAATCAAATGTTGGCCTGAGGCCTCCACGGTGACCAGCAGATGTTTTTAAAAAAAAGTTTATGTTAGAGCTGTACATGTGTGTCTGTGTTCTGTTGAAGCAATTGTTCATTTGATTTGATTAAAATGAGAACTTTAAAAAAAAGAATATATACATGTATACACATTTCTTGTCAGATTACTGGATTAACATGTTTGCACTGTTCTTCATGAGTCACTTCACTGTGACTGAGACGGCAGAAAAACATGAATTTCAAAACTGGCGTCTCAAGCAATGAAACAGCTGTCAATTTGCCATCTTGGTGGAGCAACAAAGCGGTGGCAGCGACCTGTGAGATCCCTCCTGTCTTCTTCCACCTGGATCCATCACCCTTGATGCACACTTTCAAGGACACTTGACAAACTCTGCGGTGGAGTTTGATAATGGAGGCAACATTCCCAAGGAGCCCCACACAGCAGCTGCTTGGGCATTTGTTTAGGGAGAGGCCTGCGTGTGTGAAAGACAAACAGGGAGAAAGAGGAAAAGTTTTCTGAAAGAGATGGTGTTAATTTTTTTTTTAAATAATACAAGAACATGTACATTACAGTGTAAATGAGAGGGTTCCTCAAGGAGTCAAGTGTCAGCTGTTTATTGTGGCACACACTGATTTAAGGGGCTGTTATTATGATCCTAAATTTTATAGATAGTATATAGTATAGTATACCTATAGTGTATGACATTTTATTCAGGTAGTTGTTTAAAGGCTGTTTTACAACATTTTTTAAAATAATCTTTGCAGTATTCAAAACCAACTATTTCACCTGGCTGGAGGTGTGGCCCATAAGTTCACCCCAAGCCAATCAAAATGCTACCTAATGATAGTCAAGATAGAGATAGAGATAGAACAGTCTATCTGAAGCAACAACGTCTAAACTTCTAAACTGCCAGTACATTTATTAGGATTATTGGTATTTCTGGAGAGAAGTTACACATAGTGGAGTGAAGTAGTAAACTCAGTGCATGTCCTAAAATCAAGATGATGGAAATTACTCTCACTAGACTGATATTATATTTCTAAAGAATTGACCCTTTCTCAGTTTTTATCTGTAGTGTATGACACTCTTTCAATCTGTTGAGCTTATGGGCAGCCACAGTGTTGCAAAGTCAAACTGTCCCTGCTGCCAACCCCAGTCTGCGAAGTTCAGGATCATGTCCTGGAGGGATGTGGCACAAAAATTATGACTTGTAGTTGTGCGACAGGTGAACTGAAGAAGGAGGGAAATTTTGGGTAAAAAACAACTACATGATGTTATTTAGTTTCACCAGTTTCTTTCTTTATAAGGCTAAAAAATCTTTTTGGACCTTCTCCAGGCAAACACAGTTAGTTGATCAGTTATTAGTCTCTATTGCTATCAAAACTTTTTTTCAGAAATTTAATGAGCTCACAAGTTGATGGGCATTATACAAAAAAAGTTTGCAAATATTCTGAAATTATTAAATAAAGTACGGGTAAAGTGTAAGCTATACATGTGCTGCACGTGTATGTGTGAATGTGAAAACCAAGACCTCTTTTCACCCGCCACATGCCTCCACCCTCCCAGCACCTCAGAGCAGGAGATGACATTTCATCAAATATTTATAAAAACAATCTCTGAACAGCGTAATTAGAGGCCCTGTTTAATGTCGGCCTAATCCTTGGGCTCCTATTTCACTGCCGTTCTCACTGTGCAGTTATGGGAGCCAGTGCCGCAGTGTCTACAGCCAAACGGGCAACCAATGAGCACCCTGCCAAGTGATGTCATGTAGAGTAGCTTGTCAGTGCACCACCTATGAATCAACATTTGATTTCTCAACCCCTCTCTCCTTTCTACTGTATTTGCTATTTTTCTCACTCCTCACTGCATAAAGCAGCTGCACTGTAACGCTGACAAGATACACACGCACATTTCCTCTCAATGGTTTGCAGAAGAAGTGCTGCTGCTGAGCACATTATTATATTTTCGGGTTATTAATTACTTTCCAATTACTTAAACAAATATGCTACATTGAGTGCCTAATTTCCCTACTAAACTGCAGCAGATGGATGTGGCTTTGGCACGAGCTGGCTAGCGTTTAGTGCCTCAGCATTAAAAAAAAAAAGCATGGAGATGAATGTCATGCACTGTTGGCTACTGTCTGGTGTCTTAGCTTGACCACATTAGTTAATTAGTGAACCCTATAGTAGGGCTTGTATGTTTTCTGCGCAGCCTTACAAAGAAGCAGCTGTTATTTATTATTTGTGTACTTTTAAGAAGAAACTGCGGTTTTGAAAAAGCTATATATTTGTGATAACTACTTAGTTATTAGGACTGTTTATTGTCCTGAAAACAGTTCTCTTCACATTAACTTAAAATTTTCACAAGTAATGTACATTCATTTTGCATTAAAGGTGTGTCAGTGGTCTCTTCGTACGCATACGTACGCATCGCACATAGGAGCCTATGTTTGTGTGTGCACTCATCTGTTTACACACACCTCAGCTCAGACACAAAATAGGAGGCAAACTATTCAGTCACATCTAAAAGCCTAATGGGAAATCTCTCCCCTAATTAAGATGCATGAATAATTCAAGTGGTGGCACACTAATTGGTATTCCATCAGTCCTCTGTGGCGATGACGGCCTGTCGAGGCACATCGCAGCTAGTTACGGCCTATATGCAAGAAGGATGGCTGAAGTGAAGGAATGTAGACATCTTGAGAGCTGCTTGACAAAGTATCCTATCATTACTGTAGAGAGCATGACAAGCTTCCTATTTTCCTCCATCTTTGTAATCAACAACAACACAAATTCTTTGTCTGGGGAGAATCTGGTGAATAAGATAAGATAATTTGGGAGAAAATGAGCCTCGGGAGAGTGAATTTGTTTTCTCTTACATCTAACTTCAACCAGAGAAACACAATGTTACATTTATTTTTCTGAGCTTGTGTAGTTTACTATTCACCCTGGGTGTAATGAAACTTCCATATACACATTGTACTGCTTTAAATGCATGATTTAGCAGTGTTATGGCCCTCCAGTTATTGCCTCTCTCTCAGAGGGGCTGTTTAATGCTAGCAAAAGCAATAAAGAGGTGTTAGGATGGAAATTAAGCCTGGATAAATCACAGAGGTTAACTCTGCTTTGGCTCACAATTACAGTCTGCCTTCAATTAAATTCATTACTTTATTTACAACAGTAGTATTAACCCTGTGTGGAAATGTGCTTATGTAGCTGATCTACTATAATCCCCCTCGGATTCATTGCAAGAAGTCTGACTTAATGTCATCTTTAATTTAATTTTATCTAGTTATTGTAATAAAACACATTAACGGTGACACAAAATATATGAAAAAGAGTTCTCCAGGCCTGTGCCTATTTCACAGTGTTTGAGGATTCACCGTTTTGTTGCCACCGGGTGCACACACTCTGTTGCTCACACATAGAAAGAAGAAAGGCTCCTGTGGGCCCTTGCCTGTGTGAGTGTATGTAGCCCCGGGGAGGCAGGCTGAGGTTTTGTGGCGTCTTTGTGCTGGGTTTAACCTTGGCTCTAGGCTAAACACACAGGGAATGTTCTGAGGGGACCTTCAGCTAGCAGCAGCAGCTTTTCATATACTACTCCACTCCTGTGGGAGCGCCACCACAAACACTACTATTGATCCACTGTCATACTCTCTCACACACACACCGCCCCCCAACCCCCCCGTGTTTCTCTTTTCTCTTAGTGAGAGCGTGTGTGTGCCTGTGTGTGTCAGCCAGGCTAAAAAATACTCTCCAAAGTGGTCACAGATCCCATGATGTGGTATGGGGAAGTATTGATGTATTAACGGTGTCCTGTGTATCCTGTGGGGTTTGGCTGTTGTATTATGTTTCTATTTATTTTCATGTATTTTTTAAATCTATTTATAGCTATCCAGTAGAAGTGTTCAAAATATGAACTATGATCATTTAGACTCCATTATGGGGACTTCCTGGCAAATAGTGAATCATTCATGGTGACCTCATCCTGGAGACTGCATTACTTTTTTTCTTTGTTTTTAACACACTCAATCTTACTTTTATTTACTGATTTATGACATAGAACAAGCCTTTATTGTGCTGTGCTGCATTTCGTTCCAACATCCAATTTCAGTGGGAAATTCACCACATTAAGCGAAGACTACATTTACACATACAGACAGGAAGTGTAAACAAGGATGCTTGTGTGCATAAATGTCTTTATTTTTACAAACTAAACTCTAATTGCTATTCAATATTATTTTGTATTACAACTTTCTAAGTAGTTTTCAATGTATGTTGAGTTCTCAGTTTTTGTTAAGGTGAACTGACTTTGTGCTGACTAAAACACTGCTGTACTGTATGTAGGATAGTCAGTTGATCAGAAAACATTGTAAATAGTAAGTGAAATTATTTAACACTGTCCCAAATGTTCCCCTTAATTAGTACAAAATGCCATGTTTCCAGAAAAACCTTCTAGGAAGTGTTCATTCACTGTAGCCCTATGATAGACTGGTGACTTGTTCAGGGTGTACGCCACCTCTCACCCAGTGATCCTTCCATCCACCCCCATCTATAGTACTTTACACAATGACATAAAAATTTCAAATGTGAACTCAGTGGGCTTTACAAACCCCTACAAAACAACACTCTCTGTCCTTAGACCCTCAAATAGAATAGGGAAAAACTCCCCCACCAAAAAGGGGGAAAAATTAGAAAACAGAAAAGAAATTGGAAGATTAAGGATGTCACTGATGGATAGATGTTAAATTGAATACCTCTCTCTATTTTTACCTTTTGAATTTTTAGAACATTTCTGATTCAGAATGATATTATCACGCTGTCTACAATCACTATCGTAGTAATCGTTTAAAGGTTATAATAATAATAATAGATACTTTATTGATCCCCTTTGGGAAATTATTGTTAAGACAGCTGTCAGAAAGTATATATCGGTGCTTGTATTGAATTTCGGTGTCTTGTCCAAGAACACCTCGACACGTAGCCTACCACGACTGGGAATCACCCTCGGGTTTGAAGACAACTGCTCCACCTACTGAGCTATCATGCCGCCCCATGTACTCGCTCTCAAACACTTTGAGATTACACAAAGATTTGTTTGAAAACATCCTGTAATAGGAATTTGTGTATTTGTGTTATTTTTTTGACACGGATAAAATGAGAACTTCACTTTACACTTTTCACTTCCACTTTGGTCTCATGATGAGAAGGTGCAGAAACAGTGCTTAGCAGAGGCGACAGGTCCCACCAGTCACTCGCAGATGCTTCAAGAACTGCTTTGCCTGGTTTCATATCTGTGTAGTGAAGAATATCCTTGTCCATGTTAATATTAAATTAAAATAGTGTTTTTACTTTTACCTGTCTCTAACCACCCAGCTGATCCATCTTTTTTTAAATCACATGACTGTCTGACCCACGGGTACTTCAGGGCCCTCAGACTGTGAGCCAATTGGTGCATCAGTAATAAAATAAACTCAGAGAAATGTAAATGCACGGGGAATATTTCAGAATATAGAAAAGGTAAATCCAGACAGATAGAAAGACAGAAAAAGAAACATAGGAAGAGTAGGGAATAAAATGGGGAGAAGGGGAAAAGAGTTGAATAGAGAAAGAGGAGAAAAAGAGGAGTCAGAGGACTACAATGAATCATCTCCACATCCTCTGTACGTTGAATAAATAGCAGGCCATTTCCACATCATAAATATCATCTGCGCTTAATGTGCTGAGCTCCAAGGTGGGCCCAGACAACGTTGCCCTGGGGGGTTTGAAGAGGGAGTGGTGCTGGCTACAGGAAGAGATCCTTTACTAGCATCCCTTCAGCCTTAGGAGATCGGGCAAAGGGCAGCTTAATCCCTGAAGCGGGTACCATATCTATCCTGGTCCCAGTGGGGCGGATGTGCTCCATATGCCAGGATGGACAAAAATGGCCATTAATCATTTTCAGCCTGATGACTCTCCCTCTCATCTACTCAACTTGGATGTGTTTGTGAGAGGGGGGGAATGAATGACAGACATGGAGACACACATGCACATGTGCAGTACTGCTACAATTCCTCGAGTGCCAAGGAGCAAGGAGACTGTCAGAACTTGAAGAAAAGTAAAAGAACTTACAGTATATATAAATACAGATTTTCACATCTGTTTTATCCCTTTTAAACAAAGACCTCACATGCTGAGCAACTCAGTGACATTGGGCTCTGATATGCGCTGATGTGTGAAGCATTGAGCTCATTTTTCTGGATGTCAGATCTTATCCCCTCTGATGAATCCTGGGGCCTGAAGCCTGGGCGGATTGGCTCACACACCAGCTACAGGCAGGTGATTGATGACTGGAGGAGTAGTCTTCAGCTTTGCTCTGATTTCCACTGACCAGCCTACCTGACAGCCCCGATCGCCAGGCCTACATCTGAATTGAGCCCTTCACCATCCAGTGCCACAACCACTGGCTGATGTCACAACTTGAACTGTCTACCCTGTTCTGTGTTTTGAAACTGTGGAAAATCCAAAAGCTAAAGCTAAAAACACCTGTGCAACGATAAACCACTGCACCTTTGGAAGACTGTGGTGCATTACACCCACACAAACACGAAATAAAAATGATTCCACATTGTAATGCAATTAAGACAGAATTTGTATTATATCTGGGGTCCCATTCAAAATGGCTTCTCTCAGCATCCTTATGGGTGAGGAAAGCAATGAGCTAACACCTCACTTCACAGCCTAGTTTGAAGTCCCTGCATCAGCTATTTGGATGAATGCTTGTCTTGGAACACTCACAGGTGGTGTATCGCCTCCTCAATTAGCACCTTGTGCAAAGCCCCCCCATGTCCCATTCCCTCCCACAGTACGGGTGTGAAATTTAAAATCTTCCACCAGCATGATTGCTCTAGTCTTTGGAGCACTGTGCTGCTGAGGCAGCATAATGACAATCACCATAGTGGCCCAGGATGGCAGAGCTACAAAACAGAGGTGTTTATAGGGAGAAACACCAAAAGCTAACCCCAGCAAGGGAAATAGACAAGACAGCAGCTTAACAGTGGAATTAGTGGAGTGTCGTACTGCGACTCTCAGATGAGTCATCAGGTTTACTCGGCCACAATTCTCTGTGCCAATCCTGAGTGACTGTTTGATCCATGAAAATATCCCCCATTTGAGACCACGCTGTGAGTGTCCCATGGCAGTTTGCCAGGTGGGCCTGGCAATTACCATCCACCCACCTGGGAGTAGGGGTAAACGTCTGGTTGGTTTGCAGAGGCATGACTGGCTGCGTCTGTCCCTGCTGATGGATGGCTTTTTGGGTATTTGTCTCTGTAGAAAAGATAGCAGGCTGGTATTTGTTTTTCAGTAATTTTATAGAGGGAGTTTTGACTTTTGATTCTTTTGTTTATGTCTTTCTATTTATGCCTCTGCACCAACATTACTCAGGGCTAGAGGCATTATGTTTTCAGGTTGTCCGTCCGTCCATCTGCACAGCTACCCAATTCATATGAACATGATATCTTAAGGAACACTCAGACGGAATTCCTTCAAATTTGGCACAAATGTCAAATTGGACTCAGTGATTAACTGATGGGATTTTGATGGCCAAACGTCAAAGGTGAAAGTCACAGTCATTTCATGTTCACCCAGTTCATTTTGTGAATGTGATGTCTCAGGAATACCTTGAGGGAATTTCTTCAAATTTGGCACAAATTGTCCCTTGGGGTCAGTTTGACTTCATCTCCTGTCACCCCTGCCTGCTACTCTTTGCTTGGACTGTCTGTAGGGTGTACTTTTGGTACATCTCAAACTGCCTCAGTCTGCCAGTCCTAGTGTCTCTGCATTTGTGTTCTCTTGCTACCTGGTGTCCCCAAACACATATCTTTTCTACACTGACAAACATTACAACTGAGGTATGTACATGTATGTTGGTATTTGTAAGTGTGTCTCCAACTTATGGTGATCTACTGTCCTCTATGAACAGAATCCAGCCAAGCCATTTGAAGGCCAGGTGAAGCCTCTGCTGACACTTCCACTTATTCACCTTCAGATTCTTATAGAGCCTTGTGTTTCTGACAGCCTACAGGAAGCAAGGGGCTCCTGTTTCTGGGCTCCCAGATCCCTGTGCCGCCTCCCCAAGCAGCAAATATTATTAAATCACAACCTGCAGCTAGAAGAAGACGGGAAATAGAAGGAGGGGAGCAGGAGGGAGAGGAAAGAAACATTACTATGGCAATCTTCCCAGTGTCCTGCCCATCAGAGCCCAATCAAATATTCTATTACATTACTCTCCAATTTCTGCCCCCTATCAGCCTCGGGGGCCCAAGGGCCTCGCTAGAACTGTTGGACGAGGAAATGTTTCCTCTGCAGCCATCTGTGGTGACGGGAGGACATATTGGAAATCAAAGCAGGAACAGGAGGAGGGCACAGAGGGCAGGTCCCCCAGCTCTGGACAGGCTCTTCTTTGGCCAGGAATTACCACGCCATAGAAGGAGTATAGAGAGGTGAACTTGTAGACTGCATACACACAAGACTTATATACATACAAACATGTGTCAATGCATATGGGTGAACCTTATTCATACAGGAAATACGAGCCAGCACATTTTTCTTTCCTTTTCCCGTTTGCCAAGATTTGAAAACGTGCTAGTCGTCTTCATTCAGAAACACCAGTCAAGATCAGAAAGTGAGGCATCTACAAGGTGAGGAATAGGGCAGCAGTGAAGAAGCAGAGACATAAAGGAGCCAAAACCGTGAGCATATAGCTCAGTCAGAAAAATAAACTCTGCAAAACTGAAAGGTAAGAAAATGCCAATAAGAAAAATCAATCTTGAAAAAGCCATAAAACTGGCAAGGACACCCAGTGAGGACTCTCGCCAATTAATCCATCCTCTGCTCAAGCTGTCCACTGCTTCCCTCTGAGCAGGGTTTACTGAGCACTCTGTAATCTTCCCCAAAAAATCCTCCTTCAGGAGACACTTCCTAAGGCCTTGACTCATATCTCTGCAATACAGTTGGTCGGCATCGTGGTCCCAGCTTAGAAGCTGCTGCTGAGATTTTTGCGGCACACTGAATAAAATTAGAGGTGTCATTCACTGTGGAAAGAGAGAAAATTTAGAAATCTGGCATTAACAGGCAAACTCCTTAATACAAACTTTTAATACAGACTTACTGTTGTTGTGTTTAAGTTATGCTTTGTCTATTAAGAAAATCCACTCAGAAAGTACTTATCTACCTACCATCCTCCTTCCCACCCATCCCCCACAATTAGCTTACAGAAAACATTTGTTAAGGCTGGTGTGTGAAAACACATCCTTGCTTCTTGCATCTGCAGTTGACTCTGCAAAGTTAAATGTTGTCGTTATTTACTGGCATTTATCTCTGACCCTGAGAAAATGTTTTTACTATTAATATTGTACATTGCATTATCTAGAGTTAGTGCTTTATCCTCTGTGAGTGTTACAAGTCCCACAATTATGACCACAGCAATAATCCATCCATCCATTATCCTGCTTTTCCTTTAAAGGGTTGTGGGAGTGCTGAAGCCTATCCCAGCTGTCATTCTGCGAGAGGCGGGTTGCACCCTGGAGAGGCTGTCAGTCTATCACAGGGCTGACTTACACATATAGGCAATTTAGAGTCACCAATTATCCTAACTACATGTCTTTGGATGGTGGGAGGGAAAGAAAGTAATGCAGACATGCAACTCCACACAGAAAGGCACCCAGCTGACCAGTGGATTAAAACCTGGGTCCTTCTTGCTGGCGACAGTGGTCAGAGCAATAATAATTATCTAAAAATACAAAGATATGCACCAGTGACGATACTGAGCCAGGGGCAGATCTACAGATCTATAGGTATCTAGGAGAGTACTGTGTAGCTAGCACTGTAGCGGCTAAGTTCCTACTTATCAAAACAGTAATTAACATATTTAACATATACAACATTTATCTGTGTGCCTTTGGTTTACCCCTTTACTGTAACTTCAGTATGTAAATAGCCATGTCCAGTGATTTTGTACACATTACAATATGCAATCACCTTCATATAAGTGATTCAAGGCACCAGTACTTATATAGTCAGCATTACAGAAAGGCTGTCAATGTTAACACATTAATTCATGAGATTAAACGAGAAATTTTAACAATTTAATTGCTGTTTTTCACGCAGATTAATCATATGACCAAGTTTGACCCCAATTTCTTCTCAGAATAACAGCAAGTTTTATTATGAAAAGCTTCTAGATGGAAGGTTGTATAAAACCAAAATAGTGTGCAAATATTGCAGTGATGAACTGTCTTTGGGCTAAGCACATATTTTTTTAGCAAAGATGCTAGCCCTGAGACAAGGTCAACCAGCCATGCTTGACAAACAAGACTGACCAAGTGCAGCTGGGACAAGTTTCTCAAGTTTTTTGTCAGCAAAACGACAACAACAATTTTAAAATAGCGATTAATCATGACTAACCAAAGCCTATGATTAACAGAATAGAATTTAATCAACTGACAGAAACACTTTTACAGTAATACTCAATGGCACATCCAGGTCAGGCCTCCCAGCCTTCACTGCCAATAGCCTAAATATGTAAGAAATAATTGGAATTCCCTGATTAGTAAGATACGTCTGTCTCAAGAACTTTTAGAAACAAAAAGCTCTTTCCACATAAAGATGCATTTCTACAAAAAAAGTAACATTAGATACTGTATCTTTAAAGCAAATTACAATATACACATTATACCAGACCAGACAGTATTTGTTTGTAATGCTCAAAGGGAATAAACACAAATGTCCCACAACATCTTCCTGAAGCCACAAGGAAACAGTGAGAAAGTGATCAGCAATTTGTGACCGAATGAGAAAGAAGAAACATATCAGGGATTTTGAGTGGATCACAGCTCATGCCCTTGTCTGTGGGTAGGAGGTGATCACATGGTTTGTCCGGCAGCTTAATGAATTATGCAGCCTGAACCAACAAACAAGCCACTGGGTCACTCGAGAGGAAGGATGTTTTTTGTTTTTTTTGCATCAATCCTGCAGGTTTTCAGGATGAGAGAGAGAGAGAACAGGAGTGATAGATAGACAATGGAGGACTGTCAGCTAGCTGTCCAGTGCTGAGGTCCATGGACACATGACTTGCCTCAAGCCCTCTTTTCCTCCAACTCAACACAGACACACCTGGTGACCCTAACTCCAATCACCACTTTCCGAGTCCCCAGCAGGAGACTCAAGTTGATCTCAGAGCACTGTGACAGGACAGCAGGGGCGCTAAGGTGGGGGGTCAGAGGGACAATAAAGGTTAGTGGATGGTGGGGCATGATGAAAGCGTGTGTGTGGAGTCTGGTGTGTAGCCAGAGTGTCCACTAACAGTGGTGGCTAAGCCTGAAGATCAAGCCAAGGGCACTCCAGCCAACAACTCCTCTAGCCAGCTTCGTCTCTAGTGGCTCAGCGTGTGTGTGTGTGTGTCACCACACATGGGTCTGCCTGTGCATCTGTGTATGTGTGACTCACCTATGTCCAATTCTACTTGCTCGGAGGCAGCTCTTTGTCTTTGTGCTGACAGGGTGAAGATGATCGAACACTCTGCTCCTCCAGTTTAACGCCACAGAGACTGAGAGATTTACACAGAGAACATCTTTTATTCCACGTGCTGGAGCCTCGCTCTGTTTCTGCAGATCTTCAACTGAATGTCCAAATGTTATGCTAAAAATTTAAATGTGGGAAAGATTCAGCTTGAACTGTCACATTTATACCCTTAAACCACTAGTTTATAATAGTTTATAATTGACGAAAATTCTCAGAAATTATAATAAATGAAATAATGCAATGAGTGTGTGATTGTTATGCTCATGTGAATTTTATTTATAGTATAATTCTAATATATATATTATAATATTATAATTTTATAAGATTAAGAAATTGTTTTTGTATGCTCCTCTGTGCTCAAGTAAATCTCTTTTTTACAGAGTGCTTTGTCTTAATGAAGAAAATTGCTTTTCATGTTTAGCGTGTTGCATTTGAACAGTGACAGAAGAGTAATTAGGCACAAAATACGCTAATAACGATGAGGTGTGGAAAGGGTATAAAACATAATCATAATCAAGAAAAATGGCAGAACTATAGAGGACAAAAACAAATATGGCAAATAAATGACCCCTTGTGCTAGACTTAAAGATACATTTATTTTGAATCAATAGACTGACAAAACTGCAGAAGCCTTTTAGGAATAAAATTTAATGTAAAACTATTATAAAGGTTAGTACATAGGTCTAGAGGTGTAACAATGAGTCATGTAAATGATAGAAAATAAAGCAGCAACTACTGTATTTTCATAATCGAGTAATTCAGTCATTTTTCAACAAAAATCCCAACAGAAGAAATGCCAGACAGACCACTTGTCTGTGTTTACCTTGGCAAAACAAACAATTTAATGTCATCATTTTGTGAAATTGTAATGGTAATCTTTCATTATTTTCATTTTATTGATCACAGTATTATGTGTTAGTCTATAAAAACATTTATTAAACATTAAAATGGTCATTGCAGTTTTACTGTACATAAGCCATTAAATTTTACACACACACTTGCCCCATCCTTTGTAGAAGCAGGAGATGATGGCAGACAGCAGACTGCAGTGTTTGTCCTCCTCTCTCCTAATATCATATTTCTAAGGCTGTTGATATCATTATGTTGACAAGTTTGTGCCGAAATATGGAGTTTGGCTTGTGTCCCTGGAGAGCATGTGTTGTTGGAATGATTAGTAAAGCATGTAACCAGTCTGTATCTTGTTGAGCCAGACAGACAGGGAACATATGTACGTGTGCTGGGCCTTGTAATCAACACATGGGCTGCAAGGCTGATGCTACTGCCAGCGAATGAAGGCACTTCTTTCCTCTGTGGTTCAAGAGAAACAAGGTAAACCACCTCACACTGTATCTATCTGTTTGTCTAAATTACACACACATGCACACGTGTATGCTCAGATATAGAAGTCAAGATAAAATAAAAAACAAGTTCATGACTCCTATTCTACTGAAAGAGATAAACACACACGACTACACAGGGAAATACACTCACAAAAAAACAGATCTAAACACAGTTGTCATTTGAATACCACTGACCTAAACAATTTATAAAGTTCACAGTGGCTAATTAATTTCATTGGCAGCCCCGTATTCTCTCTCTCTCTCTCTGTCTCTTGTTTCGGTAAGCCTCCAGTGTGCAAGATGCGATCAGTATTCATCTCTGGTTGTCAGTAAACTGAGAGAGTGGTATGACAGTGACCCTCCGGTGCACACATACCCCACTGCCTTCTCACTCTGTCTGCCATCACTCCCAACCTCGCCAAAGGCTCCTTGTAATTAAGAGTCACACACTGGAAGAATATGTGTGTGTGTGTTTATGTGAGCATTTATCAATGGAGCAATACAATGACTAATTATACTTGAAATTTTAAAGCTATGGTGTGGAAGTGTTTTCCAATGTATGTATTTTTTTAATTCCAAAGCTCATCTTGATATTGGCTTCCCTGACTCATTGTACAGCGTGGAAACAGTGCAAAGATGTTTCAGTTTAAAGTTTTTGAGTGAATCTTGCTTTTCTAACCGTTTAAAGAAGGCCCAAGTCCAGCATGCGAGCTCATAGTTGTAAATCAATGTGCTTCTGGTGGGAGACTCTTGCACTGAGGCGTCAAGTTTACCTGCTGTAAGAAATTGCTGCGGTTGACTCATGGGCCAGCGAGCTTCCAATTCCTGCATTAATCGAGGCAGTAGGTAGGTGAAGGGCTGGGCAAAACGTAATGGAGCAGGGAGGGGGAGGGCTGCAAGGACTGGAGTGGTTTGCCTTTGAGTCTCTTGAGTTTCAGTACTTTCATATTGTCGCTAAGTGACATGATTCTTCCTTATAATGAACCTGGGCACTAATCCTCATCACACAGGGATAACTATTCTGTATATCACATAATGTACATAGACTCGCCATAAAACTGTTTAGTGAGCCTCCTGCTCAGCGGTAATGCTTTATACCTTTAACGCACTGCATGCTGAGTATGCGTGTTCATCCTATATTAACTGAAGTAAATAAAGGCTATATGTCAACTCCTCCACCCCCTCGTCTTCCATTCAGATATTCGTTCCCCATCATTTAGCTCTGCACCCCGATGTGGATGTCAGGTGAGGTGAGAGAGGACAATGATAGGCTTCACTTCCTACAAACACTCTCATCAGTATGTTTCATTGATTACATTAGTATCTCCTCCGCGCCGATCAATTACTCTCTGTACCGTCCTGAGCTGTGATCAATATGCAGGATTTTCACCTCACATCATCATTTGGTCTCCATTATGTATCCATTTATTTATTTTTTTAGTTTATTTCCACTGCATATGACTGTTACACTAATTACTAATATGAATGGTACACAGAAATGATCATTTTACCCTTTAAAATATCTACAGTTGTATTTGCTTTTTTGCCTTTTTAATCGTCATTGAAGCTGTTACATATCCTCATTATCCAGGGAAAAAAATAAATTACTGCAATAAATTGACCCTCAACTGCGAGATGAGTTCTCTGTCTCTGATGCTCTCTCCATCTCCGTGACAGGGAGGCAGGTGTTAGATGAAATAGAGAAGATGAGCTCAGTGGAAAGACCCATTAGAAGCCAGCAGCGGGGGCTCAGTTGAGCAAATAGAAACACTGTTGTTACCTTGGTTTCCCATAGCCAAGTGAATGCAGCCCTATCAAAGGATAAATAGGAACAGGCAGACACATATAGTTATATACATGTATGGGAATGTGACCAGCTTTTGCTGTAGTGAGCTGTTGTTTAAATTCCAAATGATGATAATTCTTTAACCATTATTTTATATTTGAGATATCGCTTGGCTTCAATTTCATCGTGTCACCTGTAAAATCAGCAGCTATAACAATCTCCACCTGCAGGTTACTGTAAATCATTTTTATCCTGACCTCCTTTTGCTCTCTATCTCATGCAGCAACACAATACTTACTGGACCGTACTGGATGCCAGCTCTCCTCCTCCTCCTCCTCTTGCTTCATATGTCAACTTACTGTCACTGTCCCGCTCACCTTCTGGCGCTGGCATGTGCGCCGAAATCCTCAGAGCAACTTCAGGCCCCCTCTCCCCTAACTCCCGTAAATTTATTAATATGATTTACATAAAGTTAAAGTTCTCCCAGCAGCCAAGGAGGCCACTCTAAAATAAGCTGTGGTGGTGACAGAGCTAATGTGTTATGTGTGTCATAGGCCTGGGGGGCTCTGGGGGCTGCTGGGTAGGGAACGTCATGGAGGGTCCCTTGGGGCCTGCTGGCCTGAAAATGACACGGAGTGAGGGAAGAGCCCCCATATCCCAGAATCAGTCATCTCATCTGCAAGGGGAGATGAGGAAGGACAAAGATGCATCGCCCCACCGCCAGGCACACACACACACTCACCATGGGAGATGCATGGAACCTTTGTCTCTTTCACACACACAAACACACACACACACATCAGAATATCATATTTTATGTGTGATTTTTAAATATGGTTTTAGAGAAGGATTATACTGGGTGATAGAGGGCAATTATGGTTTCTGGATATTAGGGACACCGGTTCTCTTCGTAGGTGACCAACACAGGAGTGTATTTATTCATACAGGACACAGATTAGCAAAAACAATGCCAGTTTTTCAGCTTTTAAAGGGTCTGTTCAACCAAATTACTAAACCAGATATATTTGTTCAGTCTAGCCATGCAGATAATTTGGGCGTTAAGGCTCAAGGACAAAGTTTTATATCCTGAATAACAACAATTAGACTTCAGGAATTTCTGAATAAAACAGACATGTCACAAAAGGCATTTCATAAATAACACATATGCAAACGCTTCACTCCTCAAAAATATGTAGCATTAAAAAATACTGCTACATGATACTGTTTTAATTGTGTGTCCATGTTTTTATATATCCTCACAACATTTGAAAAATGACATTTTAATAAAGTATGCTTGTCTTGCGAACTCTAGCTTCTGTTTATCTGAGTTACAGGGATCAGTCATGTTTCGGTAACTACCACAATCTGTCCTCTGACACAGCACTGCAACAAAATCAATCGCTGGCGTGGCCCAATAATGACCACATCTGGCCATGATGGGTCCAAAAATAGTAGTGTGTGGTGTAGCTTACCCGCCACAAGGTCAATAACTGCCCCCACCTGGTGACAGCTGACTGATCTCAAACTACACTGACAGCTTTTTGATGGGATAATTTTTGAGAAACCACCATCAAAGCCCCGGAGGTTTGAGCCAAGAGCATACAGGAAATACAATCCAGTGTCAAATGGGACAGAGGAGGTTTAAAAGAAAAGAAAAAAAAAGACCAAATCCCCCTAGAGGGACACACAACACTTGAAGCAGTCTAAAGGGAGCTGAAACATGTGAAAATAAAGAGTTGTGAAAAGCATTTTGTTGCAGCTTACCACAAGAAGACTTTTTTTTTGTATGACTGCAAGAAATAACTCGGCATGGCCTGTGTTACTCCTTGCCATTACCCACAACAGCTGTGAAATTATCCCCAGTGTCTCCTCCCAGCTGCATGACGATGAAAAGTCAAAATGTCAACACCTCGTTTTCCCCTGCAAATATTTAAGAAAACTGTGACTAAAGGAGAAGTCCCCAGAGAGAGAAAGAAACACAGAGAGTCGGGGAATTAACTGAAACGTTCATGTAACATTTTTCCCAATGCTTCATCTTAATTACCACGGTGCAAGCCATGCAAATCCGATTGGCTATTTATGCCAGGAAATTCATAACCACAGAGCGATATTAATTACTCCGGTAGGATTCAGGCTATATTTGATATGCACGAGGCATAGCGGCCATTACCAGCCTTGTGTTTCAGCCTCAGCCCTGAGTGTCAGCGGTAATCAAATCTAAACGTTGACAACAACACTTCAGCAATCAATATAGGATGGGAGGAACCCTTTGATGGTGGAATTTTAATCTCTTTTCTCTCGTGTGTGTGTGTCTTAATCTGTGTCAATATCCCGTTCTCTCACACACAACTCTATTAATTTCTCTCCAACGTTGCTCATTGGATTTCTCCATTTTCACGTCTTTTATGTTGCATTGTTCACAAATTCATTAGCTTAAGTGGAGTCAAATGCAATTATAGCACTTGGTTGCTCAGTGAGAACAAGTGCTTGCTACAGTTGAGGGACAATTGTGGGGAGAAGATATGTATGCTCTACTGTGGTTATCACAAAATTCCCCCAGTACTCGCAGAGAGTTATATGAATGAAAAGTGAAGAGTGAAAAAACACAACAAGACAGTAAAGAGAAAAAATAGACAGAAAATGAATGAGTGAAAACAGACAGAGAAAAGCCTTTAAGTTCATCAATGGAGCAACGCTGACCTCTGCTGGTGAACACACTTTTCTTGCTTGTGTTTGTTACGCGCTTTGACACCCAACCAGTGGCTTTAAAATTGCTTTCTTAAATCATCCACCATGTGAGTGAGAGGGAACATAGATCAAGCACGCTGAGGAGAAGAAATAAAAAAAACACAAAGCACTGTGCCAATTACTGGCTCGGGTTCTACATCGCTCTTGTAAAAATGTAATCAATCACCTACTCCGATGTGGGCCACCCACAATGCAGTCAACAGTTTAACACCCCTCTGCCACAGCCACAAATAAAGGTCACTGGGGGAGAAGTAACAGTGCAGTTCTGTTGATAATATAGCTACAGTGTAACGCCATTTAGTGAACTTGGATATGAAAGATACAAAAACAAGAACACACAAGATGGCAGGCGGGATTTCACTCTCATCCATATCCAAAAGAAACATTCATCTTTCCCTTTCACGGCCCCCTGGCATGACTCCATTCTCCTCTGAGAGCTTCAGTTGATTTTCAGAGAGGGACTGAGGATGCCACCTCAAGCTGATAGCAGTTGGAGAGGAGGTGGGATGGAAAAGAGGGTGCCCCAGGGGTCCTCACAGGCCCAGACATGCTCATTAATATCTCCAGCTCTGTGGAGTGGCACGGACAACAAAAAGCTGGTGTAAGATAAAGCAAAATGGGATGTCATATATGTTTGTGTAAAGACATGTATTGTATAGTTATGAAGCCAAGGTTTAGTCACACACTGACCAGTTATTTATCCATGCAATGACTCAGATGCTTAAATGTGCACATACATGGGTGTACGTCCATAAACACACACACTCTGTTTCTCACTCTCAGTTTAATAGGACTATCCACATGCACACTGCACACAAAAAAGAGAAACAAAGACCAGCTCATGTGAGAACAGCTATCACAGACCAGCTATCAGAGATTTTAAAACCACACACTCTTAGCTGCATCTGTGTGTGTGTGTGTGTTTCCCGTCTCAACTAATGATATACTGGCACGCAGAATGTAGCTGCGTAGTCATTCACAGAGCTGGCATGTGTTAATGGTCCTGGCACCCCATGCCCACGGTAAAGTGATACATCCAACTGGCTTAGTGGCGCACACACAGTCAGGCCGGAACAGATGCCACTCACTTCTGCTGGCCAAAGTGACCCAGCGATCAGCTGGCTAAGCACCTAAGAAAATCTCAGCAAGCTAGTAATGAGAGGAATGAACACTTTACTGGGCGACAGCACAGCATGGAGCCAGTGGCCACCTTTCTCTCTCTCCTACTTTCTCTTTGTCCTATTCCCACTCTTGCCAGTTTTGAGGCTGATCCTTACTTAGCTGATATTTTGTTGACCCTCAGTCGCTCCACTTCTTTTCCATCCTCTTTCTCTCTCTCCTTTCTCATTCTCACTCTCTCATCCTGCCATTCCATTTGTCTAATTTTTGTATTACACAAAACTCACTTGTTTTTTGTTTTGTTTTTGCTTTTGCTCTCGCTGGGTAGCTTTTCTGTGTGTTTGTGTGTGTACATGCCTGTTTCTGTGCATATGTGTGTGGCTGCTAGCTGATGCACTCTATGACATATTGAGGTAATAAAAAGCTACACCGCAGGGACGGCTGTGCCCCACTAATTAAACGTCTCCTATGCGACCTTATTGCAGGCGCCAGTTGCCATAGAATCCAACTGCATCTTCTGGGTCCCGCATCAAACTGCATCTCCCATCACCGAATCACAGGAAATTGCAGAAAAAAATGAGAGGAAGGGGAGGAAGAGAAGTTGCAAGGTCATTAACTGAGAAAAGCCAGTTATACTGTACATAAAATAATTTCCATAATAAGACATAGAGTTGTTTTCACAGCTTTATAAAACACATTTTGAAGGTTTGCTCATGATCCGTCTTATTAAACAGCACAACATTCAGATGGGAGGGTTACAGTTCTTTAATCTAATAATGAGAAAGACACTAAATGTACTAAACATTGGTGTAGAAATTGAAAACAGTATGCTCCTGTGTACTTTAGTAATGATACTATACAGTATTTACCCCAAGGGCAATATGTGAAAAAATGAAGAACCAGTTTTTTGAGTGTACCAAAGGAAAAACTAGTTTTGAAAGCCTAGAAATCGACCATCTAACCTGCCTTTGGAAGCAAAAGGTCTTGCATTAGTGTCATGACACTTCAACTATCACATGAGAAAAGTTTTTTTTTTAAGTATCTAGAGAGAAAAAGAGGAGTTAACATCAAAGTTGGTGTGTTGGCTGCGCAACTGAACAACATAATTATTCCTTGTACATTTTTCCCCAAACTCACATAGAATCAAAGAAATAATGATCCATGCCAGGTGAAGGAAACTAATTACTAATAATTCCTTGATAAATTGATCGGGACTTATTTGTAATGTCTCTTTTGGCCCTCCGTGTTTCCTCCTGATCAGACTGTTTCCACTGCAACTTAAATCATCAGGTGTAATATTCAGTTACTGTTTACATGAGTAGAAGAACAAGAACAACAAGAAGATCCTGTAACAGAACCAATTTTGTGTTGGTTTGCTCCCACAGTCCAAAGACACCTTAGAAACTGATTCTGCCTTTTTCATATACATCTGACGTCATACGGTGAAAACTGTATTTTGTAAATAAAGGTAACATGTAGTAGTGTAGTGTAAGATTCCTTAAACAGGAAACACACTGGCAGCTATCCAGAAACCCAAGAGAAATGATGAATAAAGACAGCACATGTGCAACACGCAGAATTCTCCATATGTTTCTATAATTGCAAGGGGGAGTGGAAGTGATCATGCTTTTCTACAAGTAAATAGATATAAAGCCCAAACTGAGTCAGATAGATTTGTGTGTATGTCTGTGTGCCTTATTGTGTGTTTTGGGTGATTTAGGTTCAGGCCTGCTAAATGAAGGTGTCCTCTGATTTGGTCTGTTGTGGAGAGAGGGTCAGAGCAACAGACGACTCAGCACCTGTCACTGGCTGAGTCCCACTCATCAGTTACCACCTCCATATGCTGCCCATTAAAATCAGACATGTGGGCACTTCGCTGGCAAAGTCCACACACCTAGTGACCCTCTTCACATCTGTTGACAAAACCTTAAACGCATGCAGCACAGAGGAAGGGAAAGGACAGTTGGCAGGGGAAAGAAAGCAAAGAAAAACATTTATATGCTCACTTTACTTGCAATTAGTAATTTGGCCTTTTGTAGGAAAATCTAATTGCATCAGTTAGTGACTTGTGATACAATGCACAAAATCTCTCGTCATGCTTTTTTTTTTTCCGACCCTGTCTGCAGCACTTTCTGGAAGTACAATCATGTATGTGGGATCAATTCAAAATAAACTACAGAAATAC
Organism: Sandelia bainsii; assembly: GCA_032362345.1. NCBI lineage: Eukaryota > Metazoa > Chordata > Actinopteri > Anabantiformes > Anabantidae > Sandelia > Sandelia bainsii. Next base: position 7,141,719 of record JAUMHL010000025.1, read on the forward strand.
AGAATATCAGCAGCCTTATTCCTTAAAATATCATTCTCCTAGATTTGTGCAGCTACACAAATACAATGAAAGAAAATGGAATTCTAGTTGTGGTGCTCACAGAACTGAGACATTACATTTAAAAAATGCAACAGCTGCATTTTTTGCCCCCACAATTCATGTTCAACAGACCCCAACAGTTTCTACTTTTCTTACACAGTTGGTGCAGTAACTGCATTTTAAATGGCTTTATGCAGACACAAGACACATTATCCACCAACCTGATTCCAGTTCCTTAGTAGGAATTTTGCAAACAGTATTATATTTTTATCACAGTTTTTTATGGCTTGTCCCTTTTATTTGTGCTCACTTTTATAGTTAGTACTTTGTAATTACAATTTATTTTGGAGCACTTTATATGTAGCACACTTGATGTTTTTATGCCTATTTGTATTTAGCAGATGTTCATATAAAGTATGAGTATTGTAGTTTAGTTTTATTACTTAGATTACTTATCTATGCATCTATTTGTGTGCCAGCTATGGCACAAGAATTTCCCTGTATAGACTCATCAAGCTTCTACAAATAGTCCCCATGAAGCTGATCTTAGGATTCTCCAGTGCAATGGCATTACAAAGACAAATATCTGGGCAAATAATGCCAAAACAATTGATTATTTTAATTTGAGCAAACCAACCATTTAACTGCTTTATTCAAGGCAACAACAAGAATGCTGAGTTATAGCATATGAAAGACATATGTGAGCAGTTTAACCTGAATTAGACCTTTACTGGAGAATGGCCAGTAGCTGAGGTGAGGACATGCATAAAATTTTAGCCTGAGAGCATTAAGAGAGCTATAAAATGGTGTTTAAAAGTGAAGGCAAAATCCACACTCCATACCAATGACATTGCTGGAATGTGATCTACAAGGTGTGTGCATACATGTGTGCGTTTTTGGTGCAAGTCAGTGTGTATTTGTGCATGCATGCTTCATTGCAAGCAGATTTCTGCATGTCTGTGTTTGTGTATGTGTTAAATGCAAGTGTGTGCGAGCGTGTATGTGTGACTGTGTAAGAGAAAAGAAATACAGAGGGCACTCTCTTCAAACGGATCGTATTCAAAGAGCAGAGAGTTTCAAAAAGAGACAGCACTGAGGGCAGTTGGGTTTGAACTGTGTTTGTGCGAAGCAGACCGCCTTTATAAAAGGAGAGAGAAAGGAATTCCTCAAGTGCATTTGCAGAGTTTTCTTGGAGGAGGAGAGAATATTAGGAGAGAAAAGGAGAAAGTGGTCGAGCCAGGCAGACAGGGAGAAGGGGAGTTTACTAACCAACCAGAGAGCAATAAGAGAGTCGTGAACTGGAAGGCAAGACTGAGAAAGAGAGGAGAGAAAGAGCAGGACACATAGAGGGAGAACATTGGCCTGGGGCACTGCTTCGTGCTGCCTTATTTTCCCCCTTTCTTCAGGAGTCTCAGTGAGGGAGAAAGAAAAAGAAAGGAGACAAGAAAGAACAAAAACCCACTTTCCATCTGTACCTATGGGAACAGTGCTGCCAGCGGTGCCCCATATAGCTGCACCAATCTGACCTCAGCACTGCTGGAGTGATGGCTACTGAATTACTATGTCAGTGGCCCGGTGCCCTGTCATGCCAGCTCCCTCACACACACATAATAAACACACTCCATCACTTGTTCGGCCCAACCACACCGCCCAAAGAGAGCATATTAATTATAAATGTAAGTTAAATTACTTTCATTACCTCCCCTGCTCAGTGAACGGGACAGAGACAGGGATGATGGATGGAAAGGGGTTCACTATACCTCCCCAAGTAGTCAATGCCCCCTCTCTAACCCTTTTCTTGCCCTTTTGTTCTTTATTTTGCACCAATTCCACCACAATTTATGGTTCTTTTTCTCTGTTTGTCTCTCTTAACCTTGCGCAATCCCAACACAAAATCCGAAACAAGTGGATGCTTTTTCTTAATGTGACAAATACAAAGCAGAGAGAGAAAGTGTATTAAACTAGACAGAGAATACCTTAGCTCTTTCCAAGGGTGACAAAATCTGCCAAGCTGCACCTAAGTTGACTAATTCTCACATGATATTGTAAGCTTTAGAGTGCTGCTGGATTTTCTTTCTTTAAGTCACAGTCAGGCTAGAAGTTTTGCGCTGTTTCCACAGGAGCAACAGAGCTCATTTCAAACTTGTGTGCATGTGCATTGCTTTATATTCAAAATGTAATCAGAAAATCAAGGGCATGTTGTACTGTGTATAATGTGGAGAGAAGACTAGATGATCAAGTATGTCATCCTAAGAACCTCTAGCACACAAATTAGTTAATTGTGAATTAATGAACAAATATGTGACCATAGTATTTTCTTTGGAGTTTCAAAGTCTTCTTTGTATGCAGAGATTTCTATATTCATGCTTTGGGGTTTATCCCGTCAATTAAATGTATTATTTATGGAAAACAAACATCACCTTGTCGAAGGGAACATGTTGTGACATTTCCAGTGGTACTTAATGAAATTTGCTATGTAAGCCCTTTCTGATGACTTTTTGCTTTGATGTTAATACTAACACCCCACTGGGAATCACATGATTCCTGACATCTACAGGTTTTAATGAAGATGTGGTTAATGTGGAAATAGCACACCTCCAGTGTTATCTAGCATTATCCCTCAGTGTACTCCCTGAGCAAATAACAAAGCACCACATCTCTTCCTCTAACCTAAAGGCCACGTCAGTGTGTGTGTGTGTGTATGTGAGTGTGGACTTGTCCTTGTTTCACTGTGTTCTGTAAGTTTGATCTCACTTCAGCAAGCGAAGCATTACATTGGCAGCCTATGCTTGCTCAACACCCTAATCTCTCCTGCTCTGAAACATCCCATTCAATTTCTTCTGTTGATAGATGCCAGTGCTCTTTGAGCCCTCTGAGAGCACATTCTTTCTTTCCTGCTTGTCTCAGACTCTTTGCTTCTAAGACCACTCCAGATTCATCAGGTCAGCCCCCTATTGTAAACAACCAAAATCAGATCCAAAGGTCAGGGGAAGGGCTGATAATCAAAATCCAGTGTTTTGTCTGCACTCACTTCATTTATGCACCTAGGTGCTAATGAACACAAAATTGCATTCTGTTTGGAGCATAGAGGTAGGGTGTTTTCATGAAGAGTGATACCTAATTACAATCACACACTCCCAAGTTGGATGCTTGTTTAACAAGAACTGACAGTTAACTGAGAGCTGTCAATTAGAGTTAGTACAGGGTGACACATTCTAATTTTAGTGCTCATTAAGCAATAAGTAAGAAACATGCACAGTCTCTCTTCCTGTCTATGGACTCTTTAAATTACTAACACAGATGCCACTTCAATAAAATTTTGCCACAGTGTCAGCAGATCACTTTTGAACAATTAACCAGCCTGAGCTCTGAACGCCAATAGAGAAAGCAAGTGAAGGTAGCACTAGCATAAGACTCCAAATCAACCCAGCCCTCTTACAGTCATAATCAAAAGTGGTCTGCTGACATTGTGGCAAAATACCAAACAACACCAAATTTAAACAGAAGGCACGTTATTCTAATTCTTGGTTTATTTGATCCACAGTATTTTTCAGCTATGACTGCCTAGTCACCCAACTACCACTCCAAGACCCTCTAGAGACAAGGGAGTCTTTTATACCATTGAGCATGGAGGACAACAGTCATGATGCTCAGCAGGAACACACATTGTGGGGAGGGCTGGCTGTAGAGGAAGGTCAGCAGGCATAATAATGATAAACAGATTCCCAGCCACTCCGCCTATCACCTCGTCTCTGGGGTACCTTTCCACCTTGTCATGTCCAAAGACCTTGCATTATACTCAACAAAGGGACAGGAGATTTAACGAATATGTGTGTCTGTGTGTGTGTTTGCACGAGCATTTCTAATTTATTGGCCCACTGATTTGCTGAGGTGTGTGAGACCACATGCAGCTCGGAGCACTAGCCTGGAACATCCGGGTTTTGCTTCATTAGGTGCTCACGCCCTTAAGCTGCTGACATTTCCAAACTTGTTCCCCAGTCTTCTAATTGTCGTGAAATATTGGACACAGCCACCAATGCTGAAGAGAAGTGTGGCAGATTTGGATTTGATGGACTTTATCTCGTGTCTGAGTGCCATGTACCTCGCTGCTTCAAAGAAGAATGCATTACTTTCATCTTTCCTGGACACTGTAAGAAGTGATTAAATAGATGTGCTGGTGCGAAGCACATTTCTGAGATATGACAAAAATATTGTTTAAAAAACACACGGTGACATTTATGTGTTTTTTTATTAAGGGTAACAATGTAGTGTTCTTCATAGTATCAATGATACATCCAATACCACATGTATACAACAGTTAAAAAACAACTAAAACAACCAAACTAGTAAACTAAAGTTGTCATTAAATTGTCCTGAGCATAGAATTCAAAAAGCTGCCATCACCTTGAAATATAAACCTTGTAATAGCCACAGTAGATTTTTGGATTATTTGTAACATAAATTCTCTCTCTCTTTTTTTTTTGCTCACTCATACTCCAATATACGTCAACACAAACGTTCACTCACAAATACAGCATCAAACCAATTAGCAGTGCATGAAACTCCATTCTCCCCTATTTAACAAATGTCACTGATTTATATCAACATAAAATGATTACATTACTGTGGAACATGACATTTATGTGTTTCAGCATAAAAGTTTGTACAAATAAATACTGAAAAAAAATGAAAAGGACAGTATTATTTGATGTAGATTAAAGAACAATAATAAAGCAGAGGTAAAGCGTCTAGTTAAGCCTGCAATATTTGCATGTATGTGCAGCATCAGTATGTGTATAAACCTATTAACAGGTTTTGTAATGTAAACATTGCAAGTGCAAAATATCTGAGAGGGGTATGCACATTAGCAATAGGAATAATTACTCATAAGAATTGAATTGTAAGGAATGAGAAAGTGTTCATCATCATGTGAGAAAAAACAACAACAATTTACTTTACTTTACTTTACTTGGCAGACGCTTTTACCCAAAGCGACTTACAAGAAGACACAAGCAATTACCATTACTGCAAACATCTGCTCTCGGACATTAAAATTCACTCTGACATTGCGGCTCTGTGCTTTTCAGCATTAGGCACAGTCATTGTGGCAACATGGTGCAGTTAAAGTCAAAAACACATCACATGACAGGTAAAAAGCAACATATACAGTTCAGCAGTATTGAAGAGTAGAGGTAAGCAGCACACGCTACCACACCTTCTATTGACCTCTAGAGGGGCATGCAACAGAACTAAATGGATTGATGATTATTGGGCTGGGGCTGTAACTAACACATTTAAATAATGAATTTATCTGTTGACAATTTCTTCAATTAACCGATAATGTATTTAGTCTATAAAAAACAGTGTAAAATAAAATAATAATTTCCCTGAGCCAATTCCTTGTTTTCCTAACCAAAAGTCCAAAACCTAAATTAAACCACACTGATAAAAAAAACTAACAGAAGCATATTGAGAAACTGGAACCAGAAAGTGTCATCACATTTTTAGCCACCATGGCTAAAATTGTAATGGTAACGTCTGCTGGTCAGTCGTTCAGTCCACAACTTTGGTCCACTATTAAATAGACTGCCATGAAGTTTTAGTCAAGACATTCATTATCCCCAAAAGATTAGTCCTACAAACCTTTGTGATCCACTGGCTTCCTTTTCCTCAAACGCCATCATGAGGCTAATATTTTTGGCTCATGGTGATGTCAAATATCATATATTCTGCCATCAAATTTGGTCATAGTGTTCATTCATGTTCGCCGTCAGGTTCAGCTTTCATTGGCGGTTTGTGCTAATTAGCAAACACTAATGCTAAACTAAACTGGTGAACATGATGAACATTATAACTGCTAAAAATTGCCATGTTTAGCATTGTCACTGTTAGTATATTAGCCCTCTGCTGTTAGCACTTATCTTATCTTATCTAAGAAGATGCTATAGGACAGCATCTTTAGAATGGTTTAGTCTTAATTTCTTGTTAAATGACACTGTTCAAATCAAATATTGAAAATACTAATTGACTCAATTAATTAACTAATGACAAATGAATAAAATGAAATGAAAAAATTATGTGCAACTAGACTAGAATAACACTGTAATAATATCCACATTTACATACATGTGCCCCTGATATATATGCTACGTAGAGGAGTCACATTAGTTAGTTGGGTGTTTCTGCCCTCTCCAGTGTTGGGTCTTGCTTGGCTCCATTCTTCTCTTTGTCCTCAGGGTTAGTTAATTCCATCGCTGCCACAGAAGTCTGTTTCATCTCTGCCTCTAAGACACTCACCCGATCCTGGTTCTCTAGGTTGTTTTGGTTCTGCTCTCTGCCCTTCGCTCTGTCCAGCATGTGATAGTTGTAGATGTTCATGATGAAGAGGAAAAGGCCACCAGCCACAATCACTGAGCCACACATGAAGAAAAGGTACTTGTAGTCACCAAATATGTCCACCAGTAAACCTGTGTGGGGAAGGGGAGAAGGGAACAAAGAAATTATATTTCAAATCAAAAGAGAGTCTGTACATCTCATTTTATTCCACACTATGTATAAACAAAAGCACACTTTGAAATGTTGTTCACCATGACAAACAAATCACAGTATGTCACTCAGTGTCTTCATTCAGCCACTTTACAAGTTTCAAGGTGAAGAGTGTGTGTATTTGTGTGTGTGTAAGTGTGTGAGAGTCAGAGTGAGTGTGGGCCAATTTGAGAAGAGCCATGTTGGAAATGACAGAGGGCCATTACACCCTTCCTGGCTCTAACTGGACCTCTTAGAAGGCAATTTGGACGGCGGCTACCAAAACGAATCAGAAGAGAGGCCCATTCTCAGAGCCATAAATATCAAGCTCAACTTTGTAGAAAAGTGACAAATGTGGTTTAGATCACATTTAAGCCTCCAGGTTTTCAGAGTTTTAACTGCAGCCTGCCCCGACCCACCCCCTCGCCTCCAGACATGGATCGATGGGCAAGTGTCACTATCTCTCAGTCTCAGCATGTATGACTGTATGCCTGTCTGTCCATCTCACTATTTTAGATTTTCAATATCTAAGTAGTAAATGTAAGTAAATTTTACAGTCTTTAAAGTAAATTATGCAACAAATTCAGTATAGGGAAGAAATTTGTCTTCAATTTTTGTTAAACTGGTTCAGTATTTTTTTTGTTCAAACCATTGAAAAGTCTTTTCTGTTTGCTGAGACTGGTGTTATTTAATAGCACAGCATAATATAGTATCTTATAAAAATATATTCAATTAAACGGTAGTTTTGTTGGTAAAGTTAAGTGTCGGTAGTTAAGTGCACCATTTACTGTCTTGACAACAAATAGTTATGATGATGATGTTTGTGTGTGTGTGCATATACTGTACTACACTTTGCATTTGGATCAGTTTCAGCTTTTTCAATGCAGACTGCATCTGATTGATAGCACTCATCTGGTGCATATACGCCAATGACCATCACCCTCATTAAGACAGTCCTTGATTGGCTGAGTAGTAATTAAGTCCATCTGGCATAGTCACCTCTTTTTTAATGTATTCACAGCTTAATTATGGCCCAGGTACATCACTTTAATGATGAGAGTTTGAACTGAGCGTCATTAAACACCCAAAGCAAAAGGCTAATTACACCCGCTTACCTCACTTCCTCCTAATTGGATTGACCTGCAGGTTTGGGGGAGCAGTAACAAGCAAAGTAGTTAGGGGAGACATAACAATTGTGCCCTCTGGAGGAGAACATTAGACATGCAGGGAGGCACTTATTTACCCTATTAAATGAGCGCCTCAGAACAGACAAAGTTGGGGGCCTATACATTTTCACCTCATTAAAAAGAGGGAAAGGAAAAGTTTGTCACTGGGATGATAAGCACAGTTGATTAAATCATGTGCAGCTACACTACATTCTCTGTGTATTTGTCTAGGACACTAAACAGGCCTCTGTAAGTGAATTTTAATGTTGTCAAGCTGATTGGTGCACAGGCAGAACACCAATCAATTACTTTACTTTAAGACGTTACTCTGTGTGCTCCTTACTGTATTGATACTGAAAAACAACACTCATTCTAAAACACTGGTTAATGTAGTGACCAAGAACACCCCCCACCGAGTAGAAAAATATTTTTTTTTCTATTTTTGTTATTATTTTTTGCAATCCTGCTCTATCATCATTGATTAAATATGTGGGGGGGGGGGTTCCAAAATCGCACCAACCTCCAAAATGACAAAGTAGTAGGAAGTGAATGGACAAGTGCTAGAGATGTCATTTATCAGCAAACAATACGTATTTTTCTTGAATTTGATAGGCTAAAAAGCTTCATTAATTCAGTTTTAAGGTGATACTACATTGATTCTGTACATTATTATACAGTATATTAATGTATATTATTATACAACATAATAAGGTAAAGGGAACCACTGAATTGATGAATTAGTATTATCTGCTTTCTTCATATGATCCACTGATGATTGAAGATATAACTAAACCTGTCATAACCAATGAAGAAGTCAGTGTTTTATTATAAAAAAAAATGCATGCCTCACACAGCTCAATTAAAGTATTTTTAAACCTTCAGTAGCCAACTGACACAATTTGCCTCACAAATACCACTCCATCCACTTAGTAAATCATGTAAGAAAAGGTGTCCACAACTTCCTTGAGAATCATCACGATTTTATGTTTGCTTTGGTACTAAAGCTATTACCAACTACCGAGTTGTTTGTGGACCACTTGCACTCTAAAACATCTCTATTTACCAGTAACAATTCAGTTCTGTGGGAACATTATATAGTAATGAAATCATGGCAAGCGACTGAGCTCTTATGCAACATAATACACAGCCAAATGCAGAGACAAAAACACAAGAAAGAAAGAATTTCCATCTTTGCTGTAATTTAGTTTGCTATATTGTTTGGGAAATAGCTTGCTGCATAGTGGCAGCAATGTGGGATTTTTTGCATATGTGTGTGGTTTGTAAACATACATTATACACTAGACTCTTCAGCTGCAGAAAGGAGAAGCATAAGGAAATCTAAAGTGCACTGAGAATAAATGCATCTTTGCTTGTCAGATTCAACAATGTATAGGTAGGTAACACTGAGAAGTGTTTGTCGAGTGGTCTTGTTTTATTAAGTGAGTCAAACTGATTCTGTCATGTCTGCAAATGGATAGTTTGTGTTCAGTGTGCACAGTTACCTGCAGCAGGGGGTCCCAGTAGCATGGGGAAACACTCAATGATGGTGACTAGTCCAACAGCGCTCGGGAAACGCTGATTTCCCATCAGGTCCATCAGACATTCAAATATCAGGGCGAAAACCATGCCAAAACCGATGCCAAAAAATACCGCATAGACCACCAGGAAGGGGTAGCTCTTAATCAGTGGGCACAGTAAGTGGCACGTGCCATTAAAAATCATAGCAAAGCTGAAGAAGTACTGGATTCTGGGTCTGATCCACTTGCTATTGGCTACCAGACCGGTGCCAGGCCGAACAAACATGTCCACAAAGCCTGTAATAGAGAGCAGATAAGCTGCAGAGTACTCCTCTACGCCTTGGTTAATAGCATAAGCTGACAGGAAGACAATGGGTGCATAGGCTCCAAAGATAAACATCATGTTTCCTACGAGGTAAATGATGAAGCCTCTATCCTTGAAGAAGGACACATCCAAGAACATCTTAGCATTGTTCATACAGCTTGCTTTTAGCTTAGTATTGCACCTAATTGGCTGCTCCTCCACTTTCTTCTGTAGTAGAGACGAGGATTGCTTACGAGGCAAAACAATGGGCCTCATCAGGGCCCCGGCAACACAACAATTCAGCATCAGGCCACCGAGGACAAACAGACTACCTCTCCAGCCAAACTTGTCCAGTAAATATTGGTTGAGAGGGGCCAGGCAGCATAGAAAAACTGGACTCCCAGCCATGGCCAGTCCATTGGCTAAAGGACGCTTGGCCAAGAAATATTTGCTGATGATGGTGAGAGATGCATTCAGGTTTAAGGAGAGTCCACAACCTGTGTGTAGACAAAAAAAAGAGAACAGTCACATTCCAGAAATCCTCTGCAAGAAACCCCCCCTGAACATAAACTCCAAAGGGTACTTGCCAAATTAAATTAAAGAGTGATTCTGCTTGGTGCTCATTAAGGTTCCATCTCATTTCACTTTTGCCAGCTAAAATCTCATTAAAGAAGGCTGGAATTATTTCAGAAGTAATTCCTCCATTTAAGCAGAAATAAATTAGAGAGCCTGAGTAAAACATTCACTCTCTTGCCTTTTTATCCAAATTCAATTTAAGAGCTACAGGTAGTTGGTTTGACAGGTTCATTATCTCTTACCAATGTCAATTTAATCTTCTCTGGTCCAATGAAAAAGCTTGCGGTAATTTGTTGTTTTGTTAAGAATATCATGACCTAAAGTGTGTCTAGTATTGGACATCTTATCATATTTGTTAGGGTTAAGATAACATGTCATATTTCTCGACCTGTTTCATCAAAAAGTTAAGATGTGGAGAAACATTCATAACAAATGAAAAATAAATGAATACAGAAACAGTGATATGCAATACATGACACATTTGAATGTTGTATATAAATATGTTATTAAAAACTAATTCATTACATTATTTTAGGACTTATTCCATTGTTTTCCAACATTCTGTCAGCATTTTTAATAGTATATATACCAATCAATACGTGGTGTAAAGTCCATCAACACTTTCTGTCTGGCAGAGAGCAAGAGGAACCAAGATCATCAATAGGTTTGCATAAAAAACGTGAACATTAAAAACTTCACCCTCTCTTACTCTTTCTATTCAGCTGTCAAGCATGCATTTTTATTCTTTTGATGTAATTATTAACAAGGACGAGATACTTCGAGGCGTCTTTATCCCAAGAAGCCTAAACAGTATCATCAAATCTGAGACTTAATATTATGGTGCTCTGTGCTCTGTAAAACTGAAATAGACTAACTTTACCACTAGGGTTGGGAAATGAAACTCAAGCAAATCCTTGGAAATGAAAACAATCACAAGCTAAGTAGCTGCAAGTCTGGTTGCACATCACATCTGGCCAAACATTTAAGGCAACATGGAATCAACGTGAAAGACTGTACAGTGTTTGATGTCTTACAGTCTCTCATCAGCCAGCAGGTAGTAGCACCTTACAGGCACCCCCGGTGGTGCCAGGGACAGTTAGCTGCCCTTCACCAATCTCTTTAGCAATAAAATGAAAGCTGACTAAGGGGAAAATAGAGAATAGAGGACTGTCACAGAGCAGTAAGGGCATTTGTGATGAAAGGGCTACATCCTTTTTCAGTTGTTAGATCTCCATCATTTAGGTAACATGATATGATGATGGTAGGTACTTGTGTAGTTAAAGATTTTCTTTTGTAATGTTCTCTGTCTACCAGGGAATAGAAAAGAATAAATATATTTCTTATCTGAAAATTTTAGCTTTATTTATTTATTTTTTAACCATTCTGGAACCAAAACAAGGAATTCATAAACAGAATCAGATACTCAGGCCTAGTTACCACAGCAGCACAACTGCTATGCACAAGCATCTCACAAGAAAACATCCTGGGACCCTCCAACTTCAAAATAACTAGACAGCAGCATTAGTTGTTATTACAGTGAAATTTGTCTGACTGAGACTTACTGAGAGTCATTCACTGACACTGTGAAGTCTTTTGACTAAATCATTATCTATTTGCATATGCATGCAAGGCTGGCAGGTCTAAGCATATGTCTTCATGTCTGCTAGGTAAAACTGCCCAATGCCTATGTGTCAGTGTGCCAGGGCACAGGGGAGCAGAGCAGGGCACACATGTGCCCCCAGGCACCACACATGGCCCAAGCACTTGCTAGGCTTATTAATCCTTCACAGCAGTCCTTGGCAGGGTAATGAGCCTCACAGGGTGGCATGAAGCCCCCATGTGACGACCATGATAGGAGCCTACGGGAGAGTACCATGAAAGGGCCATGGAAGACCACACTCTCTGGGATCAGGGACAGTTCTATCTTAATTACCGTCCTGGTTCTGGTCCCCTTGGTGCTCTAACTGCACTCCGGGAGATGGGAAAGATGCCCTGAGACCCTGACAGACACCAGCAGCCCAGTCAGGGAAAGAAGATCTGGCGAACAGAGAGATTGTGAGAGGATCTGAAAAGAGGCAGATTGACAACCTCCCAACCATAACTGACACTTTATCAATTCCCATAGGGAAATTCTTGTTGACATGCTGCCCCTTTGAGGCGCCAAGGGTTCGGGGTTCCAATGTCTTGTCTAGGGACACTTCGGAGAACTGAGAATCGAACCACCAACCCTGGAGTTCATAGACTACTGCTGACTGCCCTACCAACTGCTCCACGGTTGCCCCTAAAGGGCTTAACCAGGTCTGATGGCAATGTTATACAAGTCTGGGATCCATATCATGAAATTAGTTAGCTCATTCATTTGATTGTAAACCCGCAGAAACTTTGTCTACGCTTTGGGCTGTGTACTCAAATCGTCTATGGATTAGTAAGGATTAGAATGCAAATATTAAAATCTATTAACCATACTAAGGCTTTTCAGACATGAGTGTAAAACAATATAACAACAACAATCTTTTGAAAATATTTAGATACTGTACCTCCAATGACGCCAACGAAAAAGTAGAGGTAAATAATGGAGTTCCCAAAAGAAGCAGTTGCCATAGACACCCCACACATCAGTCCACCTAGTATAACTATTGGCCGGCTTCCAAAGCGATTGACCAACACACTGCTCACAGGTCCTGCAAAGAGGAGGAAGAAAACAAAAAGAAATAAAGGGAGATCAGTTCAAGATTAACAATTTATGTCTTAATGTAAACAGTTATATCAATTAACTTATCCACTGCTATTGATCAAGGGTTTGGAAAACAACAGCTCCAATTCTCACTCTAGGTCTAAACCAAGGGCAAAAGGATGTCATAGCGGGTGATGGAACACCTCCGCACTTTTGCATCCACTGCAAAGCAACTTGGCGACCCATTATACTCTGCCCTGATAATGTAAAATACTAAACTCAGTGATCAATCAGCAATTAAACAGCCTTTTATATGCTGTCACTCCTCCCTTCATTCATAACCTTGCCTGAAAAACTGACATTGCACCACATGTCCTTCTGCAGCAAGCCCTAATGAAAACTTCTTTCATCTCCTTGCTATAAAGACCAATCATTTAAACTATTATTTATTTTCTCAAATGAACTGCAATAGCATCACTCAAACTAATATATTTATCATGTGCAATGATTATTAAAATGAAAACAACATGTTGTTGCTTATCAAGGCAGTCGTGAGAAGGGTCTCTGTGTTGATGGAGATTAATTACAGTTTTTTCCAATTGCTTAAGCACAATTTTGACAACAAGGCTCATTTTTGCAAATCATTTAGCACAATTCACA
>JAUMHL010000025.1:7160593-7171733 GCA_032362345.1 Sandelia bainsii
TCTCTGGTTCAGGAGTGGCTTGACACAAGGAATGCAACAGTTGTAGCCCATGTCCTGGATACGTGTGTGTGTGGTGGTTCTTGAAGCACTGACTCCAGCTGCAGTCCACTCCTTGTGAATCTCCACCTCTCAAGGCTGCGGTTATCCCTGCTGCTTGTGCATCTTTTTCTACCACACTTTTTCCTTCCACTCAAATTTTTATTAATGTGCTTGGATACAGCACTTTGTGAACAGCCAGCTTCTTTAGCAATGACCTTTTGTGGCTTACCTCTCTGTGGAGGGTGTCAACGACTGTCTTCTGGACAACTGTCAAGTCAGCAGTCTTCCCCATGATTGTGTCGCCAAAGTTTTTGATGATATTCTGATTTATTGAGATGTACCTGTATATGCATTATAGTTCATATACGTCCATGCTCAGAGAGGTGTTTTCTACACGCACTAGATTTGCTTAAAAACCCAGTGATGCAACAGTACATGGGTTTAATGCTGACTGATGACATACCACAGACTACTCACTCTTTACTTGCTCTCACACAGATGTGTAGGTCAGCTGACAGCACTGGTCTTTGTGGTGTGTTCAAGAGGAGCAACTTTTAACAAGTGAGTTCAAACAATTTTCATCAGCAGACCATTATCAGCACTAGTTCTGAGAGGTGAGTCTGGTGTGTCAGAGCCCTGAGGGAAAACAATCCAAGCCAATCCAAAAGAACCAAGATAAAAAAAAAAAAGAAAAAAAAAAAAGCTCAGCCCAGTTAAGCTGCAGGCTATTATTTGCTGCCCAGCACAATCACATTCTCTAGTTGTGTGACTAGATTATTGATTTAGAGCTGAAGACATGTGACCTTACACTACACAGACCTTGTGATTTATTGATGTAGCATATCTGCTGATGTTAGCTTGTGTTAGCAGATATATCAACATGTGCCGGCCATAACAGTAAGTAACAAGATGCTGCCCTAGAGCAATACCACAGTCATGTTTGAGGCAGCCAAGAAACAGTAGTACTATTATTCAGTAACACAATCACACAGTTATAACTGGTTTTCAATTGTAAAATGTTCTGCTCAGTTAAATTCTAAAGAAACTTTGTTTTCAAAAGACAAAAGTTACAATTTGATAAAGGTAAAAAATACATTTGTGTGGAAGAAATGTTTTTTGTATTTTCTGTCCTTGCATTTAATAATCATGTGACCAGATAAATCTTGTGACCCTTTTAGGGTGTGGTTAGACAGATGACAAAAAAAAACGCAGCCTCCTCACTCACTTCACTGGGAGTCCTCCCTTGACATGCGTCCAACGCAGCCTCATAAAAGTTCATATTGGGACAGTGATTCAAGTATCTGTGAAGATTCTCAGTCATCCAGGTCATGGTTATCCCAAAAAAGGTTGTTCAGTGGCAACTGGACTTGTTTTGATTCAAGTAGTTTTAGCAACAGGATGTTGGGGGCCTAATTTTGGGCCATAAAAGGAGAGGAATATTCTTTTTTCATTTTACCAGCTCCACTGTTTTTTCTTTTATTCTGTTCACTGTCAAGACATGCCCAGGCAATGCATTTGTCAGGCAGCCACTAACACTCTCCTGACCTTTGTGTAGTGCATGTGCATAAAGGCAAGTGTTGTTCAGTGCTCACACACTGCCAAAATGATCAAGGATAAACCTAAACCGATAAACCGAATATCTGCCTGAGGAAGAACCACCATGGCCATAATTAAGTAATTACATGGCACTGACTGGCTGCACTGACAAAACCTACGTTTTTACTTGCCAGATATGCAAATCAAGAGTAAATGCACTCTCTACAGCGGAGACGAATATGAATAGTGTGAGGTTTTATTTTGATGATGTACATATCTGAGCAAAGCTCATCACAAAAGGGCCCCATTTACTGAAGCTGATTCCAAATTAAATTAGGTTGCCAGTGTAAAGTAAAACACCGAGACATTGTTGGTCACATTCCCACCTACAGCAATTTCAAGTCACTAATTAACCTAATCTACAAGTTTCTGGATTGAAGGAGGAGTTTCCTGAGGACTCCACGTAGAGAGGCCCCAGTGTCCGAAATCTCCCTCTTCACTTGTTCACTACTCCCAATATAATGTACACTAGTGAGCAGTAAATTGAGATTTCAGACACTTGCTAATCATTGTCATATTGCATCATCAATAATATCTGAGCTGTGCAATGGTACTTCTAATCTCTAAAACTGTGCATAGTGTTAACAGAAATAGGTGTACATGCCACATACACTGCTTTTTTCATTATTCTGTGAATGCGTTGAAAGTACTACATAGTGGACAGGTTTACACAGTCAACGTTCAGATACCACTACAAAATACTGAACACGCTACACGGTGCAATATATAGTAAATAAGGAGGGATTTGCTCAATGTAACATGATGAAACTGAAAAAGAAGCTTTGACTGCACTGAGGCCAGTAAAGCATACAATACACATTTTTAAAAATAAACCTACCACTAAACACAAAATTAAAGAGAATTGTTATTTGTCAGTGACCTGACAGTGCAGATGTATTTACATACAAATGTACTCAGTGCTCCTGATAATAGTGATTACTTTTCCTGGGCTGACCGATGTAACTAATACTGATTGAATCAACTCACCTCCTGCATACATGGCAGCCAGCATGATAGAGGAGATCCACGCTATTTCACTGTAGCTGGCCCCTAAGTCCTCTTGAATCTCTTTGAAGAAAATGGAAAGGGCTTTAGGCGTGGAGTAGGCAAATCCAATGGAAATATGAGCCCCAAACACCACCATCCAGCCCCAGCCACCATCCAGGGGTTTGTAGCCCAACTCATTTGCACGGTGCATGTTCCTTTTCAAAGTAAAAAAAATACGTGTAACTATATTATCAAAACAACAAAATGCAAACTGAAAAAGCTAGATGACAAATTTGTGATAAAATGTTCAATCATAGACATCTTTGCATGCAGAATTTTTAAAGTTTTAAAGTTTATAAAGTTTTAGATAAACTTTTTAAGCTGTATAGTTAAAGTATAGCCGTTTTACCTAAACACAGCCTAGTGTGCTACCTGGGAACTTCAACAACCCAATTTCAAAATAAAAGACAGACTATACCAATCTAAAATCAGCTGGTATTTTAATAAACAGACTAACAACTAAATGAAAGTTTGTATTGTTTCTGATGCTGTAAAGTTTGTTTACATGAGTTTCATGAGTTTGTAAACACAACAGGGACTGACCTGTTCACTGTGTTTACAAACATAACTGACTTCATAATGATGAGCAAAGATGTTCACATGTGGCTCATGAGTGTGAACTGAAAAGCTATTAAGTGTTAAGTGGGCTTTTAAATAATTAAGGGTAATAGCTGTTTTGAATGTGAAGCATGTGACACCGCTGAGGTTTTGGTCGCAGTCAGCCCATAGTTGTATCCACGTGTATAATGATGGAAGCCAGATGACTTCTGTAGTTACACTGTAGTTCAAAGTAAAACTTTAATAACCCAGCGAGAGCCGCTTAACGTTACTACTGCTTTACAGAAAAAACTTTTTTTTTATTACTAAAACTAAAGTACGCATCCTCACATGTGACACTTTAGGCGTCTTAAGTTTCAATGAAAGAAGGTTGTGTTTCGTTTAATTCCTCCGTACGGAGTCGGAAGAAATAACTTCACACGTGGACGACGATCGAAACCAGCGTTAAGAAAAGCTGAGATGTTAAACTTCAGACATCTACGAATTAAAGACAGATATGGGCATGGATGTATGAGTTTTGAGTAGAGCTTACCTTTCATTGACTTCGCAGCCTGTTTATTTCCACAAAGTGAGCAAAGGTTCAGCCTGCTGCTTTATTTGACGTCTTGTCACGTGGCAAACCGACGGGCTGGGGGGTTCTCCTTTAGTCTAGTCTCCTTTAACTAGTTTTGAGTATCACTAGTACAGAAACTTTTTGTCCACATGTTGCTCAGCTCTGACACTGTTACATCATCCATACAGTTACAGTTGATCTGGATGGTTTCAACCATTCGAATCAATAATAATCATAAAATGTGGCCCAGAAACATAAATCACAAATGTGCCACAGGAGGCTTTACCCTGTGCACAACACAGACACATTATCTTCTTAGACATTTGAATTAGAAAGCATTGTCTACCCCTGACTTCACAACTGAACAACATTTATGTTAATGTCCGTGTAAAAGAAAAAGAACAAAGGACATTTCAGTTTTAATCGTTTTATTTTCAAATTATGTGCAATGTGAACTTCACAGTTGAGCTCAACCACCACTATGATCCAAAACCCCAAAACAGACAAACTAGCAAAGTAGAAGTGAATAAATGCATGAACACAATGAAATAGCACCCATAGGTGATGTAGGTAGATGAGTGAGCTCTGTACGGCAGCACAAGGCTGCAAATTCTTTAACACAAAGCTTTTTTTAAGCTTGTTGATGTACATGACTGGTGTTTGAAATGTGACGTAATGATGTAGTTCCGGTGAGATGTTAAAAAAGAGAGGAAAAAAAAACTACTGTACTACAGAGGGAGGGAGGAGGAAATAAAAATGATTCACTGGTGCAGGTAATCTTTTTTCCTCAAGAGTAGGATTACTCTAGCATGACTAAATAGGTAATTATATGAAGGAAGAAAAAAAAACAGCCACTGGAGACAACAAAAAGAAAATCACATCTATTTTTTTTCAAGTTATAAAAGAAACTGAAATTTAAAAAAAACTGTGCAATTACAGCAAACCTATAGTACAGTATATTACACATAACAAAAACATTTAAATACAGTACTGTGTTATCAGTAGAAATCCTGAGAGTTCTCTGTTCCTGGTTCTCAAATGGCCGTCTGTAGACATGTGGATGAAGCTCAAACCTCAGCTCACCCTTGATGAGGGCTGTATCGAGGGCAATGTTCAAATCAGATCTTCTTTTTCCTCCTAAAATCAGCTCAAAGTCAGTCAACAGTAGATCCTCGAGTCCACACTGAATGCGACTCTTGTGGTGTTGCTTTCCATGTAAATCTCCTAGATGATTGCTATATGGTTAATAAAACCTTTTCCATAATAGAGGGGCACTCTTTGTTAAGAAAAAATACACGGGAAATGTGTAGTGCAAAGATGACACAGGAACCTGCATGAGGAAATTGACGGCACTGAAAATGTCACACTTTGACAGGGAACACCACTCAGTGGTGGCATCACTTCTTCTATACAAGATTGTCCAAAGAAAAAAAAAAAAGAGACAAAAGCAGCACCAACAGTTTGTGTCTTCTGTGTGATGGTATGCAGTTAAGGACCGCTGAAGTGGAGAGTGAGTCAGTGCAACGCTGAGTAAGACTTTTCAGGTGTTCTTCATCAGGAGCAACAGCTTTGTTTTTTGTTTTTAATTCTGATGTCCCAATTCTACCCACAGGCACGCCGACATCCCGAATGATCTGCACAAAATGACGCATCACTTCAAGCCTGCACCCATGCAATAGCCAAACAATCATTATTGAACCCACATGATTTTCATTAGCAGAGACAAGCACACAAAACAATTAATGCACTTTTCTACGGTAATATAATGCAATATAGCCTAATCACAGTTCCATGAATTATTGCTACCACAATATTCTTTTCAATGTCCAGATCAACTATAACAAGACCTCAAACATTTTTGGCATTTAAGAGGAAGGCTCTTTCAAAAGATTATAATCAAATGTCAAAAAAATGACCTTAATAGAGCTCAATGCTGAACTGGGCTTTTCACGCCGTTGCTTATCAATGCAGTGGCCTCAAATGTCCCTTTTCTCCTGATCAAACATCTCTGAAGTGTCTGAGGTAAGCCTGTTAGTTGGTCTGAACTTTCCACTTAGTGTTGCCACAAATTTGACCATGTCCTTGTTTCTCCAATGTGGAGAGTGAGCATTTCACTTAAGCTGTCTTCGCATGTGACACAAAATGGATGCCTACTCAAAGAGTGGGAAGTATGAGCCCCCATGCAAATGGAATCGCAAAAAAAATAAAATAAACCCTAATTGCTTGGAAGTCGCACATAGTGTATTGTTTGACTCACTGACACTCGTGAAGGAAGAGAGGACCATACAAATACCATACAAGCTTCAAAAACACCAGGGTAATGTAATGTAAATCACAAGCACACTTCAAATTAAAACTCATCTATAAAATAAGCTAAAGAGGGACTAGAAAAAAAAAAAAAAACACACACACACACACAAACCTCAGAGCTAGCAACCTACTAATGAGCTTATGTACTCATCTTACCCGTATGAATATATAGTTTATATAGTTATTTATATTTATAAAGTGAATATAGATTTTCACTTTATGTTGACATGTAGCATCTCCAGAGGGCACTTTTATCTTGCCAATACCCTCAATTGCATGCTTATCATTTGTAAAAATCATTGCCTATACATATATATGTATCTAAAACAAAAATAGAACATGGCTCAACAACAAGCAAAAAATAGTATAATTGCACTTATGATTCATTGTACGGTTTTGTTAAACAAGCATCAGTGTGGGTAGTTGGTGCTCTCTAGGAAAAAATACTGCAATCTTTAAAAGCACCCCCATTTTGATCATGTTAAACCAAAGTTTGAATGACTTAAGACTTAACAAAAAACAAAAAAAAGGTCTTCGTGGTGCAAACCCAAGTTAACACCAGGCACAAGGCAGGCAGGACCACACTACACCTTCTGCCTCACAGATTGGGTTCACAAAACGAGCTACCTCAAAGCACTTTCTGTAGACACTGTGGGTAAAGTTTGGCCACCACACATTCAAAATGGCGACCCAAATCCCAGAGGCGGTCAGGTGTCTCATAGACTTTGGTCCAAACATCTCCCTCATCGTCGTACTGGTAAAGGGAGTTCTTACGGCTGGTGCGAAACACATGCTCCTCCACCATGACCTGTGTGGCTCGTACAAACAGGTGTAGCCTGCCTTGCAGCAGCATGGCCTTGATATATGGGCTTGTGGCTTGGTCGAAGGGCAGATCTCTCTTACGGCTCCAGGTGTTTTTCTCAATGTCATAGACCTCGACAGTGAAGGTGCGCTGGTGGTTCCTGCAGATACCAGCAATATAGTAGATGCAGTTTTTATACAAGGCAGCCAGACCCTGGCCCCGGGGGACACTCATTGGAGCCAGATGACTCCAGTAGTCCTTACGGGGATCAAAACAGAAAAAATATTCACCTGCAGAAAAGAGAAGAAAATGGAATTTAGAGTTGTGATCCACCATTTGTAATACATTGTCTTTGTCATGTGTTTGTCACATAAATATTAAATTACAGTATTAGTATTTTCAGACAGTTTGAATTAATAACAAATATGAGAGCGTGACACAAGATAAAGATTGCACAGCCTTGTTTTAAGTAGCATAAACTCACCTTGGAGGACATAGATGCGATCCCTGTATTCCACAGCGCTGTGAAACTCCATGGCCACAGGCATAGGACTGACTGCTGTCCAACAGTTGTCCCTGGCATCATAGCACTCAACTGATTTTAATGCATTTCTTCCATCACCCTCATAAACTCGGCCTCCTAGTGCATAAAGCTTTCCGCAGCAGTGCACAAGCCTGCAGCCTATCCTTGCTCTCAGCAGAGGCGCGCGTGGAAGCCATCGGTTGCCTGCATGTTCGTACTGCCAGAAATCACTCTCTGCTCGATGGTCTATGCACACCTCACTGTTGCTCGGCCGGTAGCCACCAGCAATGTAGATGTCGTTCTCTGAGGACACCAATATGCCAACCTCTCGGAGATCATTGGGTGGTTTGCAGAGCTTGAAAACCCTTCCTGTGGCTGCGTCCAGGCAAGGCACCGTCTGCTTCTTCCCTGAGTGTTTGTGAGCGGCGTCAAAGCAGATGATCATCTCAGAAGCAGTCATACCCAGGCGCTGTGGGCAACCATTAGTGCCAGTGAGGCGGGCTTTGGCCTCAGCAGGGTCTTTAGACAGGGACAGGGCACAAGCAAAAGGGGCGGGTATCCGACTGAGGAAGGCCTCATCCAGCAAGGGCAGACGGATGCATTGGGAGAAAACCTCATCTAGGTGGGCCTCACGGCCAGGCAGATCATGCTCCAGCCAGCGGACAATGCTGTCATAAACATGCTCTTCCTTCTCCACATTGAGGTCATCATTGTTCAAAATACTGACCAGCTGCTCCTTGGTCATCTGGAGGAACTCTTGCTCCTGTGACACACACAAGAACTACCACAAAAATATGGAACATTCAGTTTAAAGCAGCTAAGCACGCTGGTCACAAATGGTACACAATTATAAGACTAGAATAAAACAACAAGTCTCAAGCAAGAACTACATATAAGAACAGATTTATTCTTAAGTGGCACAAATGAGAGATTTAAGGGAATTTGACAATGTTATCAATTCATGAATGATCCACACGTGTTGTAGGACTCGTCAAAAGATAGACTGTTCACTAAACTTCACCTAATCTTAGCACCTAACTTCATGTAGCCTGAGAGATTCCCTTTGCTTACAATTACTATTTTCTAAGAGTTCTGACTTCTTTAATGTGACTACTAACTGTTTAATTTGTTTTTGCTTGCTGATTTCTGACAGCAGACAAGTGTGAAATTCTTCCTTTTAGTCTAGACATTATTTTGAATGACACTTTATAAACAAGTGCAGTCTGAAATAAGTGATTTATGACTTTTGTGTGTTTGTGTACCTAAGAAGAGAACAGTGATTTTGACTTGAAACACTCATGTGAAAAAGACGGACACATTTCAGACAAAATTATGAAAATGTTCTTGCATGATGTATAATTGTTCAAATCAAATCCAAGTAACCAATCTTGTGCTCATATTAAACTGACCTTCTTGCGGATGTAGTCCTGCGAGCGTTCCCTTAGCTCTTGGTGCCCATAGGCATCAGCAAACATGTAGACCCCAATACAGTTCTGGGGGTCAAGCCGACTGATCATAAACTGGGCACATTGGTCTTGAAGGGCAGGAATCTGGAAAATGCTGGCTGCCGTGAACAGGGCCTGGACATTGGACTCAGAGAGCGTGACCCTGGACGTGTAGGCATAGTCTAAGACGAGGTGCATGGATTCAGATTCCACCCCAACAATTCTGACCTCACGCTGGCTGCTCTCTGTAAGGCCACTGGTGAACATGGACCTGGTGATGATAGTGGAGAAAACACTTTGTTCATGAACACACTGTATTCATGAATTACCATGCAGGTATAGGAGTTGGCTGCAGAAACAACTAAAGTTTTAATATTTCCAGCTAGTGAATTGTAAAAATAGACTTTATAGGCATTCAGTAATTCTCACCTAAAATATGGGCTGATTGCTGCAAGGACATTTCTGTGACATGAGAAAGTCTTGCCATGGTCCACTTCTACGACAATGTCTGTGAGCTGTGCTTCATCATACAAGGCTTTGAGTTGCTGAAGGATGTTACAGGCATGAACAGCATCTACCCCGTTGTAGTTGGTGGTTGGAGGTGTCCCATTTTGTACTTGTAACAACTTCCCTACCTCTGAACACCACAGTACAAAGAGAGAGAGAGAGAGAGAGAGAGAGAGAGACAAACGTCAGCATATCATCTTTAGAAATAGCATGCACATCACACAAAAAAAACTAAAAAACAAGTGACATGACTGAGGGTCAAAAACAGTTGTTTTTGTCCCAAGCCAGTGTAAAGAAATCAAAAAAAGAAATGTATGTTGATGACAACACCTGTAGTGTGTCCTACATTTACATAAAACTATAGATGAGACAGTTTGAAATGGCGCCTAAGTAATTACTTTAAGTAATAACAAAAGTTTTTATAAACCTGTATTATGCTTCAATTAAAAATGTTATATGTGTTTGGCAAAAAGTTTACTGTAGATGCATACTGCAAACGTTAACGAGCCAGCGATTTTCCTCAGCTCCTAAACAACAAAAACTTTCCAAACAAATACCTCGTGTTGTCCAACGCTAACTCCTTGACAGGACAAAGACTCACGATTAGTGAAGAGAACTACTGTCTCGCCAAGTGGTAGCTAGCATGCTAACAGCTCACATCACTGCCTTCTGTAACTGTGTGGGTAGCTTATTAGAGTGAACGCCAACTTCAGGAATACAAACTATTAAATAGCCAGATGCATGTGGGTCGTTGAAAATGTTTGTTTACCGAGAAATTATCAACGCCGGTGGTTATGTTAGCAATTTGGCACGCGAGTTTAACTTTTAGCAGAAAGCTAGGCACCAAGCTAATGTTAGCAAGCTTTTCTTGACACACAATTGTGAGATTTAAAGGGCGATATACAATGTATACAAATGTTTCAGTCCTAACGCTCCTTTCCAATAAAACCTTGGTATTTGGCACCATGTTTAGCGTATACGCACTAATAACAGCAATTAACGATACAAATACAACTTGTCTGACCATTGTCTCCGTCATAAACAAGCGTTTTTACAATCAGCTGTGGGTATCGAGCAAACCGGCCGAAAGTTAGCCAGACAGCTAACGCTAGCTGCTCAGCCAGGCTAACGACAACCAACACTTTTGAGGAGTCGTTTAGAGGCTGACCTCTTTTAACGAGAATGCAACATGTCACGACTCTTTCCATTACTATACAACAGTATTACCCGCAAACATATAAACACACAAATTGCAACTTTAAAAGTGATTATTTAAGTCTGATCAGTATGCAAAACAATGAAGATTTTGCTAACCTCCACTGGCAGCCATTCTCTCCAGTCTGTCTCGGGGAAGACCGAGAAACGTCACGGAGTGCACAGCGGAGCCCCGGAAACAAGAAGCAGCCAATCAGGAGAGGAGCACTCATCTCACAGCCAATCATAATCCTTTCATCTGAAACAGGAAAAAAAGTTGATGCCTGTACACAAAAAGGGAATTACAGAATCAGAATCAGAATCAGAAGCTTTATTGTCATAAACATAGTAGAACAGAAGAGAGTACACACGTTGGAGAGCCCTCCTGTCCTGAGTGGTACAGCTATCGTGCCACACTGTAATGGAGCTGGTGATGACAGACTCAGCTATACACCTGTAGAAGCTGCTGAGGATTTTGGCTGACATCCCAAATTTCCTCAGCCTCCTCAGGAAGTACAGTCTCTGCTGGGCTTTCTTTGTGATTTGGAGGCAGTTGTGAGACCAGG
>JAUMHL010000025.1:7172380-7193831 GCA_032362345.1 Sandelia bainsii
TATCTATCTATCTATCTATCTATCTATCTATCTATCTATCTATCTATCTATCTATCTATCTATCTATCTATCTGACTGACTTACTGCTCATTTATCTGTTTGGTTATGTTCTATTTGAGATGTGGTTGTCATATTTTTATGAGTACATTTTCACAAGAACCTATCCTCACTTACACTTTGTTTGCGAAACCTGTGTAATAATTAAACTGTTTTTCATTGCCTACCCCAAGGCAACACATCATTGTTCAGAGTAACATCTCCTATCACACTATAATATAATAGATGATATATAACAACACTAATAATTTAAGTTTAGTTAAGTTTATTCAGCCTGGAAATTTACTGTAAAATCTTTTAGTATAAGTGACTGAGAGGGGATGGAAAATGTCTTCAGATCATACCAAATAAATGAATATTTTACCAAAACACAATGCTCTGCATAGCAAAGTGAATGGCTGTGTGGATGCCTAAAGATGACTGCAGTATTTCATCCACATTTGTTTTTGGGTTTTTTTGAGAATTGTGTAATAATGATGGCAGAAAAAGGCACTGCACTGACAGTATAACATCATTTGTGCAGTAACATCTCACTTCCATCTGTGTGCAGAAAGGATTTTGATTCAAATTAACAAACATTTTTAAATCTCTGTATCTAGAGGGGAGAAAATGAAAATTGAAGGGTAAGAGTTGCTAAGAGAAATAAGTATTTTTGTGTCACTTTGAATGTTTCATTTAAACTTTCTATTACTATGTTGACTGCGTATTTCTGGCTTCGAACAAACTGCCAACAGTAAAGAGGTAATGCCCTTTGTGGCAATGGCAGTTCATAATTCATTGCAGTTTGAGCTCTCAGTCATAGTCGAACTGGGAGTTTGCTGTGGTGGGTCTTTTGACATTCACAACATGTGGCACCAACTGCAACCTCGCGCTGTCAAGAGAAATAGACTACGTAATTGCTGTTTATTGAACACTGTGATTGCCATGGAATCCCCATATATGCTGTAACATGCTGTCATTTAATCTCTGTTGCTTTTAATTAGACTTCATTTATTATTTGGTTTGTCAGAATAATTACACAGGCCTGTCTAATGATGTTATTGTTTAACACCACAAAATGTGTCAATTAATAAACCAAACCATTAACTTGCTGCTGATGTTTCCTAATTGTTTCTTGATAATATCATATTTGTGTTGCTTAATTAAATGTTCTTAATTGGCGTGCACTGGTAGCCTAGAGGTTTGTGCACATACCGTGAAAGCGCAATGTTGCCGGATCGCGTATCAGGCCAGGGACCTTTGTTGCATGTCTCCCCCTCTCTTCACCCCATGTTTGCTGTCTGCCTATCTCACTGTCAAGCTGTCAAATAAAGGCTAAAAATGCCACAAAGAAAAATGTTCTTAATTTATTATGTTTTTGTTCAGTGACAGGTAGGTAACATCACATATGAAACTTACAAAATGTGATAGATTTATTTTTATTTTCATGACCTGCTTGTCAGCTCAGAGCTCCGCTGCTTTCATGTCTAATTATTTAACTATGAGTTAACCTTTTAAATTTCAGGTCTTATCATCCATCCATCCATTTTCTTAACCACTTGTCCTCGTAAGGGTCGTGGGGGTGCTGAAGCCTATCCCAGCTGTCATCGGGTGAGAGGCGGGGTACACCCTGGACAGGTCACCAGTCCATCGCAGGGCTGACCAGGTCTTATCATTTGAACAAAAAAGAAACGTTTGAATTCAAAGTTTTTTTGTGTTAACACTTCAGCTGACATTGTCTGTCAGTTTACACATGAAGTGGCACTGTAATTGCTTTCAGAACTTCCACTTCAGCTGACACTCAATTTATCACTTCCACGTCAACAATTTCAGCTGCTTTTAATAACTGAATTTCAGCTAATTCTTCAGCTTCCTCACTACAGCTACTTCAGCTTCAGTTGATGCTTTCACTTCTCATTTCTACTTAATTCAGAACTTACACTTCAACTTCTTTCAGAATTTCCACTATTTTTAAAATGTTTCAGCTGCTAATCAGCAGTGAGCACATGTACAGTTGTGTTTTTCTATTTGACATTTGCACTTACAAATTCAATATACAGTGCAGTCCAAAAGTACTTGGGTAGTGACATATTTTCAGTGTGTTGAATCTGTACAACACATTAAATCTGAAATGAAACACTGACAATGAGGCTAGTCTTATCTAATTGTACTCACTGTATTGTTAAATAAATATAGTCCAACTACGTGTGTAAAGGAGGTAATGTGTGTGTGTCATATTAGACACGGTTCACCTGTTCACCGAATATAAACCTAAATACTCAAAACACTCTTAAAGCAGAAAATCAGCACAGATATTGTTTCATCTCAAATGCAAATAATAGAAACTGTGTCCAAATACTTATGGATTCTGTGTCTTGGTATGCCACAGCAAATGTAACAATAGTTGTGTATCTATAGGTTTAATGATGGTTGCTAAACTGTTTAATCTAAATGTTCTATTTACTAGATGTTTCTATACAAATTTGATACAGTTAACATGTGTCGAATCAGCACTCACAGCTAGCTTTAGGCCTACATCATAGCATTTTGTGCATGTAGAATCACTGTTGCAAACCTAAAGGTAGCGTCTTAACTGCAATGCCATTATCAGTGCTGTTCAAGCTGGAGATGCACTCTAATGCTGCATAACGCTGTAGAATGACAGAAGGGGAGACAAATAAAAGTACAAGTGCAATCTTAGCAATCGATTTCACATTTTTTTTCCAATTTCTTCCCATTCAGCCACAGCGCGGCCTGTGAAATTGGGCCTACCTACTGTTGAATGAGAGAAAAAGGCTTCCTGGGGTTACTGTTATTTGATGATAGCTCTGGTTTCTGTTTACCTGTCCACATATGTCCCATTTTGATATATTGAAACTGATCACCTGATATCTGCAATTTCTACTTTTTCCCCATCTTGCACAGAATAGTCTGGTCACAGCACTGTGAAAGCGAGCTTTATCATTATTGTGTGCATTCACAATATGATACTGTTTCAGCTCAAAAAAGAAAGGTAGCAACCAGTGAAATTAGAAGAAGTGGATGCAAAGAATACACAGGAATGGAAAAGATTATGTATTCATCAAATCAAATCAAATCAAATTTATTTATATAGCACTTTAAAAACTAAATCTTGTTGACCTAAGTACTTCACATAGAGATAAACATAGAAAAACAATAAAATAAATGTATAAAATAGAATAGCACACAGAGAGCATTAAAATATAGGCGATAATTAAAATCAAATTAAAAGGAAGTATCACACTCTACTAAGCATTAAAAGCCAAGGAATATAAATACTTTTTGAGCAGTGATTTAAAAGCAGTCAAGTCCGGGGCAGTTCTAACATTCAAAGGCAAACTGTTCCAGAGTTTTGGGGCAGATACTGCAAAGGCACGATCACCCCAGCGTTTATATTTAGCTCAGTAGTATTCATGTTGATCCTTAGCTCCAGAAACACTCCTGCTAAACTTTTCCTAGTATATCCCATCGTTATTAGGTTCTAAATTAAGTAAATGTGTATATTTGTGCTTTACTATTTGATATATCTAAATAATGAATCATATTTGTGAGTATTTAGCTTCATAAAATGGATATTCTCAAAGACAGGATTTACATTTGTAATAAGTGTTCTCTATAAGGCCCCTTTTTGAGTTGTAACCTCTTGGGAGGATGAGAGAAAGATTGTGCAGGGGGTTAAGTGGTGGAGTCCCAGGTTGGCAATGATTGAACTGCAGAATAGAAAGAAGAGGAGAGGAGATGGGATGCATGAGGAAGAGGAGGTAGGGGGTGTAATTGTAGTTTAAATGTGTGTTTTTGTCAGAGATGGAGGTAATGGGTTATTATATGCCTCCAGGAGACTTTGGAAGAATGCCTGCAGATGTTATGAAGAGCCACAAGCTCCCCAACCCCACCCCACCCCACCACACAGGAGGAGACAAATAGGAGCACTATGGGAGGCTGCTGTAAATAGCGGCCTGGATGTCTTTCTCCATGTTTAAAAAGAAGATTTGTCTGTCTTATTCTCTGACGTTCTTTCTTAGCGACCCCACTTGAGAAGCCAGTGAGCAGATGGTCTGGGTTTCCCCAAAAGCACCATAATTTCCACACAGTGCCACCATAGCAACTCAAACTGCTGACAAAGTTGTTTGCTAATGGTTGTTAGCTGCTTAACAGATTTTTCTGGTTTTGATGTGGGGCTTTTATTGTCACTAAATCAATAAGGTAAAACATATACTTATCCTTAAAATCTGTGTCCAGTATTTTGGAGAAAATGGGTTTATTCACCTTCTCGACAAAAGTTAAATACCACTGTTCTATCCATCAATCCATTATCTATACTTCTTATCCTGTTAAGGGTCATGGGGTTGCTGGAGCCTGTCCCAGCTGTCACTGGGTGAGGGGAGAGCTACACCTAGGACAGATCATCAGTCTATCAGAGCACATATGCTTACAATGACACCTATGGGCAATAGAGTCACCACTTAATCTGTCTTTGGGTCGTAGGAGTAAACCAGTGTACCCAGAAGAACCCAAGCAGGCACATGCAAACTCACAGAAAGGTCTCAGTCTGCTGGCATGTTGGAGCTCTCGCTGTAAGGCAAGAGTGCTAACCACTGTGCTGCCCTTACCACCCTTACCAACTAGTGTGGCCCTGTCTTCTGTCAGTGAGCTTTAGAAGCACTGATTTATAGCCTCAAACACCGATGGACTAGTTAGTTCTTTATATTCAACTTTAATTTAAGACAATGGTAGCAATCTTATCATCTAACTCTTGACAAAATTTGAGCAAGCCTATTCCCCCAAAAGTCAAACTATTCCTTTAAATGGTTGACTAAATGTCTAGTTGCATCACACTACTTGTAATGAGGAGTTGAAAGGTGTGAGATAAACATTGATATTTACTATTTACTATTTAATACTCCAGAACCAGACACTGACAGGAATTCCACCAGACCAAGTGAATTTTATAGAACACAGACGACTGTACAAATATCAAAGTCTGTCGGAAGCTGCTTCAACATAATGTAGTCTGTCGCAATCATAGTGGGCGGACCTGACCCATAGTGATATTAACTATTTATGCATCTGTATCTGTGAGATGGAAAATGTGTGGTTTAGCAGAGATGACCCCAAAAAGAAAATGTCCTCTTTTTGAAACTGTGTTGAAAATGTAACCGTGCTGACAACACTGGTTCAAAGCTCATGTGTTGTGATCTGGCTGCCATAAACCAGAGCGACTGTGGCTTTAACTTTGGGGACAGTTTCAGTAGGCTGCTGCTGGGTGACTATGCATCGTCTGCCCTTCAAGTTGTAAAAGCAAACAAATAAGGCTGTGCTGCCTCCCACTGTGAGGTCAGCTCATTTGTTCCACTTGTCCGGCTGATGGATTTGGTTTTATAAAATTTGGCTTTTTTTAGCCTCCCGCTAATTAGTTAAGCAAGGAGAAAAAAACATGCACTTCACACATTTTGTCCAATTTGACGATAGCCTCTTTTTTCTTCTTCTAAATTGTCCTCTTGTGGTCTTCTTCACAGACCTGTGAAGGTCTGAAGCAGGGTTGAGTTCTCCCTCTGTAAAGTTGAGCCAGTGTAGCTGAGAGGCTCAAGACACCCAGCGGGGAGGTCTGGAGCCCTAATAGCAGAATCTGATTAGAGGACTCCCCTGGTGTGTGCTGCCATGCAGCCATGTGTGAATGCTCTCCCAGTCATCAACACTGAGGCAGTGGCACGGGGAGATCTATCAGCAAATCCGATTGCACGCAGAGATTTCTGATGTCCCGGCAGAAAAGGCTGGGATGGCTTTTTTTTTTTTTTATACCTCTTTCCCGCTTTCCCTTTACATTATTTCAGGCCCCAGGAGAGTATGCTCCATCATGTCAATGTAATGTAGCACACAGAGGTAATCATGCAGCCTCTCTGGCCTCAGGGCTGCCTGCTCAGAGGAGAAAGTGCAACTTTAGCACTTAATCATCTCACCCATAACAGCCACACTAGTCTATAGGAAGGTTTTCCACACAATATGAAACCAGATGCCTCATGGTGGACATGCTGTTGTGTATCCCCCTGTTTTCCCCTCCATCCCCCATCCCATTTGAAGATCAGCAAATGCTCTGCCTCAGATCTGTGCTTATATATCAGTTCAGCCCAGGCGGAAAAAGACCTCAGTTGGGCGCAATGTTACCTGCCGACACCTGCTGAAACATTTGGATTCATGAATCCTATCTCCTTACTGAGGAGTGCACGGTAATCAGAGTCATTCTAGTGTGATCAATGCTGCACTGCTGAGGAATCATGCATACTGAAGCAGAATATTGATACTGGCATACATACATACTAGACATTACAAGGCAGCAGAGTTCACATATAATAGGAAATGGATACAGCACAGACCGAATGTGTTTGTCCAACGAAAACAAGAGACAGAAAAAGGAATGTGTGTGTGTGGATGCATAACAATCAACAGAGAAGTGTGTGTATTATCAGGTGATTGATCAGATGCGTGCATGTGTGCAAGGGAAGACTTAGGAAGAGGTCAATCGAGACTGTGGCAAATAGACCTGTCAGAATCAGCCTCGGGGAGGTCTAACTGGTTAGACAAGGGTAATACTTTTTTACAAGTGCCCTTGTTTTACTGTGCATAGGCTGGACTAGCCCATGTATTATTCACTGGTCTCACTGGGTGATAAATGGGAGACCTCCATTCCAGAAACATTGGAATGTTCACCACTGCTTATCTCTTTTAATCCCATGACCGCGGGCCAAGTCACTGAATTAGTGGGCAATGCATACAAGACATAAACTGCAGGGGCAAGGTTGTTTAAACAGAAGATTTATCCAGAAGCTCTTTATTTGATAAATACGCTTGTCAACATAAGCCAACCGTGTTTTTAGGACATACAATATTTAAAAGGAACACATGTAGGATTTATGTTAAAGATGAATTACAATTACAATTACAATTGCTTTCTCCTCCTGGCTGGATTTGCTGTAAATATAAAAGGATCAAACTTTGCAAGTCGATGGTTGTGTTTTTAAACTGTGCCATCAAAATAAACATGCACGTATTATGTTGCAAGAATAAATCACGTCAAGTTATAGTTCTCTTTGTGATTTGTTTTTAAAGAAGCGCTAAAAAGCCCACTGTCAAGTCATTGAAAGCAGGGCTTATTTGGGTCTGGTATGACATGTGCCTAAAAACTGATCATTGCCTCACATTTTTCCTGTCATCTATTGGATTCATTAATTTAACTAAATGCTACTGAACTGATGTATGCACTGTATGTATTTTACATGTGCATTTATCTGCATGACGTGCATGTGTCATGTTCTGTATTGTGTATGCATTGGTCTAGTTTATTATTTATGGATATCCTTTACTTAATGGATTCAGTGTTTTTCGTATTGTCAACAAATCCCATAAAAAGACCAAAACCAACAATAAACTGTTCCTTAAACTGATACTATCAAGGATCCCATTTGTAGGCAAAGTCTCTATGCCACAATGTCCAAAACCTATTAAAAAAACAAACTCTGCTTTGATTTTACATCATACAGAACATACAGCCGGGAGCGTTTATTTTGATTTATTTAGATGTTTAGTTAATCTTACAATATCACACTGCTGCAAATATTTTAATACAACAACCCAGCAGCTGGCACTGTCCACAAATTATGTTATTTGGTCCTATTTGAGAGAATATTGCAAAAGACTACAGTGACCTGACTGTATCAGGAATTTATAGCCTTTTACTGTAAAAAAGTGGCCACTGAAATACAGTGGAATAAAACAAGTAAAATAACACTGGAATACTCAAGTGAAGTACAACTTGATCCGTAATTTAATTTAAACGCTAACATCAATATATTTGTGGAGACTAAATCTTTCATTTCAGAGACAATCTATAATCGTCGTCTTCTTCCACAGCAATTTGGAGGGAGCAGACTCCTACAGTACAAACTAAACCACCAGCCTTTGTTTTCCCCACACAGAAACTGGATGTCTGCCATGGAGCTTTCCAGAATACTAATGAGGGTGGTTAGCGAGTCAAAGTTACTGACCTGAGGTGTCGCGATAGAGCATAGACCAAGAAGTGGTATGGCTGAGTGCAGCCAGACACCGTCTGCTACAATAGGACTGGAAATGTCAGCGTTTATTACCTCTGGCCTTGCTTGCCGTCCACAGGTTGTACCTGATAGCACACTAAACTTGTATATCATTTGTCCTGTTATGTGGATGTTTTGGGGATGATGGAGAGAAACAGAGATTGTGTCACGGTACAATCACTGCAGCAAGAGTGAAATGTTTTGCATTATCTCACCTAGTGGAGACATGTCCGTTTTAAACTCCTAAAATGGATTGCAATCTCTACTGGGCATATTACCTGTCACACTGACACAAGTGTGTGTCTGTACAGTGTGTGTGTGTGCATGAGTGCTCTATAATTAGGTGTTCAACCCCAGAAAAGGCCCACATCACTCCACATCAGGAATGAGTACTGCAGAGGGAAGATTTGAACAACCACTGGAAGCAATGTCTCTCCTCTCTACGATCTTTGCTCATCTCTCCCTTCACTTTCCCTTTTTTGTTTCATTTTTACCATTGATTATGCTTCTATCATCTCATTTTCTCAGCCTATCATCTCCCCCTCTGCCAACTCTTTAAACTTGATTTTAATTCAGTTGCATTTCTCTCTCTTCCTTTCTTCCCATCTCTCCACAGGTGGTGAGGCCTGGAGAAAAACAACAGAATAAAATAGAGGCAATGATCCCCCCTTTTCTTCTCCTCATGCCTTTCTATGAACACGTAGGTTTGTCAGGCAATTAATGTAGCTCTTTGTGGCTATGAGGAGGCTCTTCATTATAAACAAAGCCTATTCATGAGCTAGGAGATAACCCCCGTGACTCCATTTGTATCAACGGGAGAATAATTCCCCCCCTGTGTAACTAATTTATCTCTGTAGCCACAGATTCATCTTCTATGTGGCAACCTGTTTAAGAAGGGTTCCTCCTATTTATGCAATTCTTTTATTCACATTTCAATAAATCACTACATATTAATGAATCTCAGATTTCCATAAGTGTAAATTTATATCACTCTCCCAACTGAAGTGTGGCCTCTAATCTAAACTGTATTATACTTAGCTAAGTATACTGTATGTGCAGAGATTCAAGCATTAATAGTTCCTATCTCACTAAACCATCATTTAAAATGATAAATTATGGACACAAGAGATGTGTGAAGAAACACAGAAGAGAAAAATGACAAAAGAAATAACGTTTTCAATTTTTTAATCCAAGCACACATTTGAAATACATCTATTACTTGAAAGAACCCTGAGGATAATGACAATTTATTGTATCATGCACATATAAAATGCCTAGGTTCTGCATTAAAAAAAAAATCCTTGTTCTTCTTTTATATCTGACTGCTCAAGTGTAAAATTAAAACATATTTTGACTCAAATTGGCAACTGAGAGTTACTGGATTCAATTTTTTCACTCTCAAAGTCCTACTTCCTCATAAAACATGATTCTAACCTTCAAAACTTCAAGAGCTTGCTTCGTTTGGATTTCTACATAACAATATGCCCAAATGTTTGTTCTGATAGCCTTAAATTGAACAATTAAAATTATAATTAAAACAAAAAAAAAACTGCTTTTGCAAAAGACTGCTATTTGAAAATATTCCAACCATTAAGAGCAACTGAGTGGTTTTCTGTGGAAGAGCAACATTGCCATCTGTCATCTAGAAACAGAAATGCAGATACACTACACAAACTAACACTGTGTTGCTGAAATCAGATAATGAAAATCATAAAACACATCACAGGATTTCTTTTTGACAGAGTTGCAAATGTCTGTTTATGCTAAAACAGTTCATTCATAGGGATTTTTTCAGTAAATAATCTAATTATCAGTAAAGTTTTTTCAAATGACAAAAAGTGGATTGGAGTAAGGCTTTTCTCCTTCTGGTGCTCTGCTCTGAGTGACATGCTGATGGTCTACTGACTCACATTCTTTGTGCAGGTGATGCAGCCAGCATAGCCTTGGATGAAAATACTCCTCCATAAGCCTGAGATTTATTCCTCAGGCGTGCACTCAGGTAGTGTATTTGCATGGGACACGGTAACGCTGCTGCATTGTCGCATGATAATCTAACTTTGCTACTGCTCCCAAAAAATGCCACAGATGCCTTGTGTGGGTGTGATTTAATTTCTTCTGGCTAATTTAGTGAAGAGTGTAGTTTATTGAGTGGCCCGCTTGTCTGTGTGAGAAATTACAAGTGGAGGCAGTGCACGTGATTAAACATGTGGCTGATGTGGCTATGTGTTTGCTCTGTTTGCTGGCATAGCAGAGGTGACATCTGGGTGTGGGATGCATGACCTTTCTTTTTTTATCAGCACACATGTAAAGTGTCTCCATCCACACACAGAAAGGCACTCGGCTAATGCCACAGGAGGGTATCATGATTGAGGGGGACGGCTTCTTTCTTAACCATAATTTCATGCATAATGTCACAGATCTGGCTGCTGCGTAGCTCAACTGTTCTTCCATGAATCCTAATTCCACATTCAGAGTGGTTTATTTCTGAGACGCCTCGACAAATCATGCCCCTAATTAATCGGAATGATGCATCGATTCCAACTTCCTTCATCTCTTTCCTCTGCAATTTTCAACGGCTTATGAGGAGTGCATTAGGAATAGAAACACAATCAAATGAGAAAAACAGAGAAAATTGTGACTATTTCAGATGAAGCATTTGATTACTATGCTCTGTGCAGCTAACTGTCATTTCTGCTCTGCCTTAAACATGCAAAATAGGTATTTTAATCAGAAAAGGTTTTTCAAGACAAATAGAAACAGGTATTTGTAAATGTGTGATACATTTCAAACACAGAAGTTCCAGTGAGCTTTACCACTTTTTTCCCAATCTTAGTCCACTACTTTTCTTTTCTTTACAGCTCTGACTACTCTCTCCTGCTCTCCTCTTCCCCCATTCATCCTTTGCTCTTCAGCTATAACAGCTCTTGACAGCTGGAGATGAAATAGAAATTTTGATATCAAACACCTACACAAAGGAGGGCTGACCTTTGATCAGCATGCCGTTTGATGTTGTGACATGAAATTTGCATCATGGGAGCCCGGGAAGCAGACACTACCGCAAAGGGCTAATGCCAGAGCCCTGTCAGGGAGCCGCGAAGGTCAAGGGCCTATTAGGAAGGAACAAGCCCTCTAATCCCTCACAAGGGCCCTGCACAGCATTTGATGTACAATACACAGAAATAGAATAGAAAATGGAGCCCTGAGAACAGAGCAAAGACAGTAAGAGTGTTCATTAGTTATTAGTCAGTGAGTGAACAGGAACAGGAAGGACATTATGGAATTATAATTAGATGTGATTTTGTGTTTAGACTGGACACTCGTAACCCCTGCTGGACAAAGATGATACTATAACAGGTCTCTTGCTGAAATAAAAATATGGTCATTCGACATCCTCAGTTAGTTCAATTATCCATAAAGCATTTCATAACTGCTGAGCAGCTCCTTGCCAGAATTAAAATGGACATACTCTCTCAGGATATGGAGGTGCGAGCTGCTTTAGAGCATATGGCCCGCTCCTTCTGAACGTTGTCTATTGATCTGTGGACAGGTGCATCAGTGGAGCTTTGAAGCTGTTTAATTATTCAAGCTGGCATGTCATTTTTCATGCTTGGTGCTGTTTCGGAAGGCCAAAAATAAACCTGTCACTCTCACTGTCCATCTTTCAACTGGCCATCAGCTTGCAGCCTAATTAGCTACACAGCACAGGTGAGGGAAAAAAGGAAAGAAATGAAAGGAAAGGAAAGGAAAGGAAAGGAAAGGAAAGGAAAGGAAAAGTAACACAACACTCACACACTCTTTAACCATTCTGCAGACAATCGTTTGATCTTGTTTCAGCCAATATCATCATCTTTCTACTGTCCTGTTGTCAATATTTCAGTCACATTTTAGTGGTCCCACTTTCACACTGCAGTCATAATTGCGAAGAGTTTTGTAATACAGTGAAGAAAGAAGGTGGCTTATTTGGTTAATTTATGACAGTGATCAGTTTTGAAAAATGGGTGTACATGCCTGAAGTGTATCATAATGTTATTCTCATGTTTTTGTGTGAGATCAGCACATGCTTACCAGCAAGCATACAACAATGGAAACTTATGACAACTTAACATACAGATGCAACAGTGGTATTGATCTTTTCCTCTAAGTCTGCACAAAAGTGGATAAGCAGTTTAAAAAAAAAAGTAATAACAACAAAATAATAACAATACCATTAAAGTAAGAAATGCTGGAAACTAATAATACCTAGATAACCATTGTGACTTTTATTGTTGTAATAATAACACTTTTTCCCTCAGTGAACTTCAGCAGTCATTCCACAAAGGACACATATCCACTCCTGATTAATCAAATCGGGTCAGAGTTAACTTTCTCACTTTGAGATTGTCTGTGTTTCAGTAATCTAAGAGGAATGATGAAAAAAGTCCAAATACACTCACTGTATTGCATTACCTCACTCACCATATTTCCTGACACCAGGATGAGGTAAGATTTTTCAGGTCAGATGTTTTTAAGACTCAGGAGTTTGGTGGCCTGATCAATAATTTTGTTCTCGGTAATTATCTCACCATTGCACTCATTAATTACACTTTCAAGGCTCATTTCCAGTGTTGGCCACAGACACTCATTCTGTGAGAGCATCCAGAGATGATGAGGGTGAGAGGTGGGGGGGGGCCTGATTAATACTCTGTCTCTCTGTCTAAGGTTGGCTGCCACTCGCAGGGGGTAAAATGCAAGCGCTCTGTCATCTGAGACTTTACCAAGGGGGAGACAAACCAGGTCTTTGGCGGACGAATCGATTAGTTCCTCTGATGAGCCAAATTTAGAGAGTGCTGCTGCTTCTTTAAAGTAATCCACTAACACACCGATGTAAGACTTTTCAGAGAACTTCCTATGTAGCCTTTTGTGACTGAGAGGTACACAATGTATGGATCGAGAAATTGAGATGAAAGATCATTTGGATCAGTGCCTACTGTGCCCATGCACGAGAGTTAGTCAGTCAGATATGATAACATTTTACAGATAAGTAGCAGCTGTACATTTTTATATTAACAAATGGCCTTAAATGAATCCCATCATCATCATCATTTATCTTCTACTATCCTATTCTCCAGAAATATAGGCACAAAACACTGTCAGTCCTTCTTTTTGGAAAAAAAAAAGATGGAATGAGTTTGGCCGATAGCATATCCATGTGCGATGTGCTAAATGTGATCACCACCTTGCCAACCTTTCCGTCTGTCTGGGAGGCGGGGTTGCGAGACTGAACAGAATAATTTCACTAGACCCAAACAGCTGTCAGTTCCTATCTATGTCACGTCCCCAAGACAACAGCTGGAGACACTGGGAGGAGCAGTGACAATCGCAAGTTTAGAAAAGTCAAGTTACAGTGGTTGTGTAGTGATCATTTTTGATTAGTGTTGTCAATATGTGAGAATATCGATGATATGGGACTCCTTAGTCTTGTTAGTGCATTGTGAAATACATGTCTTATATTCCTCAGTGGTGAGATTGTTGTGTCCCAAGATATTGTATTTTTGCCTATAATGCTGTGATTCACTTATGTCAGGGTCATATTATTATGATTGGTGTTTATGTTTAAATCCACCAGAGAGCAGACCAAGGTTACTATTGGTTATACATTGAGCAACCAAATGTTATCTGAACAACCTGAGCAAAGGATCAACAAGAGCTCTGCTGAAAACACACTGGCACACTGATGCCATCTGCTGTCTGGATTTCAATGAAAAAATAGGCAGAAACTACAAGTTTACATTTAGTTTCTTAGCACTGTTCTTACAAATACTTATCAACACTGTGTGTTACATTGCCAGTGGAGAAAGTGTGAGAGAGACTAAGCTGAGAGGAGTTTTGGCAGGTGGGTGAAGGCAGGAGCAAATGAGAAATGAGGAGAAGAGAAGGAAGATGAGAAGGGGGTGGTCTAGGAGAAGAGAACCAGCTGTGGTTGTACCTTGAGTAAGGATACAGCTGCTAGCACAGTGGTGTGTCTGGAGATTTAGCCCAGGCTTAAACATGGAGCAGTTTCATGCCTCAGCTGCAGAGAAGTCAATTGGGAAACAAGGGGCCAATAAAGAACCTAGGAGCAGATGATTTTCTGCTTTTGGAGAGCTTTTCTCCAACACAAGTCTGTTTTAAATGTGTTGGACTGTGTCTGTATGCACTTTATGAATCTGTAGATATTAGAGTGCAGTGCATTCCCTTTTTACACAACACCATATTGTAAAAGACAAGGGCCTGATCCTGACCATGACAACAGAAAACAGATGGCTCACTGTCACCCAGCAGCACAAACAGGTACGATTGCTCCTATCTGAGAGGTCCAACAGATAGACTTTGGCAAAAACTGCCTGTTGTGGTTGTTTTGAGATTATTTAAATAATGTCATGTCATATTAAATTGATTTTACATTGCACAAGTGGTTATTGTTCTGTCTGGTTTAGCAAATTTTCTGGCTTGGTTCACTCATCAGGCCCACACAGAAATAGAAATGCTATCTTCCTCCACAAGGGGGCAAACTCATTCCAATATTTGCATGTGGCCCCTTGAGGACAAGCTGTAACTGGAGTCATGATTACAATACACTGCAATTACTCAAAAAGCACGTTTGTCTTGTTAGTATGACAAGAGTGGCATAATAGTTTGTATTCGAATTTGAGTTCAGCCTGCAGTTGGGTCTATTGTTCAAACAAAGCTTTAAAGCAGAGCGATCCTTTTTTTTTCTTTAAAGGCATGCATGCCTTTCCTTTCACCTCGGAAATTAATTCCCCACTCTGATATACAAACTTGGCTGTTTCATCCCTTTTTCAATGACTTTTTTTTTCTTGCTTGAGGCAGGAAACGAACACAGGAGGTTTTGTGCTCCACTATGGTCAGGGTTGAGACCCCCCCACCCCTTACAGCAACTCAACTTGATGTTGGGAGATGAGACGGGAAACAGGTGTCACCCATGACCTTCAGTGATCACACACTACAGGCCTCACAATCAGGGGCGCCCCAAGAGGGAGAGGGGGCTGGTCTCCTCACAAGCAACTTCACCAGTTCTCCTCTTATCATTTTCCTTCTCACTGACAAATATTAGGTGGCCTCCACACTCCCCCGCGTTTGTCATCAAAGATTATTCCCATCAGAATCAATGAGAGTTTAGTATGTGTGTGTATAACATCAATGCTGCATGAGCCTTTTACATTGCTTTTCTCTCGTGTTCACCCCAGTCTCACCTTAACTAAGAAAGATGACCCCTCAGACAAAGAAGGGAACACAAAGTAATAACCTCTAAATCCCAACGACTGGCTTATGTGAAGCCGGAGACGATTGGGAAGTCTGCTGTTGAGAAGGATATAGGTGGGAGCCAGTGGTGTCTGTGTCCTCAGTGTGTCTGTCAGCGCTGCTCCTATCGCCTACTCTGTTTTCCTCATAAGAAAAAGATTAATTCTGCAGATTATCAAGCTTCAATAAAGTACTTACTGTTAACCAGTAATTGGGAGAAGTTGATGCCTTGTTCAGACTTGCACAATGGGCGGTCATACAGAAGAAAAGGACACTAACACAGCCTCGATAACCCTGAAATGTTTACTACACTACATCTGCAAACTCAACAACATACAGTTTCTTAAAAGGAGGGGGAAACATTAGATATAGGGCTATAAAACAAATAGAGTGACCACAACCAAAGAAGGAATAGATCCAAATGTCAAGTTCAGCAGTTAGCTTTAATAGCTACAAGCGGCTCCATGTGGGGTCCAAGCTCCATGAGTTTTGTGGATTTCTTAAATAACAGTCATGTAATTTATAGTTTGTCAGGTTGCATTTTAACTTTACAGAACTTCTGAAGAAAAGAAAACATGCACATGTAAAATATAAAATCTGAATGATAAGAAAACTAAAATAATAGCAACAAGGACAGATGCAGGAAATTATAATAAACAAAATCGTAATCTGACAAAGAACCTTACAAAGAAAACAGAGAGAAAATTCAAGTGATTTCTGCACTGGAGTCTCCACATGCTTTGTACTCCTGCTGAAAGAGCAAACCACATCTCATTATCCTACATGATCCCCAATAAGTCACCCAGTTATTCTGTGACATGTAAACAAACCTCTGTCTTAAAAAGACATTTTTCCTTCATTCCACTTCCATTTAGCCTGTCTTTCACGTGAACATCTGTACGTCATAGCTCTATGGCCATTATCTCACCACAGACATGACCACAGAAATCCCTAAGCATTTGTCTATAGAAGGGCGCCTGTTTATCTGGACTAATGGTTATTCTGTTTGTGTGTCTATGGCATGAGCCTGACAGCCAACTGTTTGACACTGAGGCCACAGAGACAGATGGCAACCAAATGCCTTTTTTATTGCCTGCCTTTACCACTTGTGTGTCCCAGTCACATCAGCCATGAACACTGCAGGGACGACATAACATGAAGCTCTCTCTCTCTCTTTCAATCTGTAAAGCCCCCTCAGGCCTTGAGCCTATCAGATCAAAATGAATACTGTGATTCAATCAGTGATTTATGCTGTTCATATGTAAACCTGCCGCATACTGTATGCATATGTGTGCATCAATTTTTTTTCTGTATATGTGTACAGTACATATGTGCACGTACAGTGAATGTGCATTGCTTTAGAGGGTCATATTGCAACGCTGTGTGCTGACACAGCCCCTAAAGCTACAGGTTGCACCTGGTGTGTGAGAGCAGTTCACCAGCTGTTGATGCTTGAGTGTCAGATGCATACACACACATACTCATATCACATGCATGCAACTGCATATTTGTTGATTCCATTCCTTACACATGCGCACACGCAACCTGCATCCATATGCCCCTGCATTGACACATGCTCCCTTATGCCATTCATGGTCTATAATGTATGAATGTTTATTTCTACATTAACACATAACACACATAACGTAACAAAAGCAACCCGTGAGACAAGAGATGAGTTTAGTTCCTCCGGTGACATAATGAACCTCTGTGTACTCTGTGGCAGGCTCGCTTAAACCACATATTCTTTATTAAAGAGACTCAAAATTGCAAACCTTTAATTATTTTTGACATAGCAGTCAGTTATTGTAACTTAGCGATTGTCAGAGAGTAAAAGCATGAGGAAACAGTTAGCCTGGCTTTGTACAAAGATCACACAGTCCACGTGCAAGCACCTCTAAAGTTCACTGATTACAATGCTCTATCTAATTTGTTTTAATGCGTACAAAACTCAAAGTGTAAAAAGCACAATTTGTGGTTTTAGGGGGGAGTTACGCATAGGGTTGCTTCTTTGCCAGGTGCATAACTTCATCATGTCTCCACTAGTTGTCTGGTAATCAACAGCAAGACGGCAGGAACATATTGGTTTGTACAGATTAAGCTAATGAGATTGAACATTTGTTACAGATGCTGTAAGTGGATTATTGCAGTTGTGTAAAGTAACTAAGTAGCCTACATATACTGAAGTATACTACTAAGTGCAATTTGAGGAATTACTACCATTTTCTACTACTTCATACTTTAACTTTACTATTACTACTGTATAGTTACTAGTTACTTTTCTGACTGTCTTTTATTGACACAGGTGTGAAACTCAAAAACTACCCAGCCCAGCTAAAGTAATTCAAATTGAACTTATTTGAAATAGAAAACGTATGATCTGAATGTAAATCTTTTACTTGTAACAGAGTACTTCTGCACTGCGGTAGTGATACTTTTACTAGTAG
The DNA here is from genome assembly GCA_032362345.1 of Sandelia bainsii. Classification (NCBI taxonomy): domain Eukaryota; kingdom Metazoa; phylum Chordata; class Actinopteri; order Anabantiformes; family Anabantidae; genus Sandelia; species Sandelia bainsii. Next base: position 7,190,250 of record JAUMHL010000025.1, read on the forward strand.
ATGATCGGAGTGCTTCATCTACCTCTGGACTTTTGTTCTCTCTGAACAGAGCAGCAAATACTGAATAAGCGTATTTCCCCAATTGTTGAATTATTTCTTTAACACACTATGTGAAAAGTCTAGATTTTCTGTTAAATTTGCACTCAACAGGTGCATTCACCTGTCGCACCAAGATATTAGGGAAGCGCACTGGTAGCAGTTTGCAACGCATGTCACATGATGGCAAGTGGAACTATCAAAGAAAGTTTAAAATGCCCAAAAATAACCTTAAAAATGTGTTTGGCAGATGAATGGGTCCAGTGTGGAATTATTTCATAGTCTGACTCAGCAAACAGTAGCTACGTACACTGTAAATGTGTCTTTGTGAATTATCCACAGCTCAGCCTTTGTAATTCTTAACTTGGTCATGTTCCGCTGGCTGTTTACTTTGTACTTTGCCAAGTACCAAACCATAAGTGTAGACGTTTATATCTGTACACACAGCTTTCCACTGATAACACGTTAAGGGAATTCACACGTTGTCCTGACTGCTTTAAACAAGACACATAAGATCAAAGACTGTCTAGACTCGTAAGGACTGTAGTACTGCACTGTCAGAGAAAGCATGGCGTCGCCGGACATTTTATGGAGATAAAACAGGCACGTCATGATCCAAAATCAAACAGCAATTTGCCAAAAGTGTGTCACTGAAGTTATAGATAAGGAATCAGAGTTGAGTTGGCACCAACTGAGCCACCGTTGGGACTTGCTAGTTGACATTAGCCGTCCTACTATCATTTTCTTCCAATTCAGTCTAATCTAATCTGTTGTATTACTGTAAAGACAGACTGAAGGTGAAGCTGTATAGACACCAGAAGTCCAACACTTGAGAGATTAAACTCACCTCAGACAGGACTGGAAACAGTCTATGGGAATAAATATAGGAAGTAAAAGCGGCACTTTTACTGTACGTAAATGAGAGATTAAAACTGTTTGAAGAAGATAGTAAATCTGTGTTTTATTTGTTTTGCATATCAGCTTTATGTTATATTTTATAGGCTTGTATTTTAACTCAAACAGTGCCTCTCTAACTGCTGTTGATTCACAGCACAAAATGCTAAAATAGCAGGCCTGTTTTTCTCTTCCATGCTCCGTCCGTGTTGACACATAGTTGTTTGTGGTGGGGCGGAGAGGAGAGAAGCAATGAGGTGAGAGGCAAGGAAACCATCATACCCCCTTCCGAGACGGACAAGCCCCTATTATCCCCTCATCCGCCCTCCTTCTCCTTCTCCGAGTGGGGGCTCATAATTGGACCTTTGTGCGGTGTGTGAATTCTTCGCCTGCACACACTTTCCCAGACTGTGTCCGGCCACCAAACAGATGGGGTCTGTATGCAGAGGACGCGCACACATGCCTGCCCAATAACATATACACACACACACACAGACACACACACAGCGCGCCAGTCCACGGGACACATCACACACCCATGCCAGACCCTTCTCATGCCCCAATAATAAAAAATGCAGCACAATAACAAGAGAAGGAGTTTGAGGAGCCCTCAGTCGCTGCAAGGAGCACTTGTACCCCTGAATCTGAAACACACAAAACATTCAATAATGTTTTTGTAACAGGAACATTTGAAGCAATTGAGGGAGAATGCATTATTTTGGGGAAAAGGGGGACACAGAGAAGCAATGGCCAAAGGTTTATTGTTTGGCCTTTTCTTGGCTTTGTTCACATTATTGAACAATGTGGTAAGTAGTTCAACTTGGAAGAAAGCAACATATTGCCAAGGCAACCAGAGCCTGTAATTGTCTGTTAGTACTTTAGAGCTTACAGCTGCACAGACTGTTCCATGAAAGAACTGTGTTTTGGCCATTGGCAATTATAGGAAAGAGAGGGATTTTGGGGCAGGGGGTAGGTTGTGTGTGTTAATGTGGGCCTCCAACTTCTTTGGTCTTTTAGATTTATGAAGCTTTTCTTCTATTTTTTATCCTCTGCATCTACACTCTCATTTCTTCAGGTTGTTTCTGCCACTCACTCATTTTCCCACCTCATCCCCCACTTTGTCACGACCTGTGTCACATGCCCAATTTCTTCTTTCCTCTCATTCTATCATTCGCTTCTCCTGGATTTCTTTCTCTCCGCCATCTCCCTCTGTCAGGTATCTCCGCATGTTGAGAGATAACAGTGCACTGTGCAGCATATTTGCACCAGCCACTTCTTAGGCTGTCGACTCTACTTCGTTTGACCACTCCTATTCGTCAACAAACAAGGTCTGCGGTCCATGTGAGCTGAGAGCACAGTGGCAGGAAAAGCTACCTTTTTGTGGTAAATGGCTGTATTGTGATTGCTAAAGACAAGATAATATGATTATGTCCCAAAACAGATATCAGATAACAGTAAATTGATGATTTGATTGAAGAGATAGAGACTGATCCTAGTACAGGGCAGAAGAAATGTGTTTGTCTGTGGTAACCTGTTTCTTTAAAACATTTATGTGAAACAGCTCCCAACACCTCACAAAATGTATGCCCGCTTTCCACCATTTAAGAGCAGGACAAATTGGAGTGAGTTATGTTCACAACTCAAAGCCAACAGCATGATGGATTCTGGCAGGGATTTCCTCCAAATCAACAGTCATGCTTTTTGGGATGGAACATAGCTGGAACATCTGCTGCCCAAGGTCTGACCAACAGGTGCTACAGAATGCCGTGAGAACGCAGAACCCACTGGGAGCAGGACAAGGCCAGGTGCTCCAGGGCCATGTTCATCTGTGAGCGAATCCATTTTATTAAGGCAGAACTGCAAACTTGATCCTGGACAGCGCAGGGTTTAACACACGGCCAGCTCACCCACGCAGGCTAACATTGCCTCATGAGACTCTGTACGAAGAGAAGACTGGTTAATCACCAGGCTTCTTCTAACTCCTACATATCACTATCAATTACAACTTGCTGCTGCTGCAAAGCAAGGAAGAAGATGCCTAGTTTTGTTTTTGTTGTTCCTAGAAGTGGAAAAACTTCATTTGTACAAAAATCTGTACAAATAATACAGTGACAGCATAATCTGCATAGTGGGAGGAAATTTACACAGGGAAAACTATTCAAACAGAAACAACAACTAACTAGAAATTTTTGTTTTTTCCATTGTGCCCATATTGACATAGCTGTCCTTTCTTTCCGGCCTATCCTGTCCTTTCACAAACACACCAGGTGCACGTTGGAGGTGTAGCAACCAACCTACCTTGCCACTGCAAGCCTTCACCATGGCAACAAGCCCTGAGGAATTGATGATTTTCAACACTTCATCCTCTGGGAGTGTGCAGATTGCAGACTAAGGGGACTGTGAGGTGTGTCTGTGTAAATAAAAAGACTATATACACACAAATGTTTGACTATTTGGTTATTATTGCATTCTTCTGAATCAATCAAACCTGAACATAGTGATGCTGAGCAAAGCCTTTTCATTAATTTCATTTTTGGAGGCAGAAATATGGAGTGACATTTCACTGACAGGGGGGAATTGCAAAGTCCAGCTGTTGGCTTTGACAGCTTTGGGGCACAGCTGGTCTTGTGTGTCGGGGGGGGGGGGGGGGGG
>JAUMHL010000025.1:7193931-7259544 GCA_032362345.1 Sandelia bainsii
CCCCCCCCCCCCCCCCCCCCCCCCCCCCCCCCCCCCCCCCCCCCCCCCCCCCCCCCCCCCCCCCCCCCCCCCCAGTGTGTGTGTGTGTGTGTGTGTAGGCGGATATCCATGTACAAGTGTACATTACTTATCCATTGGCTCACTGTTAATAGCTTTGTAATGAAGTATGATGTTTAAAATCTGGGCTGGGGTTAGTACTTTGCCCAGTATAACAGGAACAAAGTAATAAGACATATTTAATTTAGGCAGTAAAATAAAAAATATAAAGATTGATTGATTGATTTAACTTTTTAGGCTAATTTCATGCTAACTTATGATCCACACTACCTCCCATTGCTCCTTCCTCTTTCAGTGGATGGATAAAGGGAAAAGGGAGAGATAAGTGAGGTAAGAGGTCCTGTCCCCTGGGTATGGTGGGGAGTTAGATGATCCTTGGCTGTACCCTACAGGGATAAAAGGCAGCACAGTCAGACCCAAACATGTCCTCTACTCTTCTCTCCTCTCCTCCTGTCTCCTCTTCTCTCCCCTCCTCGCCACCATTGTTCTCACCTCCTCTTCTTATCTGATCGGGCATCCACTCACTCCTATTTGCAATTCTAATGAAAATCAGACACCTGCCCTGCCAACCTTCGCCCCTTTCAGCAGATCCCTGCCACAACAACAAGGAAAAAAGACACAGACAAAAAGAAATAGAAAGAAAAGCGAGTGAGGAGAAAAGCGTAGGAGAGAGCCCCTACCTAGAAGAGGGATATTATGTTACTGCTGGCCTAGGAGATTTGATGGTCAGATGGCCCAGTGAGGATAGAAAAAAATGGTCTCTTTCATTCTGGGTTGCTGCAACAGAGGTCTTCTCACACAGTGAAAGAACCACTATATGATGTTGGCTGTCGTACTGGACAGGGGACCTAATCACCCCTGCGGGAGGTCTAACATCGCTGTGATCTGGGGCCTCTGTCATCCCGTTCCATGCTGGGATAAGAGGTGGGCACTTCTAAGGTGATGACGTTATGAAGTCTACAGGCATTATAAAGCCATCAGTACTGATATGCATCGACAAATTGAATAGGTGATTGTTTAGCCTAACAACCTTCAAGTGTCAGTCTCCAAAGTGTCATTTCAATTGTGTTCACTTAAAGCCCAATTTGTGAGTTGGTTATAATATTACGTGTAATGTGTAATACCAGTTAAAGACAGTACTCACTCCAAACCAAAGTTCATCGTGTATTCTCCCCATTACTTTACCTCATCTATCATAGCACACAATCTGCACCTCTCCCTAGCCCTCACTTGCTGATAGCAAAAGGTTGAGAGTATCAGCAACCCTAAATGGGGCCTTTAACAGCCAGCAGACTAAAGAGAGGAAAAGAAGCAGGTGGGGAAGGAGGGAGGTCAGCACGATGCTATCAGTCCATTACAGACCCCCAAGGACAAAAGCAGCTTCTCTTCTTTTCAATCTGGCCTAGTTGTGGCCAATGCAGAGCCACTTCCCTGAACTCCCCATATGGGTACCTGCACAAAGAGGCCTTGATGCAGGTGTCAAGAGGTGCCAGTCATTTTGACTAGTCTGTGTGCTGAGTTCAACCCTTGTTTTAGGTTACTTTCTACTGAGGGACAAAGCAACATAGGCCCCAAAAGGCCCTATTCTACCTTGGCCAGTCTAAGGTCGACCACCCTACAAGTAAGAATGTATTACAGTGCTTTAGAACGGTGCTTTGACATTTACTGTAACAACATGAGGTTTGTGTAATAGCCAGAAATGTTACAACAATCAACTTTGACTTTAACCAGCACCTTAGTTTGTCCCCCTCCCAGTATAACTCCAGTGCTACTTTGCTGGGACAGAGTGTTTTTGACATGTGTGGAGGCCTAAGGGACAGCTAAGAAAAAACAACACACACCTGTTTCCGTGTTTTTAATGCCTTTCTCACCCCTAACCTCCCTTCTGAGCATCCACTGGGGAATGGAGAGTGGATTGTACCGTTGCTTAATCCAGACAGGCGAGGACAGTGGTATTGTCACCCATTTAGAGGTTGTCGAGGACACATGGCTCACCCTTTAGCACACTTGAGGGGGTATGGGTGAATGCAGACTGCGGGCCGCAGTGGCAGGTGCTGTGACGGATGTCCTGTGGAGTGCCAAAGCAAACACAGAGAGGCGAGGTGGGGTCAGGGTGGGGCAGTCAGAAGGGTAGAGCGGGTATGGGGAGATTAGTGTGCCATGGCCATGCCCTTTAGAGAAAGGAGAAGGGTAGGGAGAGGTGTGTGCAGTGAAAAAGAAAGGTGCCAGGACACACAGTCACGTTATGCTGCATCATGGCTGTGTTTGAAGCAAGTTACTTTACTTTACTTTACTTGGCAGACTCTTTCATCCAAAGCGACTTACAAGGGGAAGACACACGCAATTACCATTTGGGTTCTGTAAATTATGAGTTACTAGTTAATAATTTACTGAATCTGTGACATCAGAACAATATGTTCAGTATGAATTAATGTGAGAAACGTTCAAGTCAGCATTAATTTCTAAGCCAACAACAAGGCGGTGTTTAAACAGTAATCAATTTTCACGTATTTGCACTTGTAAGTCAACTTTGAAGTCTAGCTTCAACTTGCAGAGACAGCGGTGGGAGGAAGTATGAATCAGACAGAGTTTCACTTGCCCCATGTACTCTAATGGCCCACCCAATCACCAGGACATGAGCATTACACAGAACATGTGCACAGGAAGCCTAGTGGTATTGCTGTTACACAACAGAAACTGGATATGCCTTGTTCGCTAACCTTGGGTCCCTGTCCTGCCCTCAGCCCCCCTTGCACCATTATGAGGGTGACGAAAGAAGGGCACAGAGAATGTGTGAGCTTCAACCTATTCTGGACTGAGCACTGTTGGGCAAATCTGTAAGTTATAAGAAAGTGTTTGTGGATGAAAGGTTTCATGGAGGTTGTACAGAGTTTGCATTGCTAGCCAATGGTCCTAGGCACATCTGGAAAAGTCTTTAATATTACCATGGCAATAACATGCAGGCAGGTGGGGTGCTGGGTTAGAGGTGGTTGGGAGGGGAGCAAAAGCACTAGAGAAGCCAAAGGTTAGCATGCAGGCTGTCATTTTGATCAGGCAGACCTATGGGCATATACAGCCTATCTGGGCAAAGCTTGACATTGAATCAAAAATGAATGGAAGAAATAACTTAATTACTGTTCTCTACTGTTTAAGCACCATTGCCAGGGAAGTCATTACATGGGGTATGAGTAGCAGCAATGACAATAACAGGTGCAATACACCTTCCTCTTACCTTGACTTGGCCTTGACTCAGCTGTGAAACCTCCTATTCCGGTCAATGCGAATCAGACTTCTTTTGTGTTGCTTTAACACAAGCAATTTACTATGCTAGTCAGGCTCTCTTACCATTCTTTATTGTATTTGTGTTTCTATTTCCCTCCCCACTATTTGGCAGTCCCTCTCATATCATTCTTTATTCTCAAATTTAATCGCTGGTCTATGCTTGAAACAAACGACAGCTAAACATATATGTATTCAAAAATGTTTAGAACTGCTTAAAACAGCCACACCCAAATGCCTGTCAAAGAAAGGAGGACAATGGTTTCTCAAGGGTAGTGTTGTAATCATTTGTATATGTGCAGAGTGACAGGAAGAACTGTGTGAAGATAAGAAAAAGAGAGCTTGACAAAAGTGTCAAGTGTGAAGTGGTCATGCTTTTTTGTTTGTCAGTTTCATAAAAGTTACAAAAATTGTTGGACACAGGGGCCCCAATTATAATGTTGGATAGTTCTTGGGACTTGGGGTTTCAGGTTAACCGAATAGAAGCAAACTGACACCTTCAATCTGTCTTCTGTAAACTTTCATTACATATCCACAGCTTACTGTTTCAAAACCAGGGCTGGCAGGGATGTCTGGTCAACCAAGCAGTACATGAGCTGTAAACATGAGCTGAGGAATATCTGATAGAAGGTCAGAGGTCAGAATGAAGCATGCCTTGGCAGGGATAGAGGGACATAGCCACCTGGTCATCTGGGTTAATTATAAATGAGGCACAGGCCGCAAAGAGGGAAGATGAGCTGGACAGCTGTCTCTTCTGACACACACATATAAACACACTCACTCAGGATCAGGATCACAGCCTGTATGCATGGTCTGCTCTGCTGAGCAGCAGGTCCCAGGGGCCTGCCATGGCTGAAAAGTCTTCTGCCGCAGCCAGGTGGAACTGGGGAAAAGTTCACCAATACAGCCGTCAAACTCTTTTTCATTCTTTCTCAATGTCTCTGTTTCTCTCTTAGAGCCTCCCACAGAAATACAAAATGAAGTATGCTTCTTGGATTTGTCTACTGTAAATCTCAGGTATTCTCACTATCCTAATAGGAAATATGCCCTAGTGAGCCTTTGCAGTAAGGATTACTGATTAATCATAAGTTAAACATTGTTGATTAGATGATGAAATGAGTGGAGATCAATGTTCAAAAGGTGAAGTTATTGTTATTATTGCCTTATTAAATTAAAAAAGTATTATTTTTTATTTTTCTCCAGGATCATTTCACGCAGCGTATGGACATTTTTTTCCTATAAAACACTTGAGGGGAAGTTTGTACCTCCTTGTTCCTAGACCATAGTCACAAATAAACAAAGGTATTCATATTATGGGCTCCTCCATTCAAATAGCCATTTGTCACCACCTCCCACTGGCCATGCTTATGGGGCTCTGCACTAATCGGCAGCACTCAGTTTAATTGTCAAATATTCATTGTGAACAGGCAGGAATCCGAAACCCCACAGGTGCGACACTCACATACCAGCACACAGTTAGATCACGATATGATGATGAGCCACACGGAAGCAAAGAGAAAATGCAGCTGTAATGACACAAAGGAGGGAAGAGAAGAGAAAGCAAAGCAACACAACAACTGAAGAGGGTGAGAAATGGTAAAGGTGAAAAGCAGTAAAAGTGATGGATGTGGACATGTGTTAAAGAGATATCAAGACAGTGACAAATATGAAATTGAAAATAAAGCATGATTAAGAAATGGAGTTGGGAGTTATCATTTGCCAGAGACTGATACCAGTCTTATGCCTTCCTCACAGGTTTTGAAACTGTACACACACTGGACTTTGAATATCACTCATATTCAGCACCTGTGTCTTTTCTTGATAATATTTCATTGGTGTCACAGTGTTGATGGAGGTAAGATGATAAGGCCGATTATTTTTTGCTGATCTTGTACATAAAGTGAAGCACTGCTCGAGACATCAGACACACAGCCACTGAAAAATTATACTGTGGCCCCATCTGATAGCAAGATGCATGAAATATGTCTTGGTTCTCCCCACCAGATACAAGAGATTTAGAAAGCAGCTTTTGTGGAAGTGTTGTCCAAAAAAGTGCTGACAGCAGAGAAACGGCTACCCCCCCTCAATGAAAGGGCTTCACAGTATGCAAGTGTCCAGTCACTGGAAAAGCCATTGCCGTGAAGCAGAGAAGTAATCCTGGCAGGGCCTGTCTTTTCACTTAGGAAACCCATAAGAATCCAAGTCCTGAGCACAATCCCTCCCCTGATGCCCATAGCTGAGATCGCAAAGACGGCACTGGGGCCACTGTGTTTGAAATAAACACAAAACCCGCGTCCACTGGGAGCAATAAGACTGATGCTAGCTTAATCACTCTCATGGTAACATGAGAGTAGTCTTCTTTACATTGCAAACTAGTGTGTGTATATGTATGTCTGAGTGCTACGGGTGTGTTTTCAAAAATATCCCAAGTTTCATGCAAATCAGAATGTACATTTGAAAGAAGCTTCCTCATGCAAGGACACATCATATTAACATGTACTCCTTCCTCCAACACATTTATCACACAAATGCCAAATTATAAAAAGTAAAAATCTACTATTCGTTTTTACCATTCAGTTTTTGATTGTCATGTGAACCTGCTTCTTTTGAAATCCAATCCATAACTTCACCATTCTTGACTATAATGCTGTTTGTAAGACTCAAACACAGGGACATCCTTAGCCTTTAATTTCCAACAGCACAATGACAGCTGTGGGCAATCTGCTACGTATCAATCAAGTCAACAAATGTCTTCTCACAGACATCTGCCTTTGAGAAACGACAATGTCATCTGTCATTCATGAGCACCATTAAACCAGTCAGGGCCTCGGAGGAGATTTGATTAGGTGGACCTGCTAGTGTTTAACTCACTAAGAAAATGAAATGCCCTGCTGTTGTCCCTGCATATCATGGTTGAAACCAGCCAAAAACACAAGATGGATGGGGAATCTCGTGTAGAGATACGGTTTGATATAAATGTTTCATGGAGGCATGGATTTGTTCTGAAATTCATGTGGTTTTGTTCAATTGTGGAGTAAGTAGTCAGAAAGAGAGTCAGAATCAATAAAGTAATTCAGTTGATGGTAAAATAATTCATTCTCTTAGGACTGTTGAGTATCATCGTATTCTTGTTTGTTAAATGTTTGCCAGTTTTAACAATATTAACAAGGTTATGAAAGTGTAGCAAGGTGACCTGAAGATCGTCATCTTAGCACATGTCCTGCTGAAGTTTTACCTTGGGTTTTGAATTGCACCCATCTTCAAACCATGAACTATAAACATACTAGAGTGAAATGAGATTACATAACAAAGCAGTACTCCTTATATTGAAACTTGACTTTAAAAATGAGGGCAGTGCTTGTGTCATGTCTCAGTCTGAAACACAGCTTACTCTGCTCAGAGAAGCTGGCCTTGGTCACGGCTTCCAGTCACAGCCAAACAAAGCAAAAGTGCGGATCAGCTGCAAGTTGAGCCCAGCTGTTGCTGGGGCTGGGAGACACGGAGTAGAGAGTAGGGTGGGGCGGCGACTAAATGTCCAGTGCATTGAGAAGAAAAAAAGTGGCAGCAAGATTGGGAAAGGGAGTACAGGGGATGGAAAGGATCAGGCTGGGGTGTTGGATGAGGGATCAGGTGAAGTTTGGCCAAGGCCTGAGGAACTGTCATTTGCGACACCTTCATGCGAGAAGGTTACAGGTCTCAGGAAATGCTGATAGATACATATACTCTACATCAGTCTGTACAAACATAAACACACACTCGGATAAACTCACAATCACACACATATATTCAGAGATGAAGGCATCCATTGAATTACATTCTCAGCAAAAGTGCTCTTTGCCAGCCCATCCACTTATTGACTAATCCATACGGCCTAGCACAAACACAGCAGCCTCTCACAGCTGAGTGGTGATACTGAAGTGCTCCAGACAAACAAAGCTTAGCAGGTTACAATCAATTCAATACTCTGCTGTCCCTCACAGGGCCTTGAGGAATTCTGCACCATGTGCAAAGTCTTGAACAATCATGTACACTGATGTGAAAGTAGTTATTTAAGCAAGAAATAATACAGTAATATAAAGCAGGAGCCTCTTAGAAGACAATAAAAACATTTGGCATATCTGGCATATCAAAAGATAGAGCTTTTCATGCGATGCAGGAAGCATTCCTGATGAGGAAGGGATAAAAGAAAACCATCAATCTCAAATGTCAGGTCACTTTCCAAAAGATGAAAGAAGACTTTTTATTTTATCTATACATCTATCATGCTTTCTTCCATCTATCCATACAGGTTCTGGTCTAGCACTTATTTTGTGCATTTATTACAAAGATAATTCTGCTAAGCTTACAGAAACTCCTTTTCCTCTCAGTGGAAGTGTCCAATCAGCAGGTGGTGGTCAGGAGATTGACATCTGAGCGAGATGTGATCACGGATAGCCTTCCCTCTCTATTCCACCTGGAGCTGGCCCAGCACTTGTGACTGACAGCTCTGTTCTTAATAATTCATCCAGCCCTGAGTGTCTGAAGGTCACAAGATCATCAGCTTGGGCTTGGGTGCTGAGGAGAGGTGGCACTGTCATCAAATATTTATTGACCTGCTGTACTCCCAACACACTCTCAAAATACACAATCTCCCTCATAAACACAACACTGATTTGCACCCAGCAGCTTCAGCGGAATCGCAACAGCTCGGATACTGTTTGACTGTGCTGGTTGCAGAGCGTGGGGGTCAGCACAATGTGGACATAAGAGTGTCTGTGTGTCTGGTGTGCATGTGTATGAGTGCTGTCTTACTCACTGCACATATGGATTGGTATATGAGTATATGGATGAGTCACTCAACAGACATTACTGCTTACGAGTCAGTATGTTATTCTGTTTTAATTGTAAAACCAGATGGGAAATAGCATTGAATGCACCAGCACTTGACATCACAATGCTGCTAATCCGGATGACATACTTCAACCATTGGCAAACTGTGTCATTTTTTTTGATTTGGGAAACAAGGACTACAACAAAGAATAGCATCACTTGAGGAGAAAGAGTGTACCTCTCCTAGCTTTTCACAAATCTTTAATTTAACAGAGATCATCTCAGTCCCTTGAAAATCCCTGTAGGTGTTATAGCAAATAGTGCAGAAGATAAACTCATTGCTGTGTTTGCATTTGTGTGAAGCCATGCCTTGATTTCAATTTAGATTGCATGAATGCAAGATAAGGTAGTGTGTTTCTTTCTGAGTGCCGAAAATGAAATGACAACAATACACACAGTGCAGTTTTAATTGACTGCAAAGACACTATAAAACACGACTCCAGTTGCTCTGCTGTTTCCCAAAGCTCTGCAACTGAGACAGTGATAGAAATTTTAAAATGAGTGCAAACAAAGTAATAATGAACAACAATATATGAATCTTTGGATAATTACTGTAATTTCGTTTTAATGAAACTTTCTTTCACATACAGCAATAAGTAATCCACCTTCCCTTGTTGTTAATTAGAGCATAGTAAACTCCCAAAAAGCTATTGAACCAATCTGAAATGTTACAGCCCCCAAAGTCACTTTTCTGGTTACAATTCAGAGCAAAGTGCTGTTCATATAAAATATTTGGTGAGCAGCAAGAACCTCCATATGTGGACATGTCTCCACCAGTCAAGCCCAGCAGCTGCGGAGACGCCAGCAAAACTGATGACCTAATGCTAAACACTGAAACACACAGCCCCATTCTGAAGCCAAGGCATTACGCTCCACTCACTCCCAGATTTCAGGCAGGTGCTGCTGTTGTTTGTCGGGGCGTTTGCCAGCGCAGTCTTGGATTGCAGCATTTCGGTGCATCTGTATCAGCTTGATACGAGCAGTTACGTGTTCCTGGTGGTATGCTGCAGACCTCACTCACAGGGTCTAATTGTTCCAGTACAACGTTTCTCAATCTGTAAGAGGAGTCTATCAATGTTTTATGGCTTTTTAAGAATGATGGGTTTGCACAAGACAGCATAGTCATCGAGCAAATCAGCATCTGTGTGTGTGTACTTGTGCGTGCATCTGTATTTTAAGGGCCTATGTATATTCAGTATGTGTTGTCATTTGTGTGGCTATACCACATCACCTAGGTGTGAAGGAAAGCACTCTGCTGCTACCTAAATCTGCATATCACACTTGAACTCCAAACAGAGGGAACCAGGGCATGCAGAGAATAAGAATGCACATAAAGTAGATGTGTGACTTGAGTAAGTGTGTGTGGTTGCGTGTGCAGGATCATAGTCTGCTGGCAAGATTTTGCCACCGTAAATTACAAAGTTGATTATTTATTTTATTCATAAGGTAAGACAGGGATTATTTATCATGTCGTAGGTGAGTAAATATCAGTCTCAGATTGAGTGCACTCATGCGTGAGTGTAGAGTAATTTTCTCCCTCTTAGAGGCTGATGAGTTGAGCATGTTTGGAGTAGACGTGTGCACATCTGAGGAGGATGTATCCACAATGACTCAGGTGGTGTGGTACCAGACAGTGGAAGAGGGTTTGGGGAAAGGAAAGGAAAGGAAAGGAAAGGAAAGGAAAGGAAAGGAAAGGAAATGTCTCCTCACATGCATAAGGTCTATTTCAATAACCCATAGGGCACACATCTGTATAGCTTTGATCAACTAACTTACATATTTGTTTATGAAGGTATACACTTTAACATGTGCACACTCTGTTCACGTTTTATTAAGGCAGGTTTTTTGATGTTACACAATCCTTCTGTGTGTAATAAGGTGTAAATTATGTTTTATATACATCCATGTAATTTATGTCACTGTAACTTTGTCACATTAATTAGTCAGATTACAAATCAGAAAGGTAAAATTACTTAGCTAGTGACATATTTTGTTTGCGCTTTGGAGGAGATGTCACTGTTAAATGAAGTAGTTTGATAAATGTTCCAAGTCAGATAGCACTCATGCAGTTTCTGTAATTCTTACAAAAATGTAACAGTTGTTGCTTTAGGTGTCCAAAGAAAAAGCCATGACAAACGACTCTGCATTATATGGATATATGGAAGATATGAGTAGTTGTGTTGAAGCTCAGGAGATGGAACCACAGGTGTTAAACAGCTAAGCGCTTTATCTGCTTCAGGGGAAAAGATGTTATTGAACCAGGAAGGCTTCTAAGACAGCCCCTCTCTGCAGGGCAATTCAAAGACCAGACGTCAAAGGTCATTGTGAGCAGCAATGGAAGCCATTTGTTTGGTTGTCATGGCTCAACAGGTGAGGCCTGGGTGGGGGACCAGGCTTCTCAAAACATGTCACCCAGCAGGAAAACAAAATAGCACCAGAGGCTCAATATCAGGAATGTCCACACACGGCCACTCACTCACCACACACATCACAACAAACCTGTGTTTACCCATATTCTGCCCAGTGTTCACACTACAGTGTTTGCTTTGTAGATTTGTGAGGGGAGGCTGCCCCAAGAAAATGCACAGAGAATGAGAAAAAATGGGGGGAAAGAAACCCACGACCACCATCGGTGCACAGCTCAGTTTGTTTTTGTTTCAATGTCACAGGGTTGAGTTTTTTAAGGGAGACACCAGAGCTGCACCTGTGCTACAAGTGCCTCTGGACTAGTAACTACTCTCTCACTGGGTTGTTTTGTATAAGACCCAGCCACTGGGTTTGAGCCACAGCAGACTAATTATCACATTCAGTACGTTGCCGTACACATTCCTCCTCCCTTCAGTCCTTTGTGAGAGCTGTGCAGCCAGAGAAGCATTTTCTATAGAAGCTGCACAGCTCATTTATTCAGCTTTTGGGTAACTTCCATACTCTCACAATGAAGCCTGATTAGTTGTTGGCCTCAAGTCATTTAAAGCTAATTTATATTATGTCCTACATTTATGGCCAAATGATTTTGTGAGGATAGTTGCAGTTGTTTCCAAGTTAATGTAGTCTACTATAGCTTCCTATATTCTTCATAACACAGAAAAAAAACTCTTGCTGGTTCACATTATTTCTGGTGTTCATCTACCAGCAATAAACTCACACAAGTGTCATTTTAGATTATGAGAGTTTACTCTGCAAGTATAATAATGATTTAACAAAACATAATGAACTGTGATGCAGTGTATAAAGTAAAAAAACTACCAAACAGTATTAAAATGCAGATTAAGTGTAAAACTACACAGTGTTAGAACACGGATTGGACATACATAGTGGTGGTATATAGTGATGTATGTGGTTTCAGTACAGTGATTCAAGTTTGCTATTAAGGAACAAATTGTGAATATCTCAGCAAAAACTCACAGGTTTCTTGTCATAATCATGAAGTAAAGAGAAACGACTTCATCACTACTCAGTATGATGTGTCACATTACTTTAGGGGGCAGAAAAAGGCTAACTAATGACCAAGTAGTGAATAATAAATGCGTCATGGGTAGTTGTGATTCAGAGTTAGACGGGAACAATTTATGCAGAAAGCGGATACTAACGACTCATTAATATAGTATGTCCCACCCTGTTCTCTTGTAACTTACCATTATCTATTATTTAGTGCTCAATTTTTGAGTTCTTCAGTAACCACTTATTATTGATTCATTAATTCCTGATTTGTTTCTCACTAGTTTGTTCCACATTTTTGTGTACTCTTCTATAAAATGTTGTTTGTAGTGTTTGGAGATTAGAGTTTGTGAAGTAAGTGAGTAATTGTTCATTAGTGTATATTGTGTATATATTTGGGGGTTTTTCTGTTTTTCTATCTATCTATATGTATCTGTAAGTATAAATGTGAGTGCCTTCTTTTGATGCACCTTTATTTGTAATGGAGGACATTGTAAGGAATTACTCCTTTACTTAAATAAAAGGTTGGAATGCAGCTTCCAAAACTGGTTAACAGCTGCAAATGCACGTGAATAGACATAATAGACACCATACAGACTCCTTAAGGGGTAACTCAACATACCAAGTTCTTTCAGACAGCAGATCAGTCAACTAACAAGCATGAAGTTATGGTCCAAAGCTGAACACGACAGCACATTAAACGAATTATCATAAGGGGCTCTGACTATTTCAAAGCTGTAAAAACAAGGCGGTACACATGAAAACATCTGGTGCATGTGTGTGTGCGTGTGTGTGTGTCTGAGTGAGAAAGATAAATATAGCAAAAAATATAGCAATTTCAGCCCAAGATAAATATGTGGTACATCATCATCTAAATTTTCCAGCAATCCCAAGGCGCAACAAGTACAAACACACACATACACACACAGATGTCCTATGTCATCCCATCTTGATGGGCTCTGCAATAGAGATAATTATGTTTAAATGCTGCTGTTTAAAGATAAATGAGCAATAGTAAGTAATGATCGCTTATTTCCCATCTGTCTGTGCATTGCTCAGCAGCTGAGCCTTGTGAATGAATGCCAGTGTTCGCAATGCACAGAACTACTTCGGAGCTGCAATTTATCTTTCCCATTATAAGCACATAATATCAAGCATGCAGCAGTTCAGAGGCTGGTACCCAAAAAACATCCCAATCATTGTTAGAACAACAGCAGTTATTTTATGCCAAATAATGTGGTGCAAACACAAATGGAAAGCAAAAAGGATGGACTGTTGTTCTTTGTTACCACAACAGTCTTTCTGGTTCTGACTCATGGGCCTGTGAACCAGATAGTGAGAGAGAAGTTTTTTAAGGAGAACCTAATGTTTTGCATGTTGATTGAAACTAGGCTATTGACATGCAGGAGAGTGTTGTAGTGTGATTGAAAAAGCAACTGTTGCAGAGGGAAAATAAAAGACGGTCCCAGGCTGAGCGAGGGAGGCCTCCAAAAACCATCCTGCACACACTCTAACAGAAACTTTACAGCTTCTCCCAGAGAGAGAAAAAATGGCCTCAGCCACCTGTGTCGATACATTATTCTGTTTTTGTTTGACTTGGTTTCATCTCTTTTACTCTCTGTTTCCTCTAAATCTTTTCCCCTCCTTCTCTTTTTCTTTTTCTGTTACTCTTTGTCACGTCCCCCCTCGTCCTCTTCTCCTCGTGCACACGAACACGCGCACACGCCAAACAAGTCTAGGGCATGCAGGTGTGAAGGTTGTGTAAGCAACTTATCCCAGGTGCAGATCAAAAGTTCCTGCTATGACAAATGTTACATTGCCTTTCCACATTCCAATACATTATTAACCTTCAGTTTCATTCCAATTGTTTGAAAGATCAGGCACTGAACAGCAGATTTGAACATTTGACACGTCTATTGTTTACGTCATATGAGACAGAGACTTCAAAGATTTCCTGACAAGGTTAAGCTGGGTGTAAAATCTGTTAGCACAGAAATGACTTATTTTGTCAGGTCAGTTTGAGTGAAATTGGAAAGCTGACAAAATTAGCATATATTGAAATTACTTGAAATATGTGTTTAAACTGCTGCGTTGAGCATGACAGGCAGCTTTTATGTCTGCTGACTGCAACCTGCATTTAGAAGAGGAGACCACGGTGTGATTGATAATCTTCTAAAGAGGAATTAAATCGAAGAGGTAAGCTTGGCATAGACACACAGACTCCCATCTGACAGTGCTAGAGCCCATTTAATTGTCACCAGATGGAGAGTTTTCATTAAACCCCGTGGAGTTACGATGACAAACTGGTGCTGTAATCTATAATTCTCTCACAATTCAGCAGGAACCTCAACAGTAAGAACGGAAAAATTTTCATCAATTTACAGGTGAAGCGAGTTAATGGACCAGCTCTCTGCCACATGCACTGTAGTTTTAATTCAGCATTAAAGGTTAGTGACAGAAACTTCTTGTACAGTTTGTGTCAAAACTGGGGGACATAAAACCAGCACTTAAGTTACTTTAGGTAAGAAAATTTGCTTTTAGCAAGTCTAGCAGTGCTGCTCAGTACAACTGTACCGCATGTTCCTAGTAACTTTTCCTCTAGTGTACATGTGTCTATGTACATGCTTCTGTTATTATGCTTAAACTGCTGGATGCTGTCTGATTTATCACACAAGACAGCTATTGTACTCACCACACAACCATATGAGTTATGTGAAAAGGTGTGAAATAGGTAATCACAGACAACTAGAAAGGCACCAGCCTACCTATATCTGAAAGTCCTAAGATGTCAAGATATTTAACGTCCTTAGTCTGGTTTAGAGCTCATAACCCTGACAAAAGATCACTGGACAGATCTGCATTAAAAGTTTGTCATATTTCTCTGTCTGAACTGAGGAAGGCTGGTTTCTGGAATTATGCACCTAACATTTTACTAGTGATAGTCTTGTGACTGTTTTAATTAGCACTTATTTTTATGTGTGTGTATTTGTGTGGTAATTGCTCAAATAAAGGTGGTGTATTGTTATGGTCTTGTACTTTTTATATACTATAATCCTACACAAAACAGACTAATAATTAATAAAGCTTTAATCTAATATAATCTTATTTACATTTACAGTCTTGTCTTTGTTATTTGGGCAAAACAATTTGATTTCCTACAGGCAGAAGTGAATACTCAAAGCATTTTTTTCAAGAGCATACAGACTTCCAGCTCAGTAGGGGAGTTTGTCTACTTACCTTCTTATATCTTGACATGTTTCTTCAACAGCTTTCAGATGCATCACTAGTCTTTCCCATCAAGCTGGCATTTCCTTCCCTATCTACAGTGAAAAAGAGAGGAAATTAGGTAGAAGAGGAAGATGAAAGGCCAGTGATGGAGAACTATTCATGACGGAAACATCGGTGTCATTATTGTAGCGGACTGTGCGTGTTTGTAGGCATGCACACACATATTCACACCTGCATATGGGTCAGTAATGCTCAGACCAAATGTTCACTCACATGCCAGCATGTATGCATTCATGCATGCTGACATATATATATATATATATATATATATATATATATATATATATATACACATAACAGGCATGTGGAGAAATACAATATGGCAAGCATGAATGTCTGTAAACCTGAAAGACAGCAAAAGTAAACACACACTTTGGATATACTTTGGAATCATACTTTTAAACATTACATAAGCCACAAATAAATGTCTATCTTAATTAATTAGATCTACACAGAATTCATGCAAGCTAACAATGACACTGTGAGCACAGGAGGCCCGATTCCAAACAGGTCCAAACTGAAATCTAAGACGAGTGTGTTTAATCCAAGACAATCAATCTTCTCCCCTCAATGACTGCCAGACTTCAGCGCTCTGCATCTCACCTCAACCCTGAGTTTGATTTCCACTGCAAATTTCCTGTTATGGTCATATTTTAATCAGGCTTTGTGTGTTTGACTTGGAAGCTTCTCACAGGTGTGAAAAAATTGATTATTCTTAGGACATAGCCTGACTTCTCACCACTTGAGGTGAAATATCCAGCAGGGGCTGGCATGCTTAAAAGGTGCGATAATTTCACAGGGCTTTTCTCTAAAAAGATTAACATGCAGGTGTGCTGAGCATAGATTAATTATGAATTAAAATATTGCTGGTTTTGGTCATATTATAGCTTAGGGTAGGCCTCTGGGTATACAAACAGAATGAGTCAAAGTAAGAGAGCAGGCTGTTAAACAAGAGGCAAATAAATTGTGAGTATCTGGTTGGAGTTAGACATGCGGAACTGTGCTGCATCTGCTTTGTCACGCTCCTGGCTTCAAACTGCCTCAGGTGTCCATGTTAAATAAGACAAACAAATTCAGTACAGGAAATTATGGGTGTGTGCATGTGTGTGTGTGACCAGGAATGGGGAAAATCAGCCAGATTTGACACCTAGCATTAGTTTACAGACAAACAAAACCGTGTGATGTCTGAAGTTTAAGAGGTTAACATGATCTGCAGGGGTTGGAGATGGAAATGATCCACTCTCTGAATGACAATTCATTGCTGTCGGCAGCTGTAATGAGCTAATAAGGAATAAATGTAGCCTGTTGAATGACTTCAGCAGTGAAATGAAGTGATGTTTACAACATGGGTCTCGGATGTCCATATCTCGTTATTAACTCAAATTTAATGCCTCTCTCCGCCCTGCACAAATCCAGACATCTGCTGTGTGTATCTGTGTGTTTGTGAGTTCATAGCTACAGTACATATTGAGAAACTCAAAACCACCAAGAAACTTCATGGGTGTTTTGTGGCTTTTTGCATCATGCCAAATGCTACCAGCCGGTAGAGCATTCAGTTTTGGAGTCTGGCACGGGGAAGACTTTGTCAAGATCTTGCACAATCCTAGATGTTAAATTATCACATTTGATGGCAAAGCTAATTTGATTTTGCAAACTTGTTTTGCATAGCATTTCAAATGTGTCAAGGTGCTAAAGAATGTTAATTCACATTGCATGGCTTATTCTTATTTTTGGTTTTGGATGATGATAGTTTTGTAATTCACACTGATGAGTTTCCTTATCCTTGAATTTGACATGTTCAAAAAGGTGCATGTGGTACTTTTAATGTGATTTGATTTCTTGAACACTGGCATTCCTCCAGCACCAGCTCCAAAGAATGAAGTGGAGGTGCATGCTAAAACGTTCTAAGGGTTGATCGAAAACTTTTCCAGCTGGATGCAAAACCTTGACAGTTTTGGCTCTGCTTTCACTCCACCGTATCTCCAGTGCTTGCTCCTTTATGGGGGAGAAAACATTAGTGGAGGGAAATCTCACTTTACCTTTCTCTTTTACTTATTCCCCGAGTCTCTTATATATCTATTCCTTTGACATTGTTTCAAGGAGAAAGATGCAGAGCTTGCAGGCCTCAAAGCTCAGCTGTGTTTCAAGAAGTCTCTTGTGCTGCAACTGGATGTACATCAGAAGCAGTGAACATCTGCTAAGTAGTTTAAACAGCACCTTCGAAATCTGGCTGAAATTCAGAAAAGCTCAAAAGATCTTCTGTTATTGTCTACTTGTTTTCAATTTTTTTTTTTAAATGGAGCTAAATGGGATGTATTTTCAATAAACGATAAATCATTTCCTTTCTCATCTTCTTCACCATTCAATTCCCAGGAGATTCTGTCACTAAGTGTCAAAGTTTTCATAGAATAAGTTGTTTTTAAATTGGACATAAACAACTAAGAAATATCAGTTTCACTATTTGAACTCCTAAAAATCCAGGATATACTCTTAATAAGTTTTCATAAAAACCTGGTTATTACATTCTGTATTTGTATATGTGTAAATAAACTCTTTTCAGGCAGTTAGTTGTCAAGACATTAGGAAGTTCCCAAATACACAGTTTGAGTTATAACCCGCAGCCCCAGGGATGAGTAGCTATGGTGAATGGTAAATACTGCAATGCCTGTATAGCTTACGCATCCTTGGTTGTGCTTTGAATAAAGCCTGAGAATTAAATGATGAAAACTCATTTTTTTTATGTAGAGAGCTACTCCCTGTGCAATCCTTGCAAATAGTTTTACATACTTTTAAACACATCCCCACATTTAGATTAGATGGAGAAGACAGATACACACGCACACACACACACACACACACACACACACACACAGCCCTCAGCACTGCTCTGTGGGTCTTAAGTGTGCATAACATGGCAGCCATTATCCTATTAGCAGCAGCAGAGGCCTGGGGGCAGATACGGGGGAAGGAGCGAGGAAAGGAGCAAAGTAACTGGCACCAAAAAAAATTGAGGTATAGTCAAGAGAAGGTTGTGAAGCAGCAACCCAGGAAAAAAGGGAGGCAGATTTTGATAAGGGAGGTAAAGAGGAAGGAATGAGAAACAGTCAGGGGAGGAAAACAAGCTGATATAAGCTTAGCAGCTTTGCAGTGCAACAACAGAATTACAAATGGATAGAGGATGAGAAATGTACAAAATTCCAAAATAGTATCACAGTACAGTGGTAGATGGACGAATACACCTAATGTCCACTTAAAGAAAAGCACCGGGAGACCTGCTGTGTGAATATCATTAATACTGTACCACAGATTTGAAAGCTCTATAAATGACTTGTTTTCACTTTGAGTTTTAGCAGAGACACTGCCAAGCTTCATTTGGCCTGCATCTGCAGATCCAAGCTCCAAAGTCAATCTCCTCTTTGATCTCCCCAAATAATGGACTTCTCCAACCGCTTCATACTTATAGCACGCTAATTTCCATTATGATTTATTAAACTAAGCTGCTCGTCTTCATTGTCACAGACCAACCTCAAAAGCTGCATGCACAGCGGGGACAAAACAATGGGCTTATGCAAACTCTGTACCCTCTCTACTCCCAATTACTCCCCCATTCCCCTCCTTTTTTCTTCTTTCCTTCCCTCACTAACTTCCATTCCTCACTTTCTCTCTCCATATTCAGCTACCCTGTCCAGGCTCCTTTCACAAGATCTCTATTGAAGCCGTGGAAAAAGGCTCAGCAGCAGCAGCTGGCCACTCTTTTCTCCAAAGCAGGTATAGAGGCGCTGGGGGCTCTCTGTATGAGCAAGCCCCTCTCCTCCTGCTCCATTCAGCTCCCCTTTTGCCTCCGCTATTCACCAAGGCCCTACTTTGTCAGGAGCAAGGGAGCAGAGAGAAAAAGGAGGGATCACCCTTTTCTCTCTTTGTACTCCACATAGCTATACAAGCGCTCCCAAAGCCTCCGCTAATGAGTTGGACTCCGCAGTGCTGTGAGCGGAGAGAGAAGCAGGTTTGTGAAAGAGAAAAGGTTTGATTAATACAGGTTCATTCTCTTCACTGATGGAATGTCAGGCTTGTGTTCATTAGCCTACTGGGTGGTTTTGCTTTTTAAGTGCATTTGTGCTGCGAATGCCTTTAGAATATTTGGACACAGAGCTTAGCAATTAAAAGTTTTTATTAAATGTACAAGTGCAAATGCAGTGAACTGTGGTTTAAGTGAATCAGTATAATTTGTGTCCGAGCAGTTCCTAAAAAAATTTCTTTCTCTGACCCTTTCCTTCTTTCCCACTGGCTGGTAAACACTCTCTCTCTCTCTCTCTCTTTCTCTCCCACTATTCGCGGCATTGGTTAACACACCATCTAATTGCCATTTCTCCACAGTTAATGATACATTTAAGATAAGGTAATGATGCTGAATGAATTGCTTGTAAACATATACAACGCACTCCAAAGGAGAGGCCATATGGTCTGCCATGCAGTAAATGGGTATTCAGTTACTTCAAATAAATTGAATTTTCCACCTCTGGCCTGTGGTGCTATTGAATGTGTTTGAAGACCTAATTGAATTTAGAGTGGCAGACCCTTCTGATTAAACTGGCTAATTAAACCACCCAGTGGATGTCAAACAGCCCGGTCTTTGTGTAACCAACCACGAAATGTGACGGGTCAAAGGTACAGTAGGTCTAGTGATTTTATATTTCATGGGTTTAAATGAAATAGCTGAAAGAGTTCAATCTGAAACACCAGTGAAAATGGCTAGTGTAGGTTTTTAGAATAAAATATGCATAGTTCGTTAGAGAAAGGGCTTCAAGTAAAGAGGGATAATTAATTACATTCTATACAACAACAAAAGCTTTGTTTTAATTCCCTTCAGATGTTGAAGAGAGAACAAGTGAAACAAAGACAAAAGACAGAATGAGATCCCTCCTTGGTACAAATGCATTCACACTAAAAAACACTGAAACAAAGAGTGCTGGCAGACAGAAAGCTGTTTGGCTGCCGCAGCCGTGCAACGCTGAAGTCACCTTTCAAAGACTAAAACAAGCACATTCCTCTCCTCACACCGAACAAATACTGTTCCAGGCCATCGCTTCTTTTATGAAATATTCTATTGACAAGGCCTATTAAAACAACCACAGCCAAGTACACAGGAGAATTGCCTTTCCCCACCCTGCTTGTCAAAGAAGCTGTAAACCAACAAGCCATGGCTTCAAGTTTGGCTTTGCAGGGTAAGGATGTGAGCAATGTGGACACAAGTAAACACCTGTTGAAAGGACATGAAAACTAACCGCCATATTGGCCCTACTTTCAACAATGCATACCTTCATTGCAGCTGACGCATGTGGCTTTAAGTTAGAAGCATAACAAACAGGGCGAGCACCTCGAACCACGCCTACCTCGTGATGGAACAGGTTGGGGAGCTGGTATGGTTTGTCTCTCATCACTTGCCGTTGGGCCGTCAAGCTCCTGAGCCTTACCCACTGACAGGAACTTGGCACGGCCCACCATGATTCCCTCTCGCTATTAGAAAAACATTGATGAGAAATGTAAATGTTAGAACACAATTTCAATACATAGCAGATACAAATCATAATACACAGAGACAAATAACAAGAGCTGTGGTGTTTGGACACCTGCAGAGCATGTGGTTGCACCAACGGCTACAGCCTTCTTTAGTCAGTGTTAGGTTCATGACCTAAGTGAAACATCTGCTCCTTATGTGGCCAGTATCATTCAGCTTCATTCTGATGTCAAGGAATTTCTCCAGTCAATCACTCGATGTGTAATCAAATAATAATCTGGTAATTGTTTAAAATAAATGCAAAAAAATTTAAACAATTTTCCATGATAAAAGCATTTTCAAAGTATTGGCTTGTCCCATAATTGTTGCGAATTCCACATAAAATAGGTATTTGAGAAGCAAATTAAATAAAGATCACTGAACTGTGCTATTGCTTAAAATTGCATTGCTACGGTCCCTTAAATTTGAAAATACAGAATGTGCAAATACTGCTCCACAACTTTACGATTTCACTAGAAAAAATAAATGAGACTAAACACGCTGAGCAAAATCTAACCCTTATAAAAAGAGTATAACCTATTTTTGTTTTATCAGCAAAAATGTCTCTATAGGTTTCAATGGCAGACATCAATGAAATAAAATAGGTTGCACATATCTGTCAAGCATGGGTCTTACTGGTTTTATTAACAATAATGGACGAGAGAATAACATCTGCTCTCTTAGGACAGATGTTCCAGGTAATGTTGTGCCAACTTTAGGCTGGTAAAACTGTTTCACACAACAAAATGTGTAGGCTGGCAGTTAGAAAAAGTCTGGAAGACTTTTATTTTGATGATGTTGGTAAATAATGCTTTTCCTCGCCATTAGCACTATATTACCATACTGTCAAAGCTGGTAGTTAAACCAGGAGAGGTAAAACAGATCATTTAATTCACACTGTGTTAGACCAGAGAATTTAAACGCATGCAAAATCTGACCACTTGCCCCTGCAAACTACCAAAAGACTATAAGTGGACAAAGCACATGCTGTCTGCTATATCCTGCTATACTTCCTTTTTCTGCACATCTGTCTTTCTTTTCTTTCCCCCTCTTCACTCATGTTCTCCCCCTTGTAGGCCACGCATCGCTCCAGTTAGCAGGCACCTCAGTATCGACAGAAATGCCCAAACTGTTTCTGCTTCCCATTAGTGAGGCATCTCCACGCTTCTGCAACACCCGTTAGCCATCCAGTCCCAGTATGATGAGTTGGCTGGGTTTCACGCCTCTCCATTTTATAGCTGATGAATAGCTGCAGCACATGGTTTGTTATCTTTGAAGATTCCAGGAAGATGAGCGTGATGAATCGCACCAGGCCTTACGCATCAATCCCCAATATCACCATCACCGCCACCACCATCACACTGCCCCTCCAGCACCAAAAAGTGAAATGTGAACAATATGTAGTGAATCAACAAGCGCGCCTATAGCTACTGCTTTCACTTTTCTCAGCCCCAAAATCTTTGGACATGTCTGCATTGACACTTTCATTCCACTCCAGCTGTGCAAACACCAATATGCTTGGTGTTAAAAACATACATGCAGAAAAAAAAACAAGGGCTCATCTGGTGCAGTCATTATCCTCTGTACAATGCACTCTCATGACAGACTCACGTCCACTCTCATCAGTCACAACTTCACACAGCAGCACACAGGAGAATGGGCGTGGGGTTGAATGCGAAGAGTGAACCACACATGGTAGCAAAAGCTGTTAATGCTTTCTTTACGATGGGAATTCTTTGTGAGAATCTCTGTTTCTTAGAAATAAATCAGTCCATACTGGGGGGGAGACATCACCTCAGTTTGGTGACATGTGAAATCTCTGATCCCTCAAGGACAAATAAAACTATGGCTGGAAAGTAGGTGCACAATTGTGCCGCTCAGTGCCATGAATTAATGACAGACATAACAAGTCACAAACTTCCACATTAACACACAAACATTTCTCATGGAAGACTCTCTAACCTGACTTGGTGCGTTGATCAAAACTGTAGCCTGGCATTTGCCTGTTGCACTAGTAGAAGTTATTTGTGTGTCAGGTCAACCACTTAATAAATCACATTAAAATACATGTCAACAGTCATCTCAAAATAGACCCACAAAGTACCTGGTCCACATCCACTGTCTGTTGAAGGAACATCAAAATGCAGGTTTCACATACTTGAGGTTGCTGCAAATGTCCTTTGTTACTTTTAACTTGTGTAGGAAATACCCTGCTAAAAATGAAATAGCAGTTCTGTCTTATTATCAGCCTTGGAATTCAATAATGTGCCTAAAGCTTGACAATTTAATAATCTTATTATTTTATAGATATAAACTGTGTATTTTCTGTAATTCCATATAGGCTATGCTGGAAGAAATGTTGTGCAATTATCAAATGTGATTTTATAACACACAATACTGCAGCAAAATATGCTTATTACACAAACTGCAGCTCAACTTCTAAGATATTTATATTAAATGAAAACTTATCATATCATATTTTTATGTTAAAGGCAGCGTTAGTTGTTTACCTTAGTGCTGAAACAAAACTATGAGAAGTCTACCACAAGAAGCAATAAGAAACATACTATGTTTTATAAAAATAGTCTTGCCAAACTATATGCAGTATTTTTTATATTAATTCATTTCACATTTGACTGATTCATAATGGGCCCAGTCATACTTGTAGATTCATTAAATGTGCATTCATTTTAAAGACATTTTACAGTTCAAAACCAGCCCCAGTTCTGAACGTAATAGGATTTCGGGAAAAACTACACACATCGGTTGTCCTCCATTGCTCAATTTTCCATCGCCAGTGAAGTCATGTTTTAACAGCATCTCATTTCTCAGATATTTTCCTTGCTTCTACGAGCTGGAGGCCTCACCTGTAGGCTACTGTGCTCACTCACACATGCAAGATGCAATGTGAAACCCTGGCCTATTCACTTGAAAAAGAACAAGGAACCGTGCCACTAAAACTGCCTGCAGTGCTGCAGGTGTGAATATCTCTTTCCTCGCCACTGTGATTAATAGCAATGAAATGTGGGACTTCTCCCAACACGAAACAATCACAATGGCTCTGACAAAGTCAATCAATATGATCTGTCAGTGCCAGGGCAAAAAAATGTGATGAGGAAAAGTGTTTGTGGGGCCAGGAGGCTGACAGGACCACTGATTTATCACAGATGTGCATTTTTGAGACAACTGGCAAACATGACTTCAACATTTGGGAAGAATTCGGTGCTATCATGTGGCCATTATAAGAAACACTCAAACGGTGAAGCGATCACTCTGGATACAAAACAAAGCAGACACACAGGCACAGGTGTTCCTGTACACACACACCTAGCTAGCACACATCTGCAGTATTTATGGATGGTGGCAGAAGAGGTATGCTACAATGTCTAAAAAAATATAATACCCCAAAACATTCAAAAGTTAACAAAAAAATGTACCAAACTATTCAAAAGAAAAATAATTTATTATATAGAATGGCTCATTAACAGAATGCAATTATCAAATTACAGTAGATAGAATAGGATATTGTGTTATTTATAAATAAGGTATTCAATAATGTATAATAAAGCAATAAATTATTTTAACTGCAGCATGTTAACTGCTAATTGTATGGAGCCCGCTTAACCACTTTATATACTCCTAGTAGAATGTAAATACGTTTATTCAATTACACTACTGTATTAACACATATTTGTAAGTACTTGTACTACTGTAGTTTCTATTTCTAACAAAATATAACAATTAATATGTTGTTATATGCTGAGTAGTTTGTAAGGAACTTACAATGTTGTCCACATTTACATGCTGCATTATTATTGCTAGTTATGCTCTCATGCATTCTTAATTATAATTCTGTAATATATATTACTGTGAAATGGCAACATATTCACAGTACTTCTGGTACTTACGTGTACTGTGATTCTAATGCTAATGTATTTTACCTAGGGAACATTTTGAATGCATAAATTGCACTAGACTCTGGTGTTATTGCTCACACTAAAGTTATGCCTTCAGTAGAAAGGTGGATTGAGGCTCACATCAAGAGCAGATGTAAAGCAGTTGTATTCCTTTTGACATGCTCACACACACACTTGACCACATCTTAGCATTTTCTTAATAAAACATCAACTAAGACAAAGTCTTTATAGCAAACTTTATACAGTGAAGTCAAAATCATTTATTTATATATTTAAATTCCCTGTGTGAAGACACACAGAGCACTTTTTTTGCGACTTCCTCTCTGGCTTTTTGTTTTACATCTAAATCTTGATTTCAGTCTTGCTAAAGAACACTTCCAACGAGATTGTTATGGCATTCAAACCCATTATGTTATTATGGCTTGTTATAATGCGATTACAGAGCTTGATGTCGGTGATTGTCTCTTTAAGAAGCAGTGAGAGTGAGAGGAGGAGGTGCGGTTTCACACCCCGGGGTGGGAAACACAGGCGGGGCCAGCAACCGCTGAGTGACGGCCGCGCAAAGGCTCTTCAACACCGTGAAACACCGACAACCGATGACGACCAATCAGATGAGGACTGGACCCGTCTGTCAAATCATATCAGCCAATCGCGATGATCCATGGGAGGTGCGGGGACTCGCTGTTGTGCATCCAACGTGGGACTACGGAACAGGCACCCAGAAAAAAAAGGAAAAGTAATTTAAAAAAGGGAAAAACTCATGGTGGTGGTGCTCGGTCGGAAGGAGAGGGGACGGGGGGGGGGGGTGATGTTTTGCTATTAATCAGGTCGTGGAGATTGTGTGACCACAAACGGCACCGATAAGCAGTTGGTTAAGTTCTTCTGGGACGGACCGAGGGTATAATTTCAAAGTTGGATTTATTCGTCCGCAGCGGTGAAGTGCTGGTGAGATTTGGACGACACGCAGCGCAGGAGTACTCGGCACTGTTCCCGCGGGTCTTCATTTCTTTATCACACCTTCAGTGATTGTGGTGGACAGTTTATAACACCACCACAAGTCACTGCATAGTCTGTTTTTTGTTGTTTTTGCTATGTTTTAAGCAGTTCTGCTGCTGGTCCGTTTATTCTAAATTATTTTGGGGAACTCTCCGGACGCGCCGTGTCCTTTAACGTTTTGCTGCTGCATGTTTTGAAACATGTCACCAAAAGCAGAGATCCAATGGAGAAACTAGTTTTTCACCCTTTTATGGACACACACACGCTCGCAACTTAAATGTAAGTTCGGGGCTGACACACACACACACACACGCCGACTGTGAGGTTAGTCTGCTTTTACTGGCTAATCTCTGAATCAGCTTTATTTTATTTTTTTTAGTCCGCGTCGGACGCCGGGGGAGAAAGTTGGACCGGGAACTCGCGTCCTAAGTGACTGTTATCAGGATGGAAAACTGCACCGCAGTTGTTTCTTCGAGGCTCTGCGTGTAAATAAGACAATTCATGCGCCACGAAAGAGTTCAGTGTCTCCGACGCTCCGTTAATATTCCGGTTTGTTGGTGCGAGGACAGAGCTCAGCGGCCGCGCTATTAAAACTGGATACAAAATGGCGGCGTCCCTGGGACAATTTGGATATGTTTATCCAAGTGTTTTTTATTTAATTTTGACGGTGGTATTGTTTAACAGCCATGGGCTCGGCTCAGACTCGCCTTGTGCCCAGAACTGTACGTGCAGCGGTGACTCGGTGGACTGTAGCAACCAGGAGCTGACAGCTACGCCTCTGGACCTGCCAGCCCGGACTGTCTCCTTGTAAGTAAAGCGCTCAGTTGTCCTTATCTATTTATTGCCCAGTCCATAACGGGATTACAGTGTCATAAAGAAAAGAAAAAGTGCATTATGCAATAAATGAAAAAAACTTGTCAGTGACACACATAAATAGGCATTAGGCGGTGGGGCTCAGTTGATGAGGTTTTCTCTCCAGGAATTCGATCTCAGAAGATTTTTGTGGTTGTGCTTGAATAATTGTCTCATCGGCTGTAACAGATGGAGATGTCCACTGTCAAAAATCATCAGAAATCTCCTTTATTCATAGCAGTAACTTTGAGCGGGTAAGTTTCGTAGTTAACTGCTCCTCATTGTGTTGGGGACCCCCTAAGTCCCCCTGAGTCCCGTGCACCCCACTCTGAGAACCCACTGAACAACACAGTCAATTTACCAGCATTTATCTTTGCTCACACAACTTGATTCACAGCAGGACAACACTTGTTTGAGTTTGACATAAGGGTAAAAGTAGTATTCCTGAATTTATTGTCTGTTTTCAATATTATCTGCTGGTTTTGCACATATATGTTTGCTTATTGAACTAGCATGTGTGCAGCTGAAACAAGAG
The DNA here is from genome assembly GCA_032362345.1 of Sandelia bainsii. NCBI lineage: Eukaryota > Metazoa > Chordata > Actinopteri > Anabantiformes > Anabantidae > Sandelia > Sandelia bainsii. The sequence goes on from JAUMHL010000025.1 coordinate 7,220,717, forward strand.
GGACAGGTACACACATTTCATATTCTGCTGGTGCACATCAGCTTGTTGGGGGGAGATGCCTTGTTTAAAGACGCATTTGATTATTTTAGAAGATGGAAAAAGCTCTGTCGGGTACCTTTAAATATAAACTGCTCATTTCAAAATTCCATGAAGTTTCTTTACGTTTCAGAGTTTGACTGGTTTGTGTGTATTTTTCCTAATAATTCCTTGTGTAATTCTATCCGTAATTTTAAGTTGCTGTCATTTAACACTTCATTACCTTTGGAAGTAAAATATTACAGACCATGACGGCTTATCATTGCCCCTTTGCAGTCAGCAGGGAATTTTTGTGGCTTCTAATATAGCTATATTATAATAATATATATCCCATGGGTGAGTTAACAATTAAATTCAAACATGTCATAACAAATAAACCTCTGCATTATTCAGTCAGATTTATGACAGGTATTATCCTCATTACTTTTCTGTGTCGCTAGCTGTAGTTCACAAATTAAATTTCTTGTAATTTAAGCGTTGGTTGCTCAGGGTAAGACTGACAACAGTTCTGCCACAGCTCATTTAGGAAATGAGCCAATTAGTGACATTTTTATTAAACATCCTACACTGTTTAGGGAGCTTCTGCACTTATCAAACTGAATGACACAGTTTATTTACAGACAACACAAGTCTTTGTCCTCCCAGGCAACATTTTGGCTCTCACCACAACCACTGTGTCCAGTGGCAATTGTGAATCATCAGTGACAATTAGGCGTCTTGTTTCAAAGTTTTCAGCATCTGTTTGTGTGCGTGTGTACGTGATGCTGGGAGCATGGGGTTAAAGACCAAAGACCCAAAGCCAACTCTGGCTCCCAGGTTCCTGTGTTAGGCAGTTTATCTTCCCCTGGGAAGTGTGGAATGCAACTTTTAAAAAGGTCTCCAAAAACATGAATAACGGCACTTGTGCCCAGGTTGCCTCATTGCCCAAAGCACCACTCAGCCAAGTTCAAGTGTAGATGCTGTTCATCATGCATGTACGCAGACACACACACGCACTGCTCCTTCAGTCGTCATGGGCAAAGGACAACTATTGTGGGACAAATGGCCCGGCCGAAACAGCTGCTTTAAACCTTTTGGTTTGTGTAAGGATAGGGTTCTGCATGTGCTCCGTCTCGTTCCAGTACTGCTTTTATCTCGGCCAAACCTTATCGGTCAAGATTTAAGGACTCGCAGTATTGTTGCTTTCAAAGGGAATGGCTTTATGGCTTTGAGTTATCTTTTAAAACACCTAGGTTGCGTAATTCCACAACACTTGAGATAGTCACTTTATGTTGGCAGGTAACTCAAAAGGAACCAGCTCTGTTCCTCCGGGGTCTGTAAACGAGCCAGATTAGTAGATTATTACTGTAAACCCTAAGAGACAAGCAAGGACAATTTCAGTTGTGGCTCAACATGATCCCATTATGCCAAATCCTGTCCACTTGAGTGGGTGACATTACTTTTTGTGTTGTGGTTTGAAAGTTATTGTAGTTTTTCATTGCTGCCTGTGGGTGTATGCTATTCACAGACGAAAGGAAAACTGTAGTATTCAAATAACAAGTTGTTTTAGCAAGGCATTATACAATTCAGCAGCAATAGTTTATGCGGTCACTAAAGCTGACTTAGAGTGTCAGTTTGCACAATGCTTTGGTTTTAAACAAAGTGCATTTGTCCATTTCTACCTTCAGGCATCTGAGCCAAATGAAATCAGTGTCTCTGTTATGTTTATACCAGGGAGGGAACAGCAGCAGCGGTGGTGTGAGGGAGAACTTTATTGGTGGGTGTCAGTAAACAAAAGAATCTCACCAATTAGTCCTACATTTACATGTGTTTCGTACAAGCACAAGCTCCGTGTTCTGCTTTGCAGTCAAAAATTCAGATTCACCCAGAGATGATGAATGCAGCTGCAAATGAACGGAGATTTCCCACCCTTTTGTGTGGGTGAAGAATGATTGTGCTGTCATTTAGCTGTTGCAATTATCATTATCCAGGCTGTTAAATTTGGATTACAGTAATGAACAGTATAGTAGTAGTACCTCACAGTGGTTCACAGACGGAACTCTTTAAGGAGATTTGTCATATTTCCACCAGCATGTAGGAGAACTGCACTGCATTTTGAGCAGATTACAAATGATATTGACAAAAAGGTGGCTCTTTCTGGTCGATACGAAATGCAACATTTTATTTAAAATAACCACAACAAAAGTGTTTAGGAGGGATTGGCTAACTGATTACTGACGCCACAGGAAAAAGTGCAGCAGTTCACAGTCCAACAAGAGCATACCTGTACAGTACTGATGATGTCACCACCATCTACATGATTTTTAAAAACTTGTGGTTTTCTGGGATTTGTCAGTATTAGTTCCCATAATATTAATGCTTTAAGCATAGATGGGAACTCACTCCAGCTGAATCATTACTGTTGTATCAACATATAAATGGTTATAGATGCTTAATCCTCAGTGTTCCAGATAAATTATCTGTCTGAACAAGACACAGACAGTGAAAATGGACCACTGGCCCTGTGTTGCCTAAATAATAGTCAATAAGTTGACATCACATGTAATCTATGCACAAAAACTAAATAGGAGTCCTGGCTAACCCATAAGCAACTTGTTACCCTGACAAATTACACATGTTATTATTGAGTGTAGCCTGTAACTCACTTGAATGTGTTGAAGCCACAAGACATAATTCATTAAAATGAAGTGAGTATTGGACCTTCATTATACCCTGTCACCTCCTTCTCTGAGATAGCATTGTTTTTAGTCAGATTCAGTGAACTTTGTTGCAGTAATTCCGGGACCCTTGATGAATATTTGGCCAGAGAAGATAGGTGGCTTGAGGGTACATGTTGGCAGTTTATCCATCAGCAGTAGTCCCGTGGCTCCCGGCGAAGAAAGAACCCCTAATGCTTCCCACTTGTCAAAATAATCTCTCTTTAGAACCCTGATTGTAATGGTCCCCTGTGAAAAAGGGGCCTTGATGATGTTTTGGGGAAACTGACATGTTGGCACATCGTGGCAGAGCGGAGAGATGGTGGAGGACGTTGGGCTTTTTAGGGTCCTGGAGAAAATGTGTGGCTATTTGGGGAATGTCCTCCTATAAAAGGAAAATAAAAAAAACTTTAGATTATTAACAATTTATTGCAGTATTAATGTCCCAATTAATTATTCATCTACACAGATTTTCAAGCACTGGTACAGCTCCTTTGTCACATATCCTTTGCTGTTTTACATCACTGCTTCTAACATTTAACAAACTGACTACCAGTCTCAGATGTTTGTTCATTGTTTCTGATTGATGAATGGCCTAATAACATTCAAAGCAAGTTTGCTCTCACGCAGTCACATTTTCCCTCTCAGGAGTGGTGCCTTATCTTATTTGCAGCCGCTGTAATGTGTATAAAAAGCATTTTTGCCCACAGTGCCACCGGCATAATGGGATTTTGCGAGTAAATAAAAGCATGAGCATTACTAATTTTGGCTGCAATCGCTGTGGTTGGATAGAGATAAAACAGATACATGGTGTCTGTTTGCCAGCCTCTCTCCATCTTTTTCTCATGTGAGATGGTAAAACCCTTCTCGTTTTTCACTATTACAGTTTTATATAGTTTGTGTTCATGCCATATGTCAGTGTTCTGTCAGGGTGCATCAGCAGCTTGCAACAACTCTGGTGAAAAGCAAGAAGCAGCATGATCTTGAATGATCCTTTTTGTAACTCAACATTTCCCAAGTGGTTTCCTAAGTTTCCTGATCTTCAGCCATAATGTTTGGTGCACACCAAAAGTTGTGCTGGGCATTTTCCGCCCACTGTATGGAAGTGCTTTGTCAGTGTCATAGTCTGCTGCTGCTGCCTTCAGGCTGGTTCCACTAGTTGGCGAAAGTGCTGTCAGTGGTCAGAAACCTCAACCACTGTCACACATGTTGTAACACACTGAGGGAACCCAGAGGAAATGAAACATTACAGGATGGTCTGCTTGTATGTCACATACGGTTAAACACAACTGCGTCACTTTTAGGCCGTGTTTTACTTTATCTTAACTTATTAATAAGCATGAGTAGGAGTATGCTTGCTCTTTTCAGTTTTTCCATCACAGCCACCTCTGCTGTTACTTACTTTGCAGTAAGTTGAATTTCATATAAAGACTGATATGTTCACTATACTGCAGAAATCCTTCTTCTCTTACTTAAATAGATGATCATTTCAGCAGCTGGGGTAGAGACACAGCAGCAGCACTCAGCAGGACTGAGACCCTTGTGGTTTTTAGGGCATTCTCATTACACAGCCTTGTAATCTTGTGGTATTGGGAGTGATTATAGTTTGTCCAGTTTGTTTGTTTATTGTTGTAATTTCTCTAGCTTTGTGACTCACATGTCTTCTGGAAGATATTTTAAAGTCACAACTTGAGCGATTGGAAGGCTTTAGGATAACGATGCCACTGGCACAGATTTTTATCAGTTTTGTTTCCTTATCAGGCTGTTATGTATTAAGGTGGATAGAACAAGTACAGGGAGTTTCTATATGGATATTTCAAGCAGCAATTTATTTTTATTGTTATTGATCCTCTTTTCACCAGTTCAGATGGGAAACATTAGCTGTTAACAAATCAGGAAGGAAGAGCTAAGGTTGAGCCCTTTCTCTACTAACAACAGATAAAGTCTGACATTAACATGAAGATATGGAATGAGCTCATGGCCCCATACTGGATTTAATGACAATCTAACAGCTGCTGCCACAAGTCATTCTACAGGAATCCAGTCAGCAGAATAGATGGCCCTTTTGTGAAGACATTTTAGGGCGCCAGGTCCCTCCCTCCCTCTCCCCAAAGTCGGTGTCTACAAAGTAAGATTGATCAGTGAATCATCTGTGAATTCTCTACATCTGGTAAGAGTTTGGAAATCTGAAGAAGATGCTACAAAAAAAGTGTGACTTGGACAGGCTGCGAGAGGTACTGTGCAGCGGTGAAGCAGCTTCTCCCCACAAAACAGCAGTTCAGTTGAGAAGGTAGTGGAGAAATTATTAAACACCTCATATTAGCCTTCGTGCTTTCTGTTAGTGGCAGAGCTTTGCTGTCTAGACAGCCACACTCTGACATGCAGTTAGATTGTAAAGATAGCACCACTCCACTATTTTGACACTTCTGTCTCCACTGACTGGAGTGTAATTATTGCTCTGCTGCTATAACAAACACTAAAGTAGGGAAAAGTGGACGAATGACCCATCTATTTCATCACTTTGAAATATAGAGAATAAGGTCAGCCGTGTGCACAGTACTAAAACAATAGCCCCCTGAAGAGACATACAGTATTTATGTTATTCTTTCAGATTAATTGGAGACGCTCATTTCCTTTTACTCATAATGAAGCAGTCTGGCGCCATTTGTAACAAATTACAACGTTATCACACTAGAATTCAGTCTTTCATGCAGGAGCATGCGCCTGTGTGCTTTTGGACAGTGTTTGCACGTACATATATGCAGTGTGGACAGGATGAGTGGTACTGTATTTCTCATCTGGAGAGCCCAGGCTGGCGTCGTAAGACCTGGCCATGGGTTCATGCAATGCCTCGGGCTAATTCAGAGTTTTTTCTCAACCTTTTCACTGTTTGTTTGGAGTGCGCTGCTCCATCTCCAGCTTCATCCACGACCCAGCAGCACGTAGAACACTGGTGCACATGGCCCCAAGATGTGGCCCGCCTTCCTGCCTTGGAAAACTTCAGACACAAAGTCACGCTCCTAGCTTGACTGATTTCAAAGTCTGGAGCAGCTCCTTTGTTGAGGTGTGTGTGTGTGTGTCTGTGTGTATGTATGCGTGCATGTATGTGTGTGTAGGAGGGGATTTGTAATGCAAATGGTGAAATGCATATCTCTGATGTTGCACCCAAGTTCTCCTTTCCCTCGCAAGATCTTACACTTACACTTTTTTGCGCAGATTGTAACACATCACATTTTTCATTGCAGTAAATCGTGTTCAGCAGCTTATGCTTTTAACCTTGTCAAACTTGATAAGATACTGGCTGTTTTCAGCCGCTCTCTTTCCTCTATTTGACTGTGTGTAAAGTGGTGGCTTGGACCTGGTGTTAGCCTTATGTACACTCTCACTGCAGTTGCCTGGCTATAAACTGGCCCTTAATGACAGGAAGAGTGGTGTGTGTGTGTGTGTGTGTACACGTCTGCCTCTCTGGCATACAGGTTATTATTTGACTAGTTTTATGATGCTTTGAAATCGAGCACATTAAAGGGCCTTTGTCTACTGAAGGCTCATCACTGACATCACTTCACACATTCAGTGAGCAAAGTTCACACTGCATTTATCTATGATAGAAATGAGGAAAGATAATGATGATCTATCTCTGTATGTGTAAGTCCCCGCTCTCTTCTTCCTTTCCCATATCTCCTATCTCCCACACACAGACTGTGCGCTGACTCACAAGTATAGTGTCATGTGCAATGACATCACTTCTGTGCTCCCAGCTTTCCTCTACTCCCACAACACCCATAACATAGCTATTTTTTAAAGCCTTTTAATAAGTTTTATATGTCAAATCAGCTGCATGATCCAGCAATGAGGGTCTACTGCAGGCGCTGAGCCCTCTTTTCTTTACAGTTTGCTTAGTCAGGCAGGCCTTTTGAGTTCAGCACACTGTCTTTGTTAGACTTCTTTTCCAAGCAGGCTGAGATTGGAGCTAAAGTTTCCTTCTCTTTCCAGCAGATGGCTGATTATTAGTTGATCTAGCAATTATTTTGGTTTAGCCCATAAAATGTAAAAAAAAGAAGATTATCACCTTTCACAAGTAACAAAGCTGACATTTGTCAGACACAGTCCAAAAACCTAAAGTTAGTGGAGAAAATGAAGAGACCTCTGGTGTGAAAACCTCAAAATTAATTAACTGACTGATTGTTTCCAGACTAGTTACAGTGCTTCAGGACAACAGGAGGTTAAAGATTTGTTTGTTGCCTTGCGTTTTAATATGTGTGTTGTGTCTTATAGCTATAGCATGTGCAACAGCCTCTCAGTGTGTGTGGTTGTTGTTGTTTGTAATGAGTGGAGAGACATTTGGGTCGTGCTGGGCTGGGAGGGGTTGGAAGGTGGAAGTGTAACTGCGCCTCTTTATCCCAGACCATACCTCCCTCCAGCTGCCCTCTTGTTTCATGCCTTTTATGCTGACCTGATGTTTGCAGCTTAGACAGACAGTGAATATTAAATGAGGTCTTATAGTTGGTAAATGTTTTAGCATAAAAGCTGCAATGTGCAACCTAAGCTAGAGCTACCATGAGAATCTGCCAAACTCTGACCAGTGCTTCTGGTAGTTGTCGCTATGAAATAACAATGAATCAGAATACTCCAAAACATACTAATAAAGCAGGCAGTGATGTTCAGTGAGTCTTCAACAGCACCTCTCCATCCAAAATTTCAAAAATTTACAAACTGTATCTTTAAGTTTTAACTTAAGTATGATCACTTCCATCATAAATGTTTTGTTTCATAATAGTTGTTTGCTGATTATGTTGATTATTATCTTTAATTGGTGAATAATTTAATGAAGCAAATGTAAAAAAAAAATGTGCAAGGGTGGCACCAGTCACAGAAGCTTAAATTCAGTGAGTACACTGGTATCTGGCTTAACATTGAGCTTTAAATGATCACATACTTTCTTCGGTTAAGTACCTGGCTGAGAGTGCTTTTGATTTTCATCCTGCTGACTAATGTCAAACAGTCCTGCCCATTTGTATAAACTAGGTTGTACCGTACAATAAAGTGCAGTGTTTGAGGCATTCAAGACTTTGAGAACTAAATAGCTTTGCAGTGTTTGCCATGTTTAATCACAACGCTTGTTTCCATATCAACTATACATCCTTTTCTGGTTGGTAGAATAGTTTTGGAAGATGTATCATGCCACGGCTGGTTTGTTCTCTGCGCCTTTTGTAGAGTTTGACAAGTTGTGTGGATATTTCTCATTGTTTCGGTTTCTACACTTCTCCTCCTGTGAGGAAGTCAGAAACTCTAATGATTTCTATGCTTCTGATCCCCACACGGCAAATTCTTCCAGAAACTGCATGATTGTGAGCTCACTTTCTGGAAAGCATTAACCGCGCTTAGCAGTCAAGTACCCCCTCCACTTCAGGACAGGAGAGAGGGGTGGGGAAGGAGCAGGGGAGAGAAACCGGTGTTATCACTATCACCTCATGCAGAAGGTGTTAAAACATTGCAGGACTTATCTCATCTGATAGGCAAGAAAATAAATCTGGCTGAACGAGATGGCGTGAAAAAGACTCCGTTGTGTAAACACCATAGTTGATTGAGAAAGAGGCACATGCATACCTGTGTATACACCAAAGATCAGTTTTGTTTCTTCTTGTGGCCTTTAGCACCAGTACGGCAGGTTTGCCTCTCAAATGTAACATTTTTTCGTAGTCGTCTCTTTGTTCTGTTTGCCCTGTTCTTTCTTTTGCGTTTCATGCCTATGATTGTGTGTACTGCCAGGTCTCTCCACCTCCAAATGCTAAAAATTGCTCTTTGGCTCTGTAGGGAATGTTTCTGGATAAATCTTTATTTGCTTGTAACTCAAGGTTCACCAGTAAAATTCCTTGACCTAGTTTTTGCCAAAAGCAGGTTGATAAAAGCTTCTGATTGCTGTTCCAGATGACAGTGCTCTCCCAAGTTCATTCTGTCTACGCCGTAAGTGTGTGTGTGTTGAATATACGTACCTCCAGGCAGAGGCGGCCCATAGGAAAGTGGTGTGATTTTTCACTTAGCTTCACCATAATGAGGTAATTGCCTCCTGTTGCAGGGGACGACAATTTAGTGATCTAGGCCACAATGGGAGGTGCCCTAGTAAATGATCATAACATAGACACATGTGCACACCTCCCTGTCAGGCCTGTGCCTGTGGGGCAGACACATGCTCTGCTATTATCTTGTCACACACATTGGGAGAAAGAACCGGGGAGGGAGACTGTCATTATCTGCAATCAAGTACCAAAGACAAGAAAGGGAAATCTGTCAAGTGAGACAGAGATGGAGATTGATAGGCATAAAAAGTGGAGTGTGCAGGACTTAAGACAATGTCGTTCTCCTCTTCACATTAGTTTTCTTTATATGTTTTCCCAAAAATGAAGAATCACTGACACTGCCAAAGAGTTCATCCTCAAATGTCCTTTTTGTCCCGCAGCAGTCTTTTAAGGCCATAGTGGGACTAGGATGAGGAGTTTGTGTCTTCAGGTAAATGTTCCTAGTCTCTGGGAACAAGCAGCCATCTCTCGGCAGGCCTGTGAAAAACATTCCTGGGCTGTCTCTCACGTCTGGTCAGAAGGATGGAGGGGCGGGAGGCAGGCTGCTCGGAGCTGTGGGCTTCCTTTGTCTCGCCTAGCCTTACCCCGCCACACAAACACAAATGCCACTCTCACTGCAGCCTCCTCTCTGCCAACAGGCAGGCTGCATGCCAGCCAGGCAGGAGGTGTGTGTGTGTGTGAGTGTGTGACAGAGATAGCACTTGTTTATGCGTGAAATAAATTAGATTCACATGGCATGGGAAGTTCAATCTGAAATGCAGATGTGTGTTAGGTACACACACATACCCCCTCCTCGCCACTCGCTCTCTGACAGCAGTAACACTATATCACTGGACAACTCACTCTCTAATAAGCCTCTGTACAAGTCAAGTGCCAGCTATTAAATACACTGTTAGCTTAAAGTGCAAATTGACTGCTACAGATGAATGGCCTGTGGGTTATGTTTGGAAAGTGAGCCAGGAGAGTATCGATAGTATTGATCGGGGCTCTCCTTGAAGACCGGCTGAATTGATGTACTGCAGTGTTTTCAGGTGTAGTTAATGTGGACAGATGAGGTTGTTTGTCAAATGGGAGAAATAATTGTTGCTATTGACTAGGATCCTTGTTTGAACTACTGAAAAATGCCCGTGACAATGCAATAAATGTTATGACAAATATTGTTGGGCAGCTGATTTTTGTTTTTGTTAATTGTTCTCTGCTGTGTGATAATGTTTTGAAATTTTTCATTTACCTCATCTTCTCTCTTCTTTTTTTTTTCTTCAGAAATCTTGGCCACAATAAGCTGACCGCCATTAACGTTGAAGCCTTTGACAAACTTCACAACTTGCGAGAGCTGTAAGTCGTCAGTTTTCAGTGTTTAATGTTAAAAAGTGAAAGTATGATACTTTTTCTCAGCTGTGATGTCTTCTCTGTTCCTTTTTAATCAGTGACTTAATTCTGCCTTAATTCTCATGGATTTCCCTCTACTTCCTTGCAGCATCGCTGTATGTGTTGCCTTGAACTAATTCCAATTGAGAATAAAGTAGTGGTTTTCTATATTAAGCCTCCCCTCCACCACCCGATACTGTGGCCAACGCTGGCCTTGTAAATATTTTATACGGTGAGGAGAGGGCTTGGCTCTGTGTCACTCAGCACTAGTACACAAGACACGCACATACACAAGCTAACTGATGATACACACACTGGTGACATCTTTGGCAGGCTGACCAGCCAGTCATACGCTTCTCGACATCTGTTTTACTCCCATGTTATTTTTGGTTTTTAAAAGGATGACTTGCTATTCGCTCTGTGGCAGACGTGACAAGTTGTGTTTGAAATCTTTTGATTTATACAGGGTTTGATTGGATTTAGTGTCATGATGTAACACGTGCAGTAGCTCCAGCATCACTGTAGCATCTCAGCTGGCATTAACAGCGTCTGTAGAAATTACAACTTAAAGTTCAAAATAAGAATTTGTGTGTGTTTAGTGTCAGTAAGGGAATTATGTTCTTTCCCATACATGTGATTCCAGTTTAGTGTCTGTAATACCTGAAAAGGAATCTCTGTAAAGGCTTCATAGCAACACATCATTCCTATTCATTTGTTTGTGCTTTTCTTCAGGACGCAGTTTTGTTCTCTAACATATCACTTTGTGTTTATTTGTCACTTTCAGGCGGCTGGACCACAATGAACTGACCTCCATACCAGATTTAGGGCAGGCTGCTTCTAAGATTGTATCACTCTACCTGTGAGTACTGCCCCTCTTACTGCTGACCATGGTGCCAGACTCTGTTACCATATTCTTAGGTCAGTGGCCTCTTTAAAATGCTCTTAAAATAGTCTGTTGAAATCTGTCAAGTATGCATATGCCTTTGCATCTCAGAAGTGATATTAGGTTAATGTGACATTGGCGACTACACAGAACCAGTTCAAAAATTCCCTCTCCACTTAAGCTCTGTTGGCATAAATATGGAGTTCTGTCTTGAGCGATTAGTATGTGGTCAAGTAACTGACTTGTGAGCGATGCTGTGCCGTTTGGAGTGTCAGCTCGTATATAGTATAGCTCTAAGTTGTGAAACTGTGCCTGTGGAGACTGCCTGCACTGGCATCTCACTGGAGATTTACTGCCCTATTTGGGAAGGGTGTGTGTGAGCTCTTGTACATGTCACAAACGTGAGCCCGGTAACCCGTCAACAGTAAACACAGCTGAAAAATTGTGGTGGGAAGATGGTAGATTGATAACTGGTGCTTTTTGGAAGCCAGCGACACTTGTGGAAAATGCACTGAAGTGTGTCAGTTAATTCTTTCATTGGTTTGAAGTTACGTGGACTTTTGTTTTCCAGCGTGCTGCAGTTTTCTCTCTATGTGAAGAGGGAACATTCTTACATCTCACTCAGCCTGAAAAAAGAAAGTTAACTCCTCCTAAGCTAGTCTGATGCTAACTATTAGCTGCACTCTGAGCCTTTCTTTCACATCTTGCCTAGATGTCTGGTAGAAAAGGACAGAGCTGCTGGTTCCTGTATAGTGTATGCTGGGAGTCACACCTTCGCCTCTCCCTGTGTGTCATCTGCATGCTCTTTGGAATTGATTGCACATATGCGGTCAAAATATTTCTGTAGGCTGTGGACAGTTAGTGATTTAAGGAATTTAAGGTTTGATTAAGCAACTCTCTCAAATGTGTCATGCTTCCTGAGTCTGAGCTACTGCTTTGGTGTTTTGTTAGGTTTTTCTGTGTGACTAGATATTTAGGGTTCATCTCGAATTACTGTTCACTTTGCTTTTGATACGAAACAGATTGGAGCAAGTTAACCTTTACTTGCACAAACCGTGCCAAGTTGCAGCCCCTCCAGATGATCGGGGTGTCTTTTTTTGGCCTGACTTGAAGCCTGTTGCTAGGGGGAAGGCCTGTAGCCCTGGTGGGAGTGGAGTATGGAGGGGAGGGTCAGATCTTTACAAAGCCTCACAGCTGAAGTGAAGGCCCGCTGAAGCACTCACAGCTGCAGCTGTCAGTCACATGGCTTACAGTAAAACGGGTGACAGTGAGCAGGGGAGGAAGGATGAGAAAATAGGGAGGGAGGAAGGGATGGGGGAGGTGAATATGTCAGATCAGGGTGACATCACAACATGTTCAAAGAGGAATGGTTAAGGAGAAGTAGTGAAGGAGGCAGTAATAGGCTGAAGGGGAGGGGGGAGAGGATCATCAAGAGGTAAACTTTGGTTATCCAAGTAAATCCTGTGTGTGTGCGTGTGTTTGCGCCCTGGTAGAAGCAGTAGTACAGAATACAGGGCAGTGTTGCCACTGGTTGTCGGAATGTCGTCTGACTACAGGTTTGTGTGAGGCAGAGGCGTGGGCACGCACACACACACACACACACACACACACACAAACAAGTGGACAGAGTATCTGTCTCCAGCTCCTCCGACAGTAAACTCTCCAAAATGCTGAGAACCCATTATGTGTTTCAGTGAGCTGGTTGCTGACTCTCAGATGAAAATAACAAAGTGATTTAATGTTTGTAAAATTCACCAGATTTGAGAGTTTGTAAATTTTCAGTTAAGTCTTCATTTCTGTGGAGTAGTAATTTATGTGCTTAAGAAAAGGTGAGTAATAGAAAAAATACTTCTATAGCATACCTTGTAGTTTGTATTAATACCATTATTCTCCTATGCCACAGACTGCAGCAGTATTTACACACAGCATTTATCACTTGGGAGACTGAGAGAGGAATATTTCCTCATCAGGCCAAAAAGGGAAATAACATGACGAATGTGGTTTGTTTTAGAGATAGTTAAAGTTTTTCATGTTGCTTTAGAAAGAAACATTTTTATCAGTGTATATTTAATACTTCTCACTGTGTCAAGATTTATGAAGATAATCATTACATCAGGTCATATGATCTTATCAGCTAAAGGCTATTGTGAGCTGATTTTAAAACTTTGAAAGTTTGGACCAACAAAGAACCTGATGACTTAAACCTGTGGGAGTACAATATATGAATAATAAAATGTTTTGTATTCTAAAGTAGAACAAGTAGGTGGACTACCTCTGGTTTTTCCCCTTCGTCCCCTTTATATTTTATTCTCTTCTTTCAATTTCTCTTAGCTTAGTTAGGAGATGACTGTTGTTTTCCTTTTCCTTTATTCCATGTTCTGTAGTTCTCACTCAGTAACTGGGTTAAGAGTAAGCTGATTTCTTAATTGTCATGTAAACAGGCGTGTTGAAACTTCTAATGTAACAAGCACCAAAACACCATATGCTAGGCTCCCACAGTCCCACAATGCACTTGGTGAATGCACTGATGCCCCGCAGACTCCCAGAATGCCACAGCAGGATGACAAGAAAAAAAAAGGGAACACAACGTTTTAAAAACTGTGTCAAAGTGACAGCAGAGCAGCAGCACAAACTTTCCCATTATGCTCATCGCCTCTCCAGTCAACATCAAAGCGGCTCTTTAAAAAAGCTTGGGATACAGCTCATATGGCCTGCTGGATGATGCGATTTTGAAATAATTCTCCTTTTGTCCTGACCGCCAGCTTCAAATGGGAAGGGACGGGCTGAACAGTTTCCCCCAAAGATGACACTGGAAACGGAAGATTGGACATGCGAGTGTAAACCCCTGATGCAGTGTCAATGAAGTGTCAAAATGAGCCGGACTCATGATAATCAGATTGTCAATGAGGCAGGGTAATGAGATTTGGAATTAAGTGGAATTAAGAGAGAATAAGGGCCTCAGACATCAAAGATAACAAGAGTGAACCAAGCTCCTCTATCAGAAATGTCACTGGCTGTATGATAATCAGTTTTTATAAACGCTCCTATTGTATGTGTGGACTTCAAACACACAGAGCGCCGAGGCTTTATCTGTCTCTTACACGCAGCTGGGCTCGGACTGTGGGAGGGGGAGAGAGGAAGAGAGGAGAGGGAATTTGGTTAGAGTGGTGGAAGAATAATGGGGCGAGAGAACGAGTGAGAGAGGTCAGTCTCTCCCACCAGTTTGAGACTGATCTGTTTTTCCCATCAAAAGGTCACCAGCTGTTGACCTCGCCTCACCCTTTCATTCTCTCCCCTCCTTTTGTCCTCCCCCATTCCTCCTCACCCTCTCTTGCTCGTGCTCACTGTAGCCACTGTCTGTTGCTCTGTCACATGTGGGCCTCTGATGTTTGTGTTGTGTATTTGTTTGTGCAGGCATGTTTGCAAGGCTCATCTTTAACCATTTCTGCCACTGTTTATTCAGGTGGGCCACTGTTGTGTGCCCCCCGCGTTGCAATTGAGTTAAAATGTCCACTCGGTGTTAAAGGAATAGTTTGACATTTTGGGAAATGCATTCACCTTGTTGCAGAGACTTAGATTAAGTCATTGGTGTATAATTAACATGAGGCTACAGCAGTGGACAGTTTAACATAAAAACTGGATTTTGAACAAATTAAACAAATGAGTGGGCATTTGGGCAGAGACAGGCTAACTGTTTCAAAGTGTAAAAACGACCAGTTTTTGATTTACAAGGGGTTACTTGCCACACTATTTCTTGGCCCGGGTGGTTTGACTTCCTGGAGTCTTGTCGTCACTGTGGGTGTTACCAGGCAACCAGCGAAGACCTGCCAATGGGCCTGTTGTTCTCTGTGTAGTACCTGTACCATTATTGCTGTTTTAAAAATGAAATGCATGCCAAACAAATGTGCTTTATTTGATATCACACTTGTGCCCCTCTGACTAATTTGCTTTTGCTTCGTTTATTTTAGCTGGGCAAATGAAAGTGATACTAAATCAAATTCCCATCCCTAGTTAGCACCCAAGCATGTGTCAAATGTGTCACCCAGCAAAGGCTTTCATGTATGCTCAGATAACATGGGCCACTTGCATATTTATACACACAACAGACACTGCTTGTGTAGTAAGAAAGGTGTCAATCTGTGTTTACCTGTCTTTACATTTTATACTGTATACATACTGTATATATTTGTCTGTGTTTATGTTTGCGGTAGAGTAGAGCTGTGTTTAGGTTTCTTGTGTGTCCTGTGGCCTTACATGTGCACTGCCGACATGTGTTTTTTCCGCCTGTGTGTGCGTGTAAGCATTTCCCACAATTCTTTACTTTTTAAAGGTAATATTCAGGACAGCGTCTTTTACTTTCTTCTTTTTTCATTTTATTCTCCTTTCTGTGTAGAATAGGCTGTGATCCCCAAAATAACCCACCACAGATGTTGAAGAGTAAAGATAGGGTGAACAGGGCCAAAATAAAAACTGATTTCTGTCCAGTATTCTGACAGGCTCCTGGCTCACACAGGCTAACAAGACCTGACAAAACAGAGCAGAAGAATCTTGATGTAATGTTTCCTTGTGTGGAGACTCCTAAAGGTGGAATAGCTGTGTAGAAATGTTTTGAACTAGAAAGAAGGCATGCTATTGCTTCTCACGTTGTTAAGGCATATCAGCGGAACAGATATTCAGATTTGTGTTAATACAAGGTGGTTAATTAAGATGGTTTAAATTAGTTGTTCTCACTTCTGGGTGTTCTGGGTCAATTAGGACCTTGAGAGTGACCAGACGTTCTTGAGAGTCACACAGCCACCTCTCCATTCCATTGCACACTGAAGTAGTTCAAAACCCTCTTCAAGTGGCTCTGGTCGATCACAGAGGCCCCATCAATCTCATAGACTTTGCAGCTAAGTTCTGTGGACAAGCACAGGTGTCCTTGGAATTGTTTAAAGAAGGCCAGCTTCTGTTTGGAAGCTCTTAAAGTACACATTTTGAGGTACCGTAGTGAAGAACACTTTGTTCTTTATCCTCTTCTGTTTGTGTCTGAGTGGGCTTAGAGAAGGGGGGGTTGAAGTGTTTTCCTTCCCTGGGTGATGGGAAAAGTACACTAAAGTTGTACAGTACATTAGTTGGAGTTGAAGGTCAGTGTGGATTTTCAAACATACATAATGCCTTCTTAATTTACTTTCCAGACATCATAATAAGATCCGCAGTATTGATGGGAGACGGACAAGAGAGTTGCTTTCTGTAGAAACTCTGGACCTGAGCAATAATGACATCACTGAGCTACGAGGACACTGCTTTCCTTCTGGCCTCCAAATTCGAGACCTGTAAGTAAACTGTGCGCGCAGTAATGTTGCAGCTGGATGTCTCTAACATTTGTATCCATTACACGTGTGTTAATGAAAACTTGGGAGGTTCATGAGAGAAAGAAACATGTAAAAAACAAATGTATAAGATTTGTTATAAATCTTTTATGACACGTGCTGCATCTATGTTTAGGTACCTGAGCAACAATAAGATCGGTGTGTTGCAGCTCGGCGCACTGGACCATCTAGGCTCAACCCTCCAGGTCCTGAGATTGAGCCGAAACCGCATCAGCCAGATCCCCGTGAGAGCCTTCCAGCTCCCAAGGCTCACCCAGCTGTGAGTACCCCTGGAGTTTGCCTAGCAAAAACAATATATTTTTGACATTTTGTGTTTAGGTTGAAAATGAATGGGTTTCCCAGTTGTAGTCTTCTGAGACTTTTCAGAATTTAAAAACAAATCAGTTTGGATGAAGAGGAGTTTGTATCTGTTGATCAATCTCTGTGTGTTTAACACACATACATCCACATCCACGGGTGGATAAGGTTTGACTAGGTAAACATCAGAGACTTGTTATCTGTAATTTATTGCCTTTTTCCATATCCTCAGTCTTCTATCTTGGTCAAACTTCCCTTCAGCGTAACAGTGAGGTCGACCCATTTGTAGATAATCACCTCCATTCTGAGGAGTAAAAGGACTCACGTAATGGGTCTCCCCCATTGTAGCTCCAGTAGTTTCTCCAGGTGCCTTTTGTTTGAGGGGTGGCCCCGGTGACACTGTATCTGCACATGCTAGTGGTGAAGCACATTAGACACAAAAGAACCTGTGTGGATGTTTATCTTTGCCAACCTGGGGGCTTTTACAGCTTGCACACACATACCAGATGTACAGATTCATTGTTGCATGCAAAGATATCTGAGGCTGTGCAGAAGAGAAGAACTGCAGGTTTTAAAAAACCTCACACCGCATTTTCTGTTCATTCTTTCTTTTAGTATCACAGTTTATTCAAAGAATCATAGCAGTGACCCTTGTTTGTAAGCTAAAGCCTGCAGGGATACAGCACTGGCCCTGTGCCACAGGTGGAAAGGACACCACTGAGGAATGCCTGTTGAGCTGGGGGTTTGTTAATGACAAATGCTCCAACTGAAGCGTGCAGGCTACAGGATTCTTTGGTTTTAACTTGTGATAGATGATAGGATGTAGAATGAGGGTAAAACATTACTCAGTCTTTGAAATGTGGGAATATTTTTAAAGAGGTTACAAAGTATGATAAAGTGTCTCACAGAGTTTCCTGCATGTTTGTCTGTCCACCCTGCAGTGAACTGAATAGGAACCGTATCCGTCAGGTGGAGGGTCTGACCTTTCAGGGTCTGTCCAGTTTGGAGGTACTGAAGCTGCAAAGGAACAGCATCAGCAAACTGACTGATGGAGCCTTCTGGGACCTGGCAAAGATGAAAGTCCTGTATGTAAAATAACTGAAACATCTGTCTGTCTGTCTAATGCAGAAAAAACGCATTTTTGTGTTCTTACTAGAACTTAGTCACAACCACATCATTTTTACAGCCTTTTCCAACCAAAAGGCGATTTTTACATATTATTTCAATTACACAGAAAATAATACACTAATGTCATAAATTGCACTGTAGTTATTTAGAACTGCTCCTGCACTCCTGACATCCTGTTACCTGCAAACACACTGACAATATCTCTGAATCCTGACAATATAAATACCAATGTTACTCAATCTTGTCCCCTGCAGTCACCTGGACTATAACAGTTTGGCAGAGGTGAACAGTGGCTCCCTGTACGGCCTGACTTCCCTTCAGCAACTATTCCTCAGTAACAATGCAATAGCCCGCATCAATCCTGCTGGATGGAAGTTCTGCCAGAAGATGAGAGAACTGTGAGTACCAACATTTATATTATGCTGATCACCTAAACACCTAAAAGTTCCCATGCAAAAACCCCTCGGTAGACAGTGGTCCCAGATTTTAAAACTGGAATGAAGTGCAGTGGAATAGAGTTAAGGGCAGAAAATAAAATGTAAAAAAAAAGAAATACGTTTTAAATGTAATTTTGTACCAAGACCAGTCTTTGCCTTTTTTGTCTGTCTCTGGGAATCTAAACCCCTTGTCCTATAGTCTGAGAATCCAACACTCCACACCCCCACCCATATCATCCGTCTACCTTCCCTAGGGTTAAATGACATTGTGCTGTAACACTCAATACTCTGTGCTATTCTCAGGATAAGCCTGTTTATCCCATAATTAGAGTTGGGCTCAACGGCACTCAAGCCCTTCGACAAGAGTTTTTGTAGTTAGTTCTGAAGCGTGTGGGTTTTGTAAACCGGTGTGTAATCCTCTGCTGGTTGTTTTGTGGTAATTACACTGAAGCATCACCTTCACGCCCTTTGTCTACTGAATGAGAAGTTATTATCTGAGAGTCTTTCCTGTTCTGTTGACATGACTGTCATATTGCTGCTGTAAAGAGCTCTGCTCAGCTGAGGCGTTGCTAACTGCGGGGTAGCCTGGGGTATCTGTGGCGCCTATGTTTGTTTATGTGTAACAGTCAGAAGGGATTGAGAGGTAGATGGCGTTAATGTTAGTTTGCTCTGTGTATCTCAATGCTTTTTTTCCCTGTGCACACGTCTTATGAATGACAGATTGCTTCCAGTGCCATTCCTGAATCACCCCCCCCAGCACTGCAATAGTCATTGGTTATATGATTTTATTATCTAAAGTTATGATGACCTCGCTTACTGATAGAGGAGAGACTTGTCTTTATGAGGAGCCTGTTATTGCATTCCCACTGGACCAGGGTGACTGGTCATCAGGGAAGATCTCTGCACACATGACTGGTCAGGCAAACTATAAGGCCAGGCCACAGTGACAGACAACAGAGGCCACAGAGAGGGGAATAATAGGCACAGTACAACCATTTACCACTTAAAAAGATTTTAAAGTTTAAAAGATAACCTTAAGGGATTTGTTGTAATTTTTCAGGATTTATCATGAGGTATTATAGAATTTCTATGAAAGACATGTTTGAAACGTTTCATCAGGTGTCATCTTGTTACTATTGCTTTCTCTCCAAATTCCTGAAACAAGTAAAACTGCTTGGAAATCCGTGTCCTGTTTTCCTGTTTTCATCCCATTCACATTTGTATGTGGCATATAATGAGAAGTAACATTTTGAAGGCTGCATTACACTTGACTGACAGTATATTCCCTGGGGTTTACCACATGCTCAAGAAAGCTTATAAATGGAGATTGTAGACATGTAAACCAAGAATCTTTTTTCTTCCCTGTCAAATGGTTAGGACCTCAGTTGAGCTGTAAGGTCTGGTAAGCCCATTCTCTGTTAATATCTTGTGGCAAAGAAAAGGCACAATGGAAAAACATCACAGAGTGGCAAATAGACACTGAATCAGCCATGAAATTTAAGTGTAGTGATGTCACGGGCAGCCTCCGTGTTCTGCCAACTTGTCAACTCTTTCCAGACCTCACACAGAACATTTCTCTTTCTTTCCTTTTTTTTTGTCTTTTTCTCTCCATCTTCATGTCTGCCTCTGTCCTCTTTTCTGTCTGTCTCGCCCTCTCCCTCCCTCTCCAGGAATCTGTCGTACAACAACTTGACTCGTCTGGATGAAGGCAGTCTGGCTGTGCTGGGTGATCTCCACAACCTCCGTCTGGGCCACAACTCCATCAGCCACATCAGCGAGGGAGCCTTCAGAGGCCTCAAGGCCGTACGGGTCTTGTAAGTACACTCCGGTGACCGCCATTACCAATCTCCCAAATGACCCCCAACAGCCGACTCATTAGGGTTTTATGCCTGTTGATGATAAGGCCAAGATGTGCCGCTTGGGAGCAGTGAAAGCTGAGATGTTTTAATACTGGTTTTGCCTATGTGAAATTTGATATTTAGGTCCCTTCAGTTGACTTTAGAAAGTAGGGGTTGTTTACATTTCAACACAGGCTTAATCTCATTGGCATTCATGTCTTATCGTGGGTTTAACTTTTACGAGGTCTCTATACGCTTTCTTTCTGTAGCAACGTCTTTTTTTGTACTTTCTTCTTCTTCTTTTGTACTTTATTCTGTTTCTTTGTTTGTCTGGTTTTGTTTTAGTGTTTTTTGTTTTGTCCTGAACACTGTCTCCAAACACATTTGGATCTAAAAATTGTTATATGTTGCTCACCTCCTTTGAGATCCTTCCCTGCTCTTAGAAGCCATGAATTAAGACAGAGTTCTCTCTGATCCACCATAAGCAGAGTCCAAGCAGGCCTAAAGAAGGAAAAAAGAAGGGAATTTAAAGGACAAAGTCTGGGGATAAATCCAGGAGAAAGACTTGGGGGTCTTGGTTCCTAACCAAGGCCTTGGCTGTGCCTCTTCCCAGTGAGAGAGCCAGAGAGGAGAGCCAGAGCTCACTAGACAAGCTCTCTGTCACAACGGGGTGACAAGCCAAGGCACATAAGGCCCCTCTGCTGGCACACTTGCTGCTAGATAACTAGCTACAGAGGGAAAAAGGGTGGGGCAGGGAGTTGAGCTTGTGACCGCCATATCAAAGTTTTTCCTTGTGTTTTTCTTTCTTCTCTTTAATTGCCCACTTTTCCCATTAAAAGCATGTTTAATACCCATTTCTTCCCCTCTGTTATCATTATAATAGACATAAGTGCATTCTGTTATATCCTCACGTTATCACCCAATACACACATTATTTTAGTCTTGAATTTGTTAGAGTCTTTTCTCTCTTTCTCTCTATCACTCCTGCACTCTGTTTTTGAGGCAGGCCTAATCTAATCAGTGTAGGCGAGGACAGGCATGGGCTCAGCCCTGAAAAGGAGCCGGGGGAGCTTTAATTGGCCCTGCACTGCTGGGCGTGCTGGCATAGGCTGAAGCCTCAATTGGGGTGTGAAAGCTCCAAACAAGCCAGCCTGCCCTCTAATTCGGCCACGGGGGCTGTTGGCTTATCCCCCCCACTTCACAGCCCACACCACTGGCCTTGCTTTAACAAGGCAATGGTCATTCAAATCCAGCCAGCCAGAAAGAGTAGGAAATTGGCAGCTCCTGTCCAGTCCAGCTAAGACTGCGGCCAAAGGAGACTGAAAAGAACCAGTGGGGGATAAGAGATGCTTGGAAAGCAAAGGGAGGAGGAGGGGATGGAGGGTGCTATTGTAGAGTTGGTGGAGGGTGTGGCTGACCATCAACCTCAAATGCCTTTCTCAAGTTTGAAAGAAAGTCTTTTAACGGTTCAGAGGAGACCTTTGATTCTGTTGTTTTTCTTTTTGATTACCGTGCAGAGAGGAGGAGTGGTGGCTCCTCTGCAGCAATGACTTCACCTACAGAGGCAGTTCTGTAGACATTGTGAAGGGAGATGAGGTGCATTCAGCAAGTGTTTGGAAACCCCCAAATGCTCTAAAAGAACCCTTTTTCTATTTTCTTTATTTTATTCAATCTATTCTGTCTTTGCCTGGCCACTGCTAAGCTCGGCCTTTAACCTAAGACTCTTGGCTTTGGTTTTGGCTGTACCATACCTGCCTTTATCAGACAAACAGACCCAACTGCCTGGCCTCTCACAAGGCATTGTGTTCGCGCCAGCCTCTCCATGCCATCATGAATTATACATGTGTTCCTCTGCACTGGGGCTTGCCTCAACACACCAACTCACATGCACACTCCTTCTCTTCCTCTCTAAGGAAAGAATGCGCTTGGTTGGCAGAGCAGAGCAGCAGAGGGGCTCTTAAGGCCAGGTGCAGGGGAGGAGGATGGTAGAGGGAGGGAGTGTGGGTGAGAGGGTAACCCGTGACTTCCAGAGCAGCCTCTGCCAAGGTTCCTGGCAGACTCTGTTCTCTTCCTTCCTTCCCTCCCTCCTTCCACCTTTCTTATCCTTCTCTTTTTTCTCATTCTCCACAGGGAGCTGGACCATAATGACATCTCGGGCACAATAGAGGACACCAATGGGGTCTTCTCTGGATTGGACAGTCTCAACAAGCTGTGAGTATCTCTTTCTTCGGTTCCCTCCACCTCTGCTTCTCCCAGCCCCTCTTTTGTGATCCCTTTGGCCTGGCCTGTCACTGATTCAGGGATTCTCTCTGCTGTTCGTCAAAAACAGACAATCAGAGAAAGAAGAGTGAGTTCTCTCATTTTTCTCCCATCCAAAAATTTCCCTCCAAATCCCAATTCACCCTTCACTGCCAGCTAAGTTTATACAGTCCAACGTAAGGCCGCAGAGTTTGAGATATCGGTCCCCTCAGGACCTCACACTTCATCTGGCAAGGAAGTGTTCACAACGAGCAGTGACTTCTAGAGCCCCTCTTCCTTTTTTACAAGTTCATGAAAAATTGAAGGTAATTCTTTATTTGCTTCATCCTATGCAATCCCAAGCCAGTTTTTCTCCAGTTCAGTTTGGCTTTCACCTTAGGATTTCATTGTTTCGCTATAGCTTTATAGCCAAACTGCGTTCTCTGTGCTGCAAATGGCTCAAGAAGTAGATAGTGAATCATTTTTTATCTGTTTTTCATCACTACTCGTTTTCATGAAGGCAGCTAGTAAAAAAGTTAAATGTCAAAAGTTGGAGTTGCTGGCGTTGAGGGGCAATCATCAACCTGCAGAATAAAAAGATGGTGTCCAGCCAAGATGGTTCCCAGTGTGAGCGCTGCTGAAAGAGAAAGAATTGGAAGAAAGAGGGAGTGAAAGAGCTTTTCTTCAAGCTGGCAGGGGTTCACTCCCCAATAGTCTTATTTCTATTTCTCCTCCATGCCTCCGCTCTTCACGTCCCCTCATTCCCAGTCCCTGTTGTTAAGAACTCAGAGAGGGTGAAATTGCGGGCTGCATTCAGTCATCAACATCAAACGCCTCACACTCCCCGCCCTCTGACCCTCCTTCTTTTGTCACGGCGTTGGCGGAAGCGGCCTGCTGCATCCCAAAACTGGCAAAGCAAGTCCTGGGAAGAAGAGATGCCAAAAAGAGTGCATCAAAGTGTCCACTGTGCACATAGGGCCATTTACTAAGATCCCAAATAATGAGTACTAAATTGTGTGCACAATCTCTAAAACTGCGTGTTTCATACTAAGAAAAATTGCATGATTGACAAAAGGTGCAGTTAAGGTGTAGGCAGCCGTATTTAAATGAAATCTTACATGTTTTGCTGGTGTCGGTTGTGTTGTGAATTTAGAGAATGACAAATGTAAACGCAAGAGGAAATTCCTCCAAAGAAATTTAGAGGGAGAGGCTGCTAATCCCTTTGATGAGCTATAGCAACGGAATCTCGGTATTACAGGAAAAATTAAAAAAAAAAAACTTTATAGAAAGATCGCTCCTGTAATTCTCGGGGAAACCAGCAACAGCATAAAATTACGTTTGGTCTCATTCAGTGCATCCTGGGTGCGCAGAAAGCAGAGTTGGCAGATCATACTGG
Source organism: Sandelia bainsii (assembly GCA_032362345.1). Classification (NCBI taxonomy): domain Eukaryota; kingdom Metazoa; phylum Chordata; class Actinopteri; order Anabantiformes; family Anabantidae; genus Sandelia; species Sandelia bainsii. The sequence continues at coordinate 7,244,483 of JAUMHL010000025.1, forward strand.
GGGCATAATGCGTGCACATCCTCTTTTATCAAGTGAATTAAACACATGGCTTACTTTAAGATGAACAGATGTAGACAAAACCTTCCAAAAAGTGTCCTTCAACCCAGTTGTGTGTCGGTCCTGCTCCTTCTCAACTACGAGCTGATCCAAATGGGACTTTCTTTTGGAGCACTGAGCATCTGTGGTCCAAAAGTGCACATGTCAGAGTGAAGAATTAATCGTCTCAATTTGCTGTAGATGCGCCAAATGTTAAGGCATGATGATGTGCTATAGTTAATAAAAGTTTAGCACCAAATGCTCGGCCTGTGGTTGAGGGGGCACGGTAACTCATGTAAATCACATTGTGTGTGTGTATTTGCATTTTCTCCTACCTGTATTTTGCGCACTCAAAAACACCTCACTTTGCATATTTATCAAGGCAAAGCTTATGAATGCCCACACATGTGACGAATTTTACAGCCACAGCCAAGGAAAATAAGATTTTATTCTTTTTTATTTTTTATTTGTTTTATTGACCAAATCAAATTTCTTCAAAATAAAAGATACAAACATTACAAAGGAGCCCTCTTGTCATCCCTGTGTCAAGACAGTCGTTTGTTTGTGTACATCTGGATGAGTTTTAACACCAGGGTCTTCATTGCAAACCAGCCAGTCGTGGCTCCTCTTCCTGTGAAGTAAAGTCTACAACAGGAGAGGAACGAGGGAGGGGAGGTAGCAGCAGGGAGAGGGTGGAAGAAGGGATTACGACCCCAAATCAGAGGGAACAGCAAATCATTTCTCAAACCAGGCTTGACAGGCACACACTCACATGGTTCCATGTACATCCTTACAAGCTCTGCAGGGGGAAAGAACCCACACACACACACACACACACACACACACAGAGCAGCCTGGTCATTACCATTAAATTCTAATAAAGATAAAAGTGGTCTTTGAAGAGCAGTGCAGAGCCCAGGTTCCCCCCACCACCCCATCATTCACCCACCTCAACCCCATCCAATCTCCCTCACCCTTCCTCCTAGCTAATCTCTACACAGTTCAGATTTCCAATACCTCAATCCTCTCACTCTTATCAGATTCAGCCTTCTTAATTGTGTTTCTCTCCCTCTCTTGCCCCCTATTTTCACTCTCTCTTCTCACCCCCTTCTTCCCCTCTCCCTCTCTTTTTCTCTCTCCTCATCTATCGACACCCTTCATGTTTGGAAACGGCAGGACTCTGTTTGGAAACAAGATCAAGTCAGTGGCCAAGAAAGCCTTCTCTGGCCTGGAGACCCTGGAACACCTGTGAGTATCCCACAATGCTTGGCTGCTCCTCCTCCTCCCAGCTAGAGAGTGAGTAAGGGAGAGTGGGTGGACTTGGGGTGGAAGGGGGTGGGGCTGGAGGTTGCCAAAAGTAGCTGGCAGAAAGGAGGCTGCTAGCAATTTAATAGCGTCTTTGTAAAAGGAGAAGACAGGGGCTTTTGCGAGCGCCCAGCTGCTCCTCTCTTGTTAGCCTCGCATAATCTCAACTTTGGCCTTTTTTTCCTGTCTCCACGCAAGAACCAAGTTATTGACCATATGTTGAGCTCCGTAGAAGAAATTGGATTCCTAATCTCTTATACAGGCCTTTGTCAAATGAGGGCAGGCAGTGATGGAAAAGCTGGCATGTATCTAAAATATACTCATACATAAAGACCTGGATAGTTCCACCTTGGTAAAATAGTTAGATCCTTACTAATGAAAGCTAAGGTGTAGGTACTGTATGAGTGAAATGTGTATTCAGTGGTGTGTGATGCTTTGTAACATCCCTGCAGGAACTTGGGAGAGAATGCTATCCGTTCCATTCAGCCCGAAGCCTTCAGTAAAATGAAGATCCTCAAAACACTGTGAGTTATCATGTATTTACACAGAAGGTGCTTTTGGCATCCATACACACTTCTCAGAATATGTGATATACACTACATGTGCTATATTCACAGCTTCTCTTTACTGTCCTGTCCTCTCCCCACTTTTCTACAGTATCATTCAGAGTGACAGTTTCTTGTGTGACTGCCAGCTCCACTGGCTGCCGGACTGGTTGGTGACACGTGGTTTGCAGGCTGGTGTCAATGCCACCTGCGCCCACCCAGAGAGCCTTAAGGGCATGAGCCTCTTCCAGGCCCCGTCCAGCAACTTTGTGTGTGGTGAGTTAAGTTAGTTCGCATTCTGTGTTTATGTGGGTGGGCGTGTTGAGCAAGAGGCACTGGAGGCACAGATGGGCCACACTGTCAGCTTGGCGCTGTTCTGTTGTTTATATACTCGCACATATTTGTTTGTGTGCTGTTTTTGTTTAGCTCTGCATTTGCACTCAGACATGCTAATGGATCCCTGTGTGTGTTTTATTTGACTCTTTCACATTCATTTATGCACAGCAAGCAGACACTTACCGAAGGACATTTGTGATGTTTGATATTTGGCCACATGTGATTAATGCTTCCTTCTTTCTTTTGTTTTTTATCACTCTGGGCTCCCTTTCTTCTTCTTTTCTCACATTATCTGCTGCCATTTCTCACTTTCTTACTTCCCTTTTCTTTTGCCTCTTCATCACTCTCCACCTTCAGACGACCTTCCCAAGCCCCAGATTACTGTGCAGCCAGAAGCCACAGTCACAGTTCTTGGTAGTGATGTGCGTCTAACCTGTACGGCCGCAAGTAGCAGCTCGTCCCCCATGACCTTTGCGTGGCGTAAGGACCAGGAGCTGCTTCAACACGCTGAGACAGAGAATTACGCCCATGTTCGTGCACACCACCAGGATACAACATCTGATGCACCAGGTGGAGGTGTGATGGAGTACACCACTATCCTGCATCTGCGGCACGTCACTTTTGCACACGAAGGCCGTTACCAGTGCATCATCACCAACCACTTTGGTTCCACCTACTCCAACAAGGCCCGCCTCACCGTCAACGGTAGGTCATTTTCAGGTTCAGCTTTCAAGAGCTGTTGACCAGATTATCTGGAAGGGAACAGTTGACTAGCCTCTTTGAAATAATATAATATATAATATATATATTATTATATATAATATATTGCTGAAGGCTGAGTTGGGTCGTTGTGGTTAGAAAAAATAGAACAATACTAGATCCAGTGCCATTCTCAGACAATTTAAACAAAGAAAAACATGATACTCCAATATCTTTGTTGGTATGTGTGTGATTAAACCATTTCAACCACATAAAATAGCTTTTTATCTTTTTCTCACTGTTAGGGGTTATCAGACTTTAGATTGTCTCATTTGACAGAGAAGCGATTGAGATAAGTGGTCATGCTGAGTTCCTTTCTTTCGCTTAAATAAAGTCTTCTCTCTCTCTCAGCCGGCCTCCACCTCTCCCAGGATGGTATTCGGAACAAATTGATTTAGCTGCATGTCAGCACTAACAGGAGCCATCTCTTCTGCGCTCTGTCACCCTGCTTTTCTGGATGGAGAGTATTTATGTAGAGTTTGGTTTCCTGCCCCAAATCTGCATCAGACCTCTAGTTTCTCCTGTACTTTCATGTCTGCCAGAATTATTTGTCTGTCTGTTGCCCTGGCATTCACACGACTGTAAAGGATCTGAAACTGCCAAAGGGGCAGAGTTTCCTATAGAGGTTAGACTCCCTGGTTTAAATGTCAGCACCAGCTGGGAAAATGCTGTTGGAAGAACTGAATGAGTAATGCTATTTAATCCTGAACAACTGCTGTCAAGGTTTTTTATCCAAGACAGCTCCAGCAGAGTTGCTCAGGGGCTTGCAGGTGCGAAAGTGTAAAACTGTGACTATGAATGACGGAATTGCTGAATAAGTAAAGTGGACAGTCAGAATAAATTAAGGATGGAAGTTTTGGTCAACTCATACTGATAGAATTAGCATCTTTATATTCCACAGTTCTCCCATCCTTCTTGAAGACTCCCAGAGACAGCACAATCCGCACAGGCCACACAGCCAGGCTAGAGTGTGCCGCAGAGGGCCACCCGGCACCTCAAATCGCTTGGCAAAAAGATGGAGGAACCGATTTCCCTGCTGCCCGGGAGCGTAGAATGCATGTTATGCCTGACGACGACGTTTTCTTCATCATGGACGTCAAGCCAGAGGACATGGGCGTTTACAGCTGCACTGCCAAAAACACAGCGGGCACCATCTCTGCCAATGCCACCCTCACAGTGCTAGGTAAGAACTGCATATTTTTACATATGTTGCATGTACTTGAAAGCTAAAATTAACCTGTTTTTGACTTGTGTTCAGTTTAACACATTGTTGATCATATTCTCACATTTAGACAAAAATAGCACTTGCAAATAGCTCGGCACTCAGTTGGGAATGTCCGAAGCTGCAGAATGAGAGGCTTTATATTTTTCTTTTCTCTGCAGCTGTGGTCTTGCTGCAGGTCAGGGGCCATAGGTCACAATTGGAGGTCAAAGGGGGATGGTGGGTGACTGAGGGGGACTCACAGAGGGGTGTTTGTTAGGCATTCCCACCCCCCTTCTCCTCTCTTGGTGGGAGGGACAGTCATGGCTGCTTCACTGCAGGCCTCAGTGCTCCCAGTTTATTGGCTGTTTTACACTGTTAAGTCAAACAAAACGGAACTGCACTCATATAACCATCTCTACACATAGATCATCTTTGTCCTTTATCTTTAAACTGAGCAAAGCAGTCCCTTGTTGGACAGAGTTGAAAAAATGGGGGTTTCTTTGTGTGTAACATGGCAAAGTTCCCCTAAAGAGCTCATAACGCACAGTTTCTATATTTAACATGGTTAGACTAGTGGAGCTGGCATTTCCATGACACATTTGCATATTGTGCGAGACATTTCAAGCCAAGTTCTAATCCATTCAACAGTGTACAATACTGAAGCAGGCGACCAGGTCTCTGCACTGAATCTGTCATGTTTGGGTTTGAGAGACGAAGGGGATGAAGAGAGGAGGGGGTGGTGGCTGCTGCTGAGGGGCTCCTGTCTGGAAAAGACTGGCAGGGGAGAAAAATGGGAGCCAAAGAAGAACAGGAATGGTTGGAGTGTTTAGGAGAAGGCAGACAAGTGGGATTTAGAGAAAAGAAAGGAGGGAGGAGGGGGATTGATGGAGAGAGGAAAAGTATTGATAGAAGAGAGCGGGGAGACTGAAGTGGGTTAAGTGAGATCTCTTAATCTGTGTATGTCCCACTGTGAGGGGAAGTGCTCAGTCTGAGAGGGGAGGGCACACACACACACACACACAAGCCAAGCGCACACATTCAGCTCAATGTGCTCCATTCAGCAGAATGGGAAGTTACCGGGGGAACACTGAAAACGTTATTGTGAAGAGGATTCTGTCCCCGAGAGAAATGTTGCTTTGTGTGTTAAAGTGAAAATGTGCGAAGTTAGCATATTTCAGAATTTGCGACACTGTCATGATGAGATAAGCTTTCCGTGGTTGGATATCAGACTCAGAACATCACTTTGTGTTCAGTCCGTTCGGTTGAATTGCCAGGAACTCATAGTCTGTAATGGATATTGTGAACAAAGAGAGGTAAAGCAGAAACCTGAGAGCAGAAATCTAAAACTTTGATGCCATGGATAGGCAATAGCATAATAGAAAACACTGACCTCAGGAATCCTGCAATCTCCAAGTTTTTGATGAGATCCCCATCAACCTTGTCCTCTACAGAAACCCCACACCTGGCCCAGGATCTGGAGGATCGCAGCGTGGTGGTTGGAGACACAGTGGCTCTGCAGTGCAAGGCCCTGGGCAGCCCGCCTCCACGCATCACCTGGTTGCGAAATGACCAGCCGCTTCGCCCCTCCGACAGACACCACTTCACCCCGGGGAACCAGCTGCTGGTCATCGGTTCTGCCTCGCTGGAGGACGCCGGCCGCTACACCTGCCTCATGTCCAACACGCTGGGCACGGAGCGTGCTCATAGCCAGCTGGTTGTGACGCAGCGCAAAAGCCCGTGCACCCTGCCGTCAGGGCCAAGCACAGTCACTATAGGGATCATTGTTATAGCCGTGGTGACGAGTATTGTTATGACATCGCTGGTGTGGGTCTGCATCATCTACCAGACCAGGAAGAAGAGTGAGGAGTGCAGCATCACCAACACAGGTGAGTTTATATCTATTCTGTCCTTCGTACGTTGGATTTTGGATGATATTGATAAAGATTATTATTTTTTGTATTTATTTAGTCCACGAAAAGAGAAAAACAATCACAGGTCATGAGAGGATGCACAAAAGCAGCAAACATTCACATTTAAGAAGCTGGAGCCAACAAATACTTTTCCTGTTTTTTTTTAAATGCAACAACAAAAGGCAACTAATGTCCATGAAGTATGGCTGTTGCTAAAAACTATTTTTATTATTGACTCATCTGTTAATATTTACATGTATTGATATATAAGATTTGATCAATTATACCATAAATGTTATAAAATGTATAAATATGATTTTTTTATTTTAAGTGTGACAAAAGACAAAATTTCCAAATGGCCAGACATATGCAGATGGTTTGTTTTGTCTGTTCAAATGTCTAAAACCCCAAAATATTTCTCAAATACACTGAAACTAAAGGCTTAAAAACTAACATTTACATTGGAGCTGGTGGAAGCAGTGATATTTTTTTCCCTTATAAACTACTTCATTTCTTTATTCATTATCAGTATAGTTGCCAGTAAAATGAATTAACAAATAGTTAATTACAACTCAATGTAATCTCACATTATCCATTGCCCCAATTTTGATTTCTTCTTTTGTCTCTTTCCCAGATGAGACAATAGTGCCTCCAGATGTTCCCAGCTACCTCTCGTCCCAGGGCACTCTCTCTGAGCGGCAGGATGTGTGTATCCGTGTGGAGGCTGGCAGTGGACTTCAGCCTAATGGACATGCTGTAGACCCCACAGGTACCTGACAGCTGAAACTCTGCTCTGTCTTCCAAATGTTTGTGCTCCCCACCAGTTTCCCGTGTTTTCCGAAGTTGGTGCATAACGATGAAAGGGGCGCCGCTGTCTGTGAAGAATCAGAATTAATTACAGCAGACATCCAAACCACAGTGTTGACACACAGTTGTTGATTTTCTGCCACCAACCAAATCATTCATTCTCTCTCCCTGCATGCCCACAGGTTTTGACAGTGCAGTAGTGTGCACAGATTGTATGGAGAATGGCAGCAGCTACTGCAGAGATCCCGATTACTTGAGCCATGGTTTTGGCCCTGCTGGGGGCATGGAGTACCAGCAGCACTCTCACCATCACCCAGGGGAACAGCATGAGACAGGTTCACACACAACCCCGCTGTGCAACGGGACACCCAACAGTATCCTGAAAACTGTTCAGGGCTCTGTGCATCCAAAAAACCACAATACGTTACAACTGAACCAACATGATCATAGAGGTAGGATGATTCAAGTGAGTTCAAATCCAAACATAAACAAAAAATCCCGTAAACAAAAAGGCCAAAGTAACAAATCCAGTAGGTATCTTACAAATAGTCCCTGATTTTCTAGGACTTGTAATTGTGTCAGGTGATACCTTGAGAATCTATCACTAATTCAGGAACACTTCTCAAGGCAAATACCTTTTTGAAATGTGATTGTTGATAGATTGGCTCCTACCAGCATCTGACAGTGCATCATAGTTGCATGCCCACAGCCCCTCAGGATAGCTCTATAAAAACACTGAAAAGCAGCACTGAGTTCCTTCTGCTGCCAATCTCCAGGAGTTGCACGCCCAGGCCTGCTCTGGGGTTCAGCTTCTTTAGCTAAGAGTAATACCAGAGGAATTGGCCTCCGAATTCCTGTTCTCACCTCCACACGTCAACGCAGCCCTATACACACATTCCACTGCCTCTGTATCCTAAAGCTGAATTCATATTTGTCTCAAGTCACGTCACATCACTGACTTTGTTTATTTCTAATCCCACCTCCATCTCTTCTTTGTTCAGTGAGCAGAGAGGGACAGACGCCGGCGTGCCCTTCATCACAGGAAGAGTCCTTCCATAAGCCGGTGAAGCCGGTGGTTATGACGAGCCACGGCTGCCATGACAGTGACTGTGAGCCTGACCTCAGGCAGACTTTGCTGTCCAATGGACACACCCTAAGAGCTTCTCTGCATGAGAGCGCCCCCCTAAGGAGAGCCAGCGACTAGCAGGCACTCCATCCAGCCCAAAACATGGACTTGCAGTAGCTGGGTGGAATTTCATTTTTTGCACTGGGAAATAAAACTGCTACCTCATATCGAGGCGAACTGTCCTGAGCCTCCTGTATGTAGACTGACATGGAGCGCCAGGAGGGGGAAGAAGGCAGGAGGCATCCGGAGTTTGAAGGTGGAGCTTGTGTGGGTGGCGTCCCATCTGAGCGTATCAGCTGTACATAGTTAAAAACCTTCCATTGGGAGGTGACCACTAAAAATTCTAGGTTCCAAAAAATGTGACTTGCATTTGAAGCATGTAAATGTAGGGAATCTTGTACAGTGTATGTAGTAGTGTGCAGAGGGCAAAAGAGAAATACATTTGGACATTTGACTGTACATAAGAGTTTTCTTATATTATATATTATATAACTTTTACAAAAGAGTATTTGAATTTATATGCATGACAAAGAAAGGAGTGATGGTATATTTTTTTTTCTTCAAAAGCCTTTTTCAGCTTTTACCAACATTCAGCTGCAGTGCCTTATTGCATGATCAAAGAAAACTCAATTTGTAATAGCATATATCACTTTTTTGTGAGAGATACTGGTACACTCTTTATAGGAAACAAAACACTTGATAGCACTTGAATGTTGTTTTTTTTTACAAACAATGCCAACCATGGCCTTAAAGAAACACAATTCACACTCAATGTTATTATATGAAGGAAGAGCTTTGGTGTAAATTAATTTGGTACGACAGATATGTTGGAGATTGGATATTTATGGGCAGTCAGTTAAAGCACTTTTTATACTAACTTCATAAACATGCAGATACATGATATCTGTCAATAGGAATGCAGGAACCTCCTCTATGTGAGGAGACATTCAACATATTCTGACATGGTAAAGTCAACTGTACCATTAAAGGCTCTTCCACCTGTTTCACAATGCTACATGTCAATGCCAAGCTGCTCTGTTCTAGTTGGGTGAAGAGATTCTTCTTGTACTCTAGTTAAGTTCTTTAAAAGACTTTGGCACACGTCAAGCTTCAGTTAACAGCTGTTATTTGGAGCTGGTGGAATCTTATAAAACTGTAAAAGCTAGTAATGATTTGTCATTTTGGACATGGGACACCTGTGAAATCTTCAGTTGTGTGCACTAATGTTTAATTGGCCGACTGCTTAATTCTATGATTCTTGTGCTTTGAATAAAAAAAAAAGGAGAATTAGGGAGAATGATGTTGTATTACTGCTGTAATGTGCCTCAACATCCACCGTTATGCATTGAGAAGAAAATGGCCAGTAATTTGCCTTTGTCACATCACCACATTATAAGTAACGTTCTTGTCATCACTACAGTTGAATAATGTTTCGTGTTCAAGGTCACTAAAGGCGTGGCTTCATGCTGTGAACAGTTGGAAAGCTTGTGAAACGTGCTCTAACCAAACAAGGAGGATTATTGCAGTGAGATGCTCCCTGAACTGTCACAATCCCTGTGTGCACTGGGTCAGTAAACATTCACATGTAGTTATGTTTCCACAATTTGCCCTTGTCTGAACTGTGTTCTGTTACCTGTTGGCTTTATCAAGGTGAGCTGGAGGACATGCTCCTCTGGTTACACCTGATAGCTCCTATCACAGATGATTTTACCAGCAAGACCAATCAGCGAACCCTGTTAGAAAACCAATCCCAGTGTACAAGGGACAAGAGGGAGTAAGGTGTGGTTCATGTTCTGAGTAATTTATTGAAACAAACTGTCCAGAGACTGTTGTACCAACGTCAAAGCTAAAACAGTGAAGTGTCTAATAAAATCACATTTTGCTATTGTTACAAGTCTAGTGTTTGTTTTGTTTCCTGTGTGAACACATGAAATAATGTTTTTGTGACAACAGTATCACAAACAGCTGAGTTAGCATTTAGACCTGCTCACATGTCACGGTGGTTATGGAGAAGCCATCAAGGCCTTGATCTTCAAAGCAGTTGAGTAGCTTGTGCCTGGACCTGTATAAACACACACACACACAGACACAGCTAATATTCCAACCAGGAATGTCTCCTGGCTCCCCGAAGCTCTAAAGACAGCAGGCATATTTTTCCTTATGCAGGCTGTTTAAAATATTTGCTATTGAGTCGGAGCTGACTGAGGTTCAGTGGCTGGTTAGAATGTGCATTCCAGATGGATGTTTGTCACCGGATGATTGACATGCCCCTGGCCGTGGCCACCACCAATCACACTCCAACCATTGTTGTCCAACAACCTAGTGACAAGCAGCATGACAAGCACTCCCACCTGTGAGGCCATCCGTCTCCCACTGCCCCCACCCGGATTTACAGTCTTCGATTTTACCTCCATGCTGGCTGCTGAAGGACAACACTGAGCTAATTCATTGAAAACAAGAAAGGAGAACACAACACTGTTTCTGCACATGTTATTTAGATAATCCTGCTTCAATTAGAGGTAGAAGAGTGATGTTAATCTTATAATAACATTTTATTGGATAACTTGACTTAAATATCCTTTAGTTTTTTTTTTCTTGTAAGGGAGACATTCGTGGAAAGTGGAGTAAGTGAGTACTTTCACAATTGGCCAGTGCAGTAGAAGGCATCTTTTTACTTTTACTGTTGCTACACAGAAGAACCATTAAATAAATCACTGGAAAATCTAGTAATTCAATGCATAATAACATAATAATGTAACATTTGCTGCACTATGGACCAGTACAGTTGTATCATCATAAATACAAAAATATCACAACTAAAACGTGTTTTCTCCACATACCCCTATTTAATATAGTTTTGAAGATAGATTTAGTTTTGGGCCTCAGTGGCTACAACCTTGGCAGATAACATCATCACCATCTGCATGGATGCATACTATTACAACTACCAGCAGTCAGCTAAAGTAGCTTAGCACAAAGACTGGGAACAGGGAAAACAGCTAGCGAGAGATAAACCTCAGTTCATATTTAGCGTACCTCTGCAGTAAAAGTCCAAGTGTGACACATTCTGTATCCATCCACCACTTCATACTTTGTCTCGTGTCTTTGTGATTCAGATGGAGGATTTATGTTCTCAAAATCACAGCTAATTAACACTGTTGCTCTAAGGCAGGAAACAACAGTGTGTAAAAAAAGTCAATAACAAAAAAAAAAAAAAAAAAAATTAAAGTTTGGATCAAACTAACTTTTAATAAAGCTGATACAAAAACTTATACAAGACACCAGGGGGTATTAACACAAGAAAAGCCTTGATAATTTAGCAGTGTTTCACTGATGGAGACACTTTAAATCTAAGTTATCACAAATAGATGAGCTCAGTTGTCCTCTAGTGGGACTCTATCTGATGGGATCTTGTACTATGTCTCCCAGGTGGGTCTTTAATACAATAAATTTGGCTTGGCTTAATAGAGGGAAGAAAATATGGACAAAACACTAAAGTAATGTAGAGAAAGCTTTAGAAGCACAGTGGGCAGACCACAAGGAACCAAAGAATCACAAAACCCCATTCAATGTATTAAAAGACACAGTCTTTAATGCCACAACTCATTCATTCACACACACATTAAACAGTAAAGATGCTTCACAGCTTGTCTTGTGTGACAGGGTGTGGCTTCAGTTTTCCAAACCAACAGAGCTGTTAAGGAATCGGGAACGGGATTGAGGCTGTTAAAGTCAATCTGCGGGGCACTGACGAGCACTCTGGAAATACGATCTGGCTCGTGGCCGAGTCCTCCTCCGAGCACCAGGTGTTCCTTGTGTCTCGGGGACCCGGAGCATGGAGGGTGCAGGCGCCCTTCAGAACAGGGTGCAACTTCCAGAGGAGCTTTCCCTGCTATTCTTCTACCAGGTCAGGGATCAGGAGAGTTAGAGAGGCTGCACTGCTATAGCAAAGTACGGCGGACCTTTTCATAGGCTCCCAAGAAGATGAAACCACCCATGCTGATGAAGGTCATCCTTGGGATGCTTCCTGCAAACAGACTGCAGAAGAAGAAGGGAAAGAAGAATGTATGTTATAAATTTAGCATTTTAAATAATGCACAAGAAGTGAAGTAACTTGCAATTCTACAGTACTGGCAAAATTCATATCTTATAGTAGAACTAAGGACAACACAGTGAACTTTGTGTAAGGAAGTGGATGAGGGAAACAAAGAGAAAAAGGTTTATTAACTCCGAGAGGGGTTTTCAATTTCACCTGCATTGTTCAAAACAAAGTCTAATTTGATTACCACTGATTAAAGCTAAAAACTTTTTTTCCGTTTAAAAAAAATATATCCCTTGCACACATTCTACAGACTAAACAAGTAATTAGAAATAACCACAAGATTAGCTCATAATAGAAGTAACTGTTGAAAAATGAGTTACTTAGTGTCAGTAACCAGGTTTCCATACAGGTGTAACATTAATTTCACTACTGTTATGCAAATAAGAGTTTTTCAATAGAGAAAAATATTCATGTTTCGATGATGCCACTTTGATGCATTTCTCTTTGTCATGTTTCCTGTCAACTATCTGCCTTCAAAATAAAAGTCAAATCCCCACAAAAGTAGTTAAAAAGTCCACTTAAAAGTCTGATTTTCAATGATTTCAGAACAGCTAGTTCTGTTTACTAAAAAATGACACAGTGTAAGTTTAAGTTAATTTTCCTTGTAAAAAATCATCTAGTGAGAAATGAATAGATGAGCAGACAACAATAGATCCTCAAAATCTACATTCTAAAGCCAAGGACATTAACTGTGTTTATTTTAACTGGGGGGATTTAAAAAAAAAAAGCAGGAAAGCTCTGTGCAAAGAAGAGTTCTACAACTTGATGTAGTCCTTACTAAGCACAAAGAGAAAACAAATGTCTAGGGGTAACATTAAGGAAAATTAATAGCATGACAGGAATGAACCTGAGTATGAAAACATGCTTTTCCCACAGTTCAATCCCCCCTCTCCACTTAAGTAACACGTAATGGCACTGTGTCTACCACATACTGTGTGCAGACAGTCATGTCAGAGAGTGTTACAGGACAAAGTAGATGTTTTTTTCTTTTAGTACTTGGAAATTCTTCCTTGCTGTAGTTTTAATCATCTCCATGAAGAAGTGTGGTGTGCAGAGCCAAGGGCAGCTCAGACTGGATCATGTATTACCCCTGATCACTGATCAACAGTATCTGTGAGTGATTTATGCCGCCTTCGTGGAAGCGGGACCTCGTGTTCAGGTCCATGGGAGCTGGTTAAACATGAGGCCTCGTTGGTGGAGCTGCTTTACAAGGAGCGAGAGGGGCCCGAGTTGCGGCGACTGAGGCAAGAAGCTGTTGACGTTGCAGGGGTCAGAGGATGTGATGGGCCATGAGAGAGCACCCGTCTCCCAAGAACCACTACCCCCTTCCCCACCCTCCCCAGTACACACAGCTGTTTTTGGGATTAGGCTTCAAGCCCCCACCCTAGGGCCTCCCTGGAGCTCTCACCCTCCTCTCTTTCTCTCTCTGTGCATGACTGATGGCCAGATGACATCCACACATGTCCCTTTGCTGTCCATCCAGCTATTTCTCTCCGTCTCCCAGTCCAGCGACATCCCCCTCAGCTGGCTCACTCGTTTGGGGATTTCTCCTCCATCTCCTTTTCTTGCTGCGTCATCCACTTCTCAGACACGTGCTCACCTCGTCCCATCATCTGCATTTTCGTGTCTCTCTCTCTCCTTTTATTTTCCCATTTCTCTGTCTGTCTTTCTCGTCATGTATTTGCCTACCAACACCTTCTGTCTGCCAATACGCCCCCGCGCTCACATGGTCTGGGCCAATCCAAGCCAGATGTAATGGATGAAGAGCATTGTGTATGTGGATGTGTGCCTGTGTGTGTGAGTGAAGAGAAAGCACATAAAGCCGTCTATGCACACTAAATGTCTGTCTGCATTCATTGTATGTGTATACTTGTGTTTCTGTCCATTTTAATTTTTACAAAACTTTTGAAATATTGCAAAATGTGGTTTGAAACAGCTTGAAAAGACATTTTTTGAACGCAAATATGTCATACAGCATTCAAAAGAAAATTGGAAAGATTTGAAACACTGACTTATGGGCAGGTCTGCTAAATGCTTTGGCATCAAACTATTCAGGTTTAAGATTTTCATAGAGAAAAAATATTACAAAGCACCTGTCAGAAAGGTACAAACTACTCACCACACAATTCTGAGGAGATCAACAGTGGTTTTGAGAGATACGGTGTTGAGCAATCAGATAAAACCACCTGCAGTGCCAAACCAGCATAGAGTTTGTTGTTATCCATCCATCCATTTTCCTAACCGCTTGTCCTCGTAAGGGTCTCGGGGGAGTTTGTTGTTATTTCACAAGCAAAAGTGTTTTCAAAGTCACTTTTCAGACTATTTATCAATGTCAGGTCAGTATGTTCTTCAGCAGCTTCAAGGCCACAATTTTGGACACACACCCATGTTCCCCTCAGGTTTAACTGCAATAACTCTGGATTTCCCTTTTCATTCATCAAATCTTTGGTTTGCGACCTGCAGCACATGCTAAACTAGTGACATTCTAAGGTGGTGCACAGAAGAAAGTGACATTAGTGTGACAGCACAATGTTGTTGTCTTCCATTTGAACTGTCCTGTTCAATGTGGGGTAAATATTCCTCTTGCGGACTACGTCTATCGACGTTGCCTAAAACGTCTTAATAATATTAGCAATTACGGTCACAGGAACATTAATCTGCTTGGAGATGCTATTGCAGCTGTTAACCTTGACCATACTTGGTAATTATTTTCTCCCTTATCTCCTCGGTTGTCTCTCTTTCTCTGGTCCACATTTGGAGTGTTGCACATCATGATACCAAACAGCATAATAGGGACTTCTTTTTCCGGCTGAGTGATTATAAGACTGAAGACACCTGCAATATTAACGGACAGACTGCTGCTCCTTGTTGTTGTTTTGATCTCTGTTGCCTGCTGTTCTTTTCTCTCTCCTCTTTCCACTCACCCCAACCG
>JAUMHL010000025.1:7259644-7291572 GCA_032362345.1 Sandelia bainsii
TTGCAAGGTTCTTAACCTTGCTATGTAAAGTGCCTTGAGATGATCTTTGTTATGATTTGGCGCTATACAAATAAATAAAGATGAATTGAAAAAAACCCGACAATTCACTTGTTTATCACCACTTGTGACAAACACAGCTTTTATCACCATTTTTAATCACTTTCATCACCACAAATCATTCTGTTCAAGCAGTTTTACAAAGTCTTTGTAGATTAAAAAAAATATTTTTCACATTTCAAGTTCTTTGTTTTATTATGAGGCAAACCAAAGACATGATGGATGCATGATAAAAAATTACAGACTAGAAATTTAAGAATTGGTTCACAAGTGGACTTAAAGTTGTACAAGGTGTAAAACCTCTCGCAGACATCCTAATCATTCAGATCTAAACTCCACATTTCAGAATGCCTCGGCCCAGGGTGGTGAGTGTATGACAGACAAAGAGTGTGTACAGTATGTGTGAGAGAGGTAATCCTGTTTGTGTAAGCATGGACTGGTGTAATTGCTCCAAATAAATGTGGAGACATTAGTCAGAGGTTGCTGTCCTGCCCTTCAGCGTGCTCTTTCCATCTCAACACAGCTATCTATCACCATCTGCTGAAACCCAAGTCACAGACCTGCTCTGGGTAAGTACTTAACATTACTTTCACAATAATATTAAGCATGGTCCAAAGCTAATCAAAATCCAAAAGAAAGAAATGTGAAGACAGGAAAACTCCTCCACTGAGCAGCTGGACGGCTACAGAACACTGTAGACACAACAAGTCCTGACATATTCCACTCCATCTTCTCGTGGTGTGGTCTGATTGCCAGCAGTGTGAGGAATGAACTAATTTTAAACTCAGCACTCTTGTTTTGTCTCAGATCTAGACTAGCGTTACATTTCCTGTCTGAGATCAAGCCCACCTGTGGGCTCAGAGCAGAGCTGAAGCTCAAATATTCCCCTCGGCTCCCTCGGGTGCCGGGTGACTCACTCTGACATCACAGCATTGGCCGGCCACTGAGAGCTTTCCTCCTCCCATTGTCAGCCAATCACTTCTCCTGAGGAATTGGACTAAATATAGTTTCACGCCGTGACAGGAGTGTATGGTGCAACAGAAGCGAATGCAAAGAAAATGTCTTGGCTGCAGAATTCACATGTATGGAATAAAAATAATCTGTGGCACCTGTGTACAAGCGGGAACAGTGCTGGGAGGTTGTAATAAATAGCAGTTAGTAGTTGTGTCTTTTTCTTTGGATGAACTTAAAAAAAGACACCAGTTCTAAACTTTTTCGAACTTCATGAAAACTGAGGACAATGCACAGTTTGAGGTTTGACCTTTGTCCTTTATCCAACCACACTGCTCACACAGTGAAAGATGCAGATGCACATCGGTGACATCAGCTGTTGCATCAATTGTCTGTTCCTTATACCATGGTAACCACTGTGCTAGATAGATGACAACAATAAGTACATACAAGATTACCAAGCTGCCATATATTGAAACTGTGCAAGACAAAAACACAATAAAGCTAAAAGTGTATTTCCACTCTTAAACAATGATAAATAACATTTTCATTTGAGAGTAAACCCTTCCAGGGCATTTACCATTTCATGAGGGCTAAACTTTAACGTAGGAAGTTTACATTTTCCTGTGTGTGTGATGTAACACTGTTAAAAGTTAACAGTGTGTTACAGCTTACACTAACACTTTTTAATCATTTGGGAACTGAGGATACTAATTGTTGCAGTTTAGTCAGTGGAATATTTGTCCATTCATGCTGGATACACGGCTTCAGCTCCTCAACTGTCTGTGGTCACTGTTGTCTATCTGCTGGACTGCAGAAAGTCAAGCACATACACGAGCAATGTTGCCTGAGGGCTCAAAAATCACACACATTCAGCAGTGGGTTCTGCCCCTGGACTTTATGCACTGAGATTTCCTCAAAGTCCCTGAATCATTTCCCAATATTATGTTATGTAGATGGTGGAAGACGTGAATTCTTCTTCATCGCCTTGCACAATCAAGGATTCAATCTTCCTTAACTTCTTTATAAAGCTACAGTATTTGAAGATCTTCTGGGCTGTTATAAAACAGTCCTATGTGCACTCATGCAGACAGGTTGACAGGAGAGAGTTGCTCATCACTGCGTCATAACTGTGCCAAGCCACCTACTACACCCTGTGACTCTACTCCTACAAGTGAACTTAAAGTACAACGTGCATTGTGTAGGTGTAAAGTGCTCAAATTCCTCAACTTAACTTCTTACACTGAAGAACAAAGACTGCCAACGCATAAAAGTATAATTAAGGTTAACCACAAACTGCCAGACACTTTGCTTTGTTGTGCGTATGCAGTACAAACATGTCATTTGTTTACTTTTTTTTTCCAATTTCTGTTTACACAAAGCACAAAGCAGACACAGCCTGAGGGACATGTTGCCAATTAGCCTTGTTTTGACATGATTCTTGGTGCAGTTTTTTTTTTTTTTTTTTTGGTGCGGGCTGCAGGGGGAGGCCGGTGTGAGCTGCACTGCTCTCTGCTAACCCAGGGTCTCTGGGGCATGGCATACACATGGAAGCACTTTAGAGCTTCACTACACTGCAATTGGGCCTATTACCATAATTACAGCTTTAAAGCCCCAGCAATTTGTTTCAAGCATGCACCAGCGCAATCACCAGGCCTTTGGCCCTGCGGAACAACAGGCCCCCTTTTACTTTCTACACATTCTCCTTTGTCTCTGCATTTCATTCTTTTAGTTGCCCTCTTTCTTTCTCTTTCTCCACCTTCTCTGGTTACATCGATATCAGGGGAGAGAAAGAGCTTCAGGAGTTTGTCGTGCTGTGGAGAGTAGAGCGCAGATTATTAGGCATTATAATAGTGAAGAACAGCTGAGCTCAGGGAGATAGTTGGAGGAGACAGAGGAGAGAGAGAACAGAAAAGATCAAACAGAAAAAACATCAAAGGTTGCCGTGTTGCACAGAGGTGGTGTTCTCCTGTATATTACCACTTGGTTACAGTTGCAGCTGGGAGACTGGGATTTGTGCTGAGGGCTTTTCCATAGGGGCCCACCAACCATCACCTCATTGAGACTGTGCAGTATTATCCAACAAGATCTTTATTAAAAATGAAGTTCAGGCC
Source organism: Sandelia bainsii (assembly GCA_032362345.1). Classification (NCBI taxonomy): domain Eukaryota; kingdom Metazoa; phylum Chordata; class Actinopteri; order Anabantiformes; family Anabantidae; genus Sandelia; species Sandelia bainsii. The sequence continues at coordinate 7,262,767 of JAUMHL010000025.1, forward strand.
ATTACTGATGCTCAAAAGCAGTCTGTAGGGAATCACCCTTGGCTCATATTAAATACAAAGCTGAAATGTAATTTCTCTCTGATTAGATTCCAGCACTGGAGCCTGCGCAAACAATGACACGGTGGCTCGTAAGTATGAGTGAGTGTGTGTTTGTGAGACAGAGAGAGGGGAGAACAATGTCTAAATGGTGTTAGGCCCAATCACAAACCAAATATACTATGACCGTTAAGCCACGGTGCATCCTAACTAAATGATGGCTGCTTATTATTCACAGTGGAGTGGCTCACAGGGTTTGTTTTAGTGCTGGCAGCTCACTGTGGCCTTTTGTCTGTTGGGCATCATAAGCACATCAAAACACTCAAATAAATCCCAGCACTTGGCCCCTGTAACACCTCCATCAATAGGACGGTACAGTGAGCCAGCAGGAAAAGCTTTTACACTAATTTTCCAGTTGTGGCTGTAAATTCACATCCTCTCCTGAGCAGCAGCTCCATCATTAAATTTGATTATGCGAGGGATCGTGCAGAGTTAAATCAAATAATGTAAAATAACTGGCTTTTAAATGGGCTGAGATAAAACAGTTTGTGTAAAAAGGCTGTTTTGCCTTTGAACATTTCTCCATAATGAAGATACACACTCACCCTGTAAGGCCTCGGCTCTTCCACACATCGTAGAGCACCAGTGGGATGTTGCCGCTCGCTGTGGTCGACCCAGCCTAGAGGCATAGAGAGCAAATAGAGGTGTGATGACGGATGAATAATCTCCTTCGTTTCCTGCTCCTCGGACAGACACCCTGTTTAGTCTTCCTCGGCTGAGCTTCCTTTAACCCCCACCCTCCTCCTTTTTCATTCCTGCGTCTCTCTCTCCGTTCCTACTCTCGGACAGCTGTGTCAGCGCAGGTGACACCTTCTAACACCCACCCAGGCACCCGCGAGGAAACTTGCCCAGCCATTTGCCCACCCAAAAACATAATCAACAAGTTCTCCCTGTCTTCCTCCACACCCATCAGTCTAGTACTTTTATTTACATAATACAGCTTAGCTGGGCAGAGAGCTTTTAATCTATCACTGTGGAGTGCCAGAGGGGTACGAGAGCTGCAGGATAGGGCCAGTCAGGGTTAAGTGAGAGTGGATGTCGGCAGAGAGGAGAGGAGAAAAGGAGAGGAAAGAGGCAGTGGAGGGCAGACAAGTATGAGGAGGAAGCAGTTTGCGTTGTTCACTGTAAATTGTGATTCCCCAGATCTACTGGAGCAAACGAAAGATTCCTGCTTTTTGTTTTTTATACAAGAGGGGAAAAAAGACGCCCCTATTTCTGATGTTTCTGTTGGAGACAGGTGGCTGAGAAATAACTTTCCTCTCTCCTCGTCTCACAAATTTTCTTTTCCTTTACCGCTCTGTTGTGGTAGATGGATGGAATGGAGGAACAGGGTGTCCAAAACACACACACACACGCAGACACAGACACAGTCCCTGTGTAACTCATGCTGACATACATAAATATCTTGATGCAGCTCCATCCACAGCATTCCTTAGCTTTATGTTGTCTTGCCTTTATACCTGAAATGCTTAAAATCATGTCAGATTTAAAAAAGTGCTTCACACCGTTTCATGCAAAGAAATAAATGACAGTAATGACTGTTGTATAAGGTGTTCAATCTTAACAGCCTGACACTAACTCCCGTGTTTGCGACAGTGGGTTCCAGTGGAGGATAGTGAACATGGCATTCTTGGAAAAGAGCGGTGTTTTACTGTACAGTAGCAGTGTAGCAGGCATGCAGCAGCAGTGTGGCGTGCCAGGCATGCTGCCAGTACTGCAGGCAGGGTGGTGTGGCAGGAGTCCTGCCCTGGAGGGGCTTTTCACGTCCAGCTGTGCCCTGGATGCCCGCCTGCTCCGGTCTGTGCCAGACTGCCTACAGTACAACACCAGTCGTTCATTCTGCCTGCTGTAGAAAAGAAAGAGGCTTCTACTCTGTTGCTTTGGGAAGGAAACTAATGTGACAAGTTCCAACACTCACATTTCCTCCCATTTATCCGATCCAAACTGTCCATACCCATCAACACCAGCCCTGCTCTGTCTGTCTGTCTCCCTTTCACTCTCCTGCCTGGACTTGTCGTGCTTTGCTGCTGTGGGAGTTCACAGAACTAAACTAAACTTTAACTCTGACATGACTTGTGCCTCTAAAGGTGAGGCACTGCAGGTAAAAGTATAGTGTATAGTATAGGCCAACTACTCTAATAGCTCACCACCACATAACTTAAACAAAATGCATTTTACAATTCAATTCTTTTTTTATTTAGATCTGAAAAGATTAACCAATCAATCAAACAATTGTGTGAAAATTAACTGGCAGCTTTTTTGATAACTGATTAGTCGTTTTTAAAGTGCAAATGTCACACATTCGCTGACTCCAGCATTGTTTTTGTAAACAACATCCATCAGTCAGACACCTGCCTTCCAGAAAGTCCGGTTGGGGATATTGCATCAAGCAGGATTACTCAGTTACAAGGTAACTTCTTAATAGCAAGCAACATAGTTTACTTTGTAAAACATTAAAAACCACATCAATAGCCAAAGTGTTTTACCACGTGAACTGACATTCCAAGGTCTCGGAGACCTAAACTTGACCTAAACTGTGTTTGTAGTTTTATTTAGTCAACTACACAAAAATGGCCAAAAGGTAATTTAACTACTTGAATCACTATGCAAATATGAACTATGAGAAGGCTACTGCAAAATGTATTTCAATTACACGTAGTTCGCTACTCCCCAACACCGCTAATATCTATCTTCATCTACACAATTTACTGTGAGGCAGCATAATCTCCTGGCTGTGATTGAAAGAGGTGAAGCCTTCATGCAGCTCACCTGTGGTGCCTTAAGTGAATCAAAAACTTGGCCTTATAAAGTTATAACTGAACCTCTGTGAGGCAGCACAGGCCAAGTCCTTTGCTGGTGGTAAATTACAGCAGCTGCGTTTCAAATAATGTTTACAGGAAGCCAACGGCTTCTCGCAAGAGATCAAGACTGATTGTTTTGTTAATTCCAGTATCTCATTAGTTAGGAGTTTTTTTTAGGGGGGGGCGGTAGAGGAATGGTACACTGTCTTCTCCAAGGATAGTTGGTGTAATTTTTTTTTTTTTTGGAGGGTGTAGGGGAGAGATTATGAACTCTCTACCCTTTACACACACAGAAGTTAGTGAGGCAAGCCAGACATATTGTTAGAGCGAGCCAGAAGTGAAAGAAGAGGTGGAGAGAGGGAGGAAGGGACACCACTACATAGACAGGGGGGTGGGGGGCTGCTTTAGTGGATGGACAAAATACAAGAGTGAACAGGAGGGACACTGGCCTTCTGGTTCACCTCAGCCTTGAGATGGAAATTCCTCTGGAGCAGCAACAAGTCCTCACTCCAACACTAACCATGTGCACAAACATGTCTTACCGACACTGTCCATAGTCCAGATCTGATGATAGATGTGTGTGCATGTCTCACTACTGTCCCAGCACTACCTCGACCTGCTCCGTCCTGCTGACACTGTTGAAATTTGCTCAGGCTGCGGGCCCGCTCAGCTCTCTGCCTGCGAGGCATCACCTGACAGCAGTGTTTAAAAGCTGCAGCCAGAAAAGGTGGATCCGCTCTTGTGTGTGTGTGTGTGTGTGTGTGTGTGTGTGTGTGTGTGTGTGTGTACCTTCGCAAGCATGATCCTGGTCTTTGCCACGTCAAGAGGAGTGGTAACAAATGCTGCTACCGCACCTACAAAAGACATAAGTAGTTTTAGTGTATTGCAAACATAAAAGGCCCTCTCTGTCCTCTCAGAAGAGTCTTTAAATATTCAAAATAAACCCATAAAAATGTCCAATTACTTAACCACACTTACAGCAACGTATTAATCTAGCAATAAACAGAGGAACTCTTGGCCTTCCACTTTGTTACTTTCATAAAAATGATAATATTCCCCATTATTAGACCACAAAAACCAGACAGACACACTTGAATTTCCACCAGCTCCCTTTTAGTGCCTCATCCAACCCACGCCTTCCTCTGATCCACACACACACACACACACACACTCCCTCCTTCTAAAAACACATGCAGTCATACACACACACACCTGCATGTACGCACAAGTATGTAAAAAAAAAAAAAAATTTATATTTATATATTATATTTGTATCTGGATACGTTCAGATACAAATCAGTACACAGATACACATAATTGGGCCCACTCCTTCTGAAAAATTCTATAGAGCAGTTACACCCCAACTTCTTTCCGACACTCCAAGTTGGAAGCTGGATTGCCGATGCGATCCAGAGGTGTCCCCACTGAGCCCCGGTGTGTGTGTGTCTTTTTGTGTCATTCTGCCACAAACAACTGGCAACTGTTCTCAGTAAACATATCAATATGGGCTACTGAGGAGCAATGTGTCTGTGAGTGAGCTGAGAATACAGGAAAACATTAGGATCCGTGTAGTGCAACGGACAGTTAGATTTTACTAGTTAATGTTGGCGGATTATCAGAATCGATTTACTTTTTTTTTCTCAGATTCAGGTGGATAAAACTCAACGCTCTCATAATGAAGTCTGTTTTGTAATATTTTTGAACAGCTCTAAAACGATGTAATATCCCCATAAATTACACGTGAAATGCATAATTGGAACATCTAAATTTGGGTGGAAATGCCATGTAATGTGATGAAGGTTGAGTAGGTTACGAATGAGCAGTGATGTAATCTCATCTCGAGCTAGGTAGTTTTCTCTAAAAGGTTCAAACGGGGTCAAGTCCATCGTATGTCCATGCGGGTTACAAGTGGAGATATTGGGATGATTTCCAGTGTCAAACAGATTATGTATGAGTGAAAGAGAGAGTGTGAAGCGCAATGTAAGGGGAAGTGAGTGAAACTTGAGGATCCCTCTTGGACGGCAGCTCCGCTGCAGAAAGACGTGAACTTGACTCCTACCCTGGACCCAGGCCCCCATACTCCCCCATACTCCCCCATCTCCAACACACTACCCCATTTCCTGCCTCTTCTCCTTCTGGCTTGGATGGTCTTTCATTTTCCAAATTACACATTTGTCAGACTTTTTTATATCTTTATTAAATATTTGGTCAATATACTGGACATGTATACTGTATGATTCCTGAAATACTCATATTCACAACAGGATGTCTACTTTTTTTCTCTCCACTACCATGAGGAAAAAAATTCTAACAACTCAGAACATTTTTTTAAATATTCCCCACTCTGTTTCCTATCTTCTAAGTCCTTTATGTCTTTTATCTCTGCATGTCTCAGTCTCTCACACACTCATTTCTTCTTTCTCCTCTTTCTCTTCTTGTATTCTGATTTCTTTGCGTGTTTCCCCCCTCTTATTCTCAGCGTAGAATGAGACCAGGTGGGGAGGCACAGAGCCACGTCTCAACTCCTTGGAGCGCTGGGTCCTCATCCCCTCGTCTCCTTCACCTCTATTCTCCATCTCTCCATCGCCCCCGGAGCAGCTAACCTCAATCTTCCTGTCCTGTCTGGCGTGTTGTAGTGTTGGAAGAATTATGGGCTGAAAGTTATAACCATCCAATAACTGCTCCATGGAGCGGCCTGCTGTTCTTCTTCTGAAATACGTTTCTGCTTTTTCATTAAAAAGGAGAAGACTAGGTGGACAGACAAATATTGTAAAACATTTCTTCTTCAGAGCTAGATTAGTGGAAGTACGTGCTGTGTTGATATGTACATGCGTTTGGATGTGTATTATTCAAGAGTCCAGGTGCTGAACTGGCCTGCCTGCAGGAATATTGAAAATAAAAAATACTGAAAATATTTGGCGCATCTTGAAATGTAAAATAGGACAAAGAAGACCCAGGACTGTTGAGCAGTTAGATATCTGGCAAGAAATGAACAACATTGCTCTCCCAAAACTCCAGCAACTGGTCTCCTCAGTTCCCAGACGTTTACAGACTGTTGTTAAAAGAAGACAGGATGCTACACTATGGTAAACATGGCCCTGTCCCAACTTTTTTGAGATGTATTGTTGCCATTAAATTCAAAATTACGTTAATTACCTTTCTTCAATTGGTACATTTTCTCAGTTTAGACATTTGATATGTTTTCCATCTTCTCCTGTGAATAAAATATGTGTTTATAAGATTTGTAGATTTTACACAGTGTGCGGAAACCCAGCATCTATGATCCAGATTTCCGGCAGTCACTGAAATTATTTTTGAAAAGAATTATCTAAATGTAAATGTACAAAAGCTGTGGTGACCACATGATTGTACTGCATGTAAGCTTTTGAAATTCATTGTGATGGTGCACACAGCCAATTATGAAACTTGTGTCATTGTCCAAGTATGTAAGGACCCAAATGTAAGCCGTGTTTCTACAGTCGGCCATGGATTGCTCTCTTTGCAGGAAAATGCATTGTTCCTGATGGATCATCTAGTACAAACAACAGCATCCAGTTTCCCAGCAATAAAAACCTATCAAACAAAGTCTCAAAATATTCATCACAGGTAAATAGATGTTAAAAAGACTTACCAAAAGACAATAAATTAAAGCCCCCACACACCCACATAGGCTGGTCAGAGCTCTGCTCAAAGTTAAAAGGGAGTAAAGTTCCATAGAGGATACAGTGCTTTTACAAAAAAGATGCACATTCTCACTAGTTTAACCAACCAAAGTTGAGCTTTTCAATAACAACTGATATAAAATAAACATAAGTGAGTAAAATTTTGTATGCATCTACATTTGTCCTTGATAAAGCAGGTCAAACTCTTTAAGTGGATGATCAGGGTGTTGAAAGATTAGACTGAGCAGTAGCCTTTATCTTGAGATGGAGCTTACACTGTACATTAAAAAACTAAACCATTAACCACAAGATTACATAGTCTTTCTTTCAAAAATTAATTACGACCAAACCTTTAAGTCTAGTTTCTCTTCTTTATCTGGTGTGTGTCATCGTCTGATTTCATTCTAGCCGTTTCCCAAGTTTTCTCTCATTTGGTGCTTTTCCCTTCCCCAGTTCATTTTGTTTTTAGTCCACTCCCTTTCCCCTCCTTTCTTGTGCCTTTCTTACTTCCTCTCTCTTAAACCACTTCAGGCCCCAGTGCTCAGGAGGTCGCACAGCTGCAGGGGCCTATACCCAGGAAGCAGCCCCTCTCATCCCTCCTTTCTTCTCCCCTGGTTGTCTGTCTTTCCCCCTGATACTCATCCAGTCTAAGAGACGAACATAAACTCTGCTATGGTATGATTTAAATTGGCGGAACGGCAAGAGAAATCCAATGATGTTTCTATTGAGACAAAGATACAGAATCACTGTATTGAGAATTGTCAGTTCAATGCTGATTGTTTGCTGAAGAAATGACTGTTCCTATCGTCTCCTCCACACTCAGCAGATCTGCTGTGCAGGTGAGGATGTACTTTGCCAGCTGAGCTCACCTTTGTGGAATCCTAAAGAATGTGGCATCAGGTAAACTTGTACTGCCCTCCTGGCCATCTACTCACCTATTCATCCATCCATCCATTCCACCCTCCCTTCTTACAACCCCCCTCCCCCCGCCTCTTTCCCAAAGCAGCATATAATCCCCTGCACCTGCAAAAGCTCCGCACACAGCAGCCTGCCAAGAGTAGAGCGTGTGACCTTGCCTCCACGACCACAGAGTCTGGGAGAAAGAGAGATAAATGTCAAGAGTGAAAGAGAGGGTTGTCGATAGAGGAGGATGATGAAAGAGTAAGAAAAATGGAGAAAGAGGGAGGGAGACAAAGAGAGGAGATTGTAGTTAGTGGAGATATCAGACACATTGAAAACACACTGTGAACCTTGGTCTGGTCTGGGGTCCAGACCCACGGCTGGGAACCAGCTTGTCCAGCTATTTTTGTGTTGCTTTTTCTCCCCAGTGATGTCATGCTACTTGTTTCCCAAGAACTGGGACGGGACAAGAGGGAGGCAGGAGAATATGCAGCAACACTCCCACTCTATAATGCTAAATCTTCCACATTTTATCTGAAATGTGTTGACAACTGTCAAAGTCTCACTGTTTCTTTACGTACAGTATATTTACTAGTGCACTGAAAAAAAAAGCTAATTTAGTATCAGGTTGGTGGTTTTCTATAGTTTTCATACTGTTCATAATTCCCAGAAGAGTTCAATTTAACAATGAACTGATCTAACTGACATGTATTGTCTATGTACTCAAAGCCTAATATAGCTTATTCCTCTTCGACACAGAGCTCCATTGTTGTCTATCAGTATCAACCCAGTTGTCACACTGGGTGGCATTTTCCTTCAGCATAGTGAACATACAGTTGGAGATATCTTCAGTGACTCCCACACACAGTTAATACCATAAATACGTACTAGTGTGTTGTAATGGGCAGCTGAAAATGGTTCCCCACAAAAGTACTATACACTTAAAACTACAGTGCCCAGCAGCAAAAATAAATTTGTTTTATTCAACACAAAACTACAAATGTGAGCAGTTTTTTCAACTTTACGACTTTAGCAAGTACAAATGAACGGGCTTGAGGGGAAGGGGAAGCAGAGAAGTCAAAAAGTCATATGTACCTCCACACACCGTCAGGAGCATCCTATACATGAAATCAGTTTTATTTATATGGTTTGCATACTGTAGCTCCAAATCACAAATTTGTCTTAAAAGTTTTCCCCATCTCTCCTTAGAACCTCAATTCAGATAAGGAAAAACACACTAAACACAGAGTTGGCAGGTCACTGGGTGAACTTATACGACTTAATACTATTTAGTACCAAAATACTGCAGTAAATCCAGTTTCCATGCACAGTGAACGTAGTCTAGCACTTAATTAATTTTTGCAGCCAGTGACACCATCTGTTAAAATTCCAGCCAATCATTGAGCAATATAACACAGAACAGATGTGAATAAGAGATATTTGATTTTATGCATCACGTGTTGAGACAATGACAAAGCATGGAAAGAAATGTATGTCCAACTGTATGGACTGAAATACTTGCACACATTTTTTGTGCTAGCATGGAACCATGTTCAATATTTATATCAGTGGTGTTTACCTCAGTCCAAAGTACACAATAATTATAGTGTTTGGAAAATGAACTACATGTTTACAAGCTTTACATGGCAAGATGCACTGAGGCGGCCTAACCAAAAACAACTAAATAACTAAATTCACACCAGTTTGTTGATCTATAAGAAAATTTAAATGAAATTCTAAATGAAGTCCATAGTGATGTCTGTGCGTGAGAACCCTCATAGCTCAGGGCTGCTTGCCCAAATGCAATTGGCTGCAGACTGAAATCACCTGATGTTTTTGTTTTGAGAGTGAACTCAGGATGGGGAGGATGACTGCGCAAGGTTAGTCTCTGCATAAAATACACATGGACAGCTGTGCTGCCTCGGGTGCTGCAAGGTGGTGTGAAAAAGTATTTGCCACCTTCCTGATTTTTTATTTTTTTGCATATTTGACACACACAAAAAATGTTCAGATTGCACAAAGATATCCCGAGTAAATACAAAATGCTGTTTTCAAATGATTAATTCATTTATTAAGGGAAAAAAGCTGTTCGAACCTGCCTGGCCCTATGTGAAAAAGTAATTGCCCCTGCCATGGTAAATCATGATTGAACTGTGGTAAACAACATGTTTGGAAAACTGAGTTAAGTTTCACTTTTGGGCAAATATTCTGCAGACTGATGAGACAAAAGTTGAACTTTGTGGAAGATGGTGGTGGTAGTGTGATGGTCTGGGGCTGCTTTGCAGCTCCAGGACCTGGATGACTTGCCATTATTGATGGAAACCATGGATTCTGCACTCAACCAGAAAATCCTGAAGGAGAATGTCCGGCCATTAGTTTGTGAGCTCAAGCGCACTTAGGTTATGCAACAGGACAGTGAACTGAAGCACACCAGTAAGTCCACCTCTGAATGGCTCAAACAAACAAAACAAAAAAACAATTAAGGTTTCGGAGTGGCCTAGTTAAAGTCCAAACTTAAATCTAATTTAGATGCTGTGGCAGTGTTCATGTTAAAAAAAAAACCCAATGGCTGAATTAAAACAATTCTTTTATCCCTTAATAAATGAAATCATCATTTAAAAACTGCCTTTTGTATTTACTCGGGTTATCTTTGTGTAATATAAAAATTGATGATCTGAATCATTTAAGTGTGACGAATATGCAAAAAAACAAACAAACAAATCAGTAAGGGGGCAAATACTTTTTCACAGCACTGTATGCTTACTTTTTCGGGAGAGCAATTGAACAACAGCGTGGAGTGATTACTAATATTTTCTTTGTCCATCTCTCCCTGCGAGTTAAATCTGTTGCGTGTTATCTCATTCCCCTTTTATCTCACACACATGTGGACATCACAAAACCATCTGTGCATGAATGTGCATGCAAACACAAACGAGTAAACACACACAAAAAAAGAAAGAAGACAGAAGGACTAGCACAGAGTGTGTACAGGCTCAGGATGTGTCATGTGTATTCCATTAGAGGACAGATTAAAAAGGAGATTTTGTTTTCCACATCAAAGGCCTCACAAGGGGGGATTCCTCTCTGTCTCCCTCCCTCTCTGAGTCTCTCCCTTCTTCTTCTCTCTGCTTCATGAATAAATAATAAAGGCTAAACCTGGGAAAACAAACTTTTTGACCTGTGAACCTGGGTGTCAGGGTCTGACTCTGCACCTGGATCACTTCCTGCAGGAAGAACTCATGTGCATGTGTCACTATGCCACATATGTGTTTGTATTTTTCTGCGCACATAGCATGTAGCAATTACGCATTTGTTCGTGCAAGCCATCGGTTTAATCGGAGTTCCCATCGTGCCTGTGAAGCAGAATTCCCTGGATTTTTTGTGGCTCTTTATTGGTGTTCAATCATAACCTAGAAGTGTTACACCCTCCTGTTTTGTTAATGTTGTTTTTGAGGTCAGAACAGATGGGGTAGACTGTGCAGTTGCTGTTGGGAAAAACAACTGAGTGAAAACCATAATATTGTGAAATTAATGTGTGAAAGAAGAGCCAGAATTATTCACATGGATGTTCAAATCTGGTGTGAAAAGACATTAAATTTCTATGCTGTGACCAACGTATCATATTCTGTCATATTCTGTGATTCGCTTGAATAATTGAACAATATCCCTGACTTTTCCTGCATGGAATAAATATCTCAAAAAAATTTATGGACCAGTTGACCTTAATGCACCTTATGACAGGATTTGTCTGCTGACTTCTCTTCCAACCGGCCAACAGCAGATGGTTGGTTTTCTATTTCTGTTTCTCCCACTGACAGCTGCACTGGCTTGGTGTGAAATAAAAAGAAAATGTCCATAACTCAGCATATTAGTATCCCACAGAGCAGATGGGAAATCATGCCACACACATTTACTCTCTCAAATTCCTTCGCTCAGGCATTGTTTTGACCTAAATCCCATTATTCTTGTTTATGAATGGATCTGAACATCTTCAGAGTGGTGACTCTGAAGGCTGTTCATAGACGCCCTTTCTTTGCTTCCTTGTCTTTGGCTTCTGCCACTGTAACTGAGGAAGCATCTGAGGAGAGGAGAGGAGAGGAGAGGAGAGGTCCAGATTCCAGCAGTTCAGCTCTCCGCCAACGGACGTGTCCAGATGGCCTAAGAGAGAGGCCCTTTTGACTGAGGGACAAAGAGACACTTGTGGATGACAACATCTAACTCTCGCTAACGCACAGACACAAACTCACACACATACACACACACACACACACACACACACACACAGCTGTGCGGCATATTGTTCATCTTAGCTCGAGCGTTAGCTCCCGACGTTGATGGAATGTTTGACTGTCCGCCTCTTGCACCCATGAGACATGATGTCATTCCAACAAAATGCCATCTTTTCAAAGAGGAATAGCTTTTTACGCGTTCATGGCCACACAATGCAAAGAGAGAGAGGGCAAAGAGAGGCATGAGTGGGGAAAAAAAAGACATTAAGAAAGCAGTAAAGAGAAGGAAAGCTAGAAATAAATACACGGGAATGGAAATGCTTGATAAATTGAAGGGTGGTTTGATGGTGGTTGTGATAACCCATTAAACCGGGGCATAAAGTCCCATTTTCGCCTGCTACAATGATACAGGGGAATGCAGAGAGTGAGCCTGCTGTAAATGTGTCAGAGTGTAACCACACTATAACTTTACTCCAGATTTACCACGGAGAATAATTACAGTAAATGATGGCACTGAGGAAAGATGGAGAGTGGAGCGATGCGGAGGGGATAAAATAAAGACAGTGGGAGACTAAAAGGAAGACAAACATTTATTGAAAGATCTACTACATACCTTTAAATATTCCCAAAGGGGAAACTGCACCAACGAAAACGGGATCTGAAAAACACGGAAGACAAAGTTTTAATCATCGGGATTATGTCAGATTTAGTTTTAGTTCAGGATTTTCTGGAGGTTTATGTTTCGCCTGTAACCTCCAATCTGCTGCACTATTGCTGCCACCTTTCTCTGTTTCCTCTCGCTCAGCTGACTGCTCCCTTGTTCCTCCTCACTGCTGATGATTAATGAATGAGACGGGCTGTGGTATGGCAGTCTTGAATGGAGGGATGGATGGATGGATGGATTGATGGGTGGATTGCTGGATAGCTGGATGGAGCAAACTTGGAAAGAGGAATTGTGAAATGGAGGGAGGGTCGATGGAGTGCGGGTGGTGCCACTAGAAACAATAAACTGGCCCAGGCAGGAAGCGGGAGGAAATCTATGGCTGTGCCAAAGCAAGGGGGCAAATGGCATACAGTCAGACCACACACACACACGCAGACACACACACTGCTCTGCAGAAATGTCAGAGCAGGACAGGAAGGAACAGAGGGAAATAAAAACAAAACCAAAGAGAGAAATAAATAAAGTGACACTCTGTTGTGTCATCACTCTTTGATCACAGCAGCAAGAGGATCATTCATCCATCTGTGCTGCCTCCACAAACATGTTCCATCCGACCACGTTAGCACATCTGCAAAGCTGGACTGATCCAACTCTGAGTCAGCCAGAGCAAAAGACAATACGTGAACTGTGTTTATGCCACTTAATGAGCTTATTAAGCAATTAGTCAAAATGAAGTGAGCTCATATAAACACTTGGTCTGGAGCAGATTAACCTAAAAGGTATCTGCTGCATCTGCTCTTTGAGAGCTGAATGTGAAACTTTTCAAAACATAAGTGAATTTAATTGAGCACAGCATATTAGGTTTCCATAATGCAATACGGCAAATAAGTCTAATGCACATTAAGAGGAGAAATTCAGAAAAAAAGTCACCAGTGAAATATATGATGATGACAAATGTGACATTATTTAACGTACTGTAAAACAGCATCACACCTGTAAAACTTTAAAACTTGTGGTAGTGTAAACCTACCAAAACCAAACAAAGAACATGACACAGCTACCATCTAGTACTGTTACACAAATATCCCTAACTCTTCATGCGAGGCTCAATTGCTGCTGTCTCGACATACAATTTAATTGCGCTGCATTAATTTAGAACAACTTGTGTCATAAATGTCTGGTTAAACTGTCTGGTTACAAAACGTTCATCCACACCTTCTAATCAATCAGAATCCAGTACTTCCACTGACAACACTGGCATAAATAAATCTAAATTATTGAATGCACTTGCTGGATACACAGTAGCAGGTCTGGAACATGGATAAATGTTCCAGTGGAAACTCTGCATGCCAACTTGCTCTGTGTGGGCAGGCTGAAGCTAATTCTCCCAGTCCTCGGAGATGATCTAAAAACCTTTATTTGACATACTGTAGGTCTGAAAGAGGATACAATGAAGACCGAGAGCGCCTGTTTTCCAAATGCGCAGGGACGAGAAAAAGCTAAATAAAAAAAAAAAGCAAAGTTGAAAAAGCAAAATAATCTAATAATATTCATTTCATTTGTGTCAAATGCTATTATGAGTGTGGAGAGAAAGAGAAAAAGACACATGGGTTCTTTTGAGTATCTTTAAAGACTCATCTATCAATGATTTCCGATTTGATTTAACCCCCTGGCACACTATTAGTGGAACGTGTGTGTGTGTGCGTGTGTTATTTAAAGTTAAAGGCGAGCACGCAAGCACATATACACACACAAGCACACACACACACACACACACACACACACACACTTGATACATGCATGAACCTGACTAGATGATGCAGGATTCAGCTGTGCGTGTTTGTTTATTGGAGTTATGCAATCAAATGTATACAGTGTGGAATATATGGAACTAATCACTGCAGCGCTATTATTTTCGGTTGTAAAATGCTTTCTACTCGTTTCACACCAGCATCTCTAGCTTACTTAACTTACTAAAGTAATGTTTGAACTTGATGTTGTCAGAGACATAATGAACCATAAGCTGGGAGTGAAATGAGAATAAGTAGAGAAAGAGAGAGACATGCTAAAGAAAGAGGACTGGACACATTCCTCTCCTTCTCTTCAGTAGTGCATCATCATACTCCCAAACAAAAATAACCTGAAATCTATTCACTGTCTATTCAGCAGAGCAGTGCGTGCAATGTGTTACCGTCTGTGGAATGAATTTTCACAACTGCAATTCTTGTGTCACTGCTCTGACTTGTAATGAAAACACAAGCAAGGTTTCCGAAAACAGCCCAAGGGAACAGGCATGTTGTTTGTTTTAGTTTTTTTTTCTTGCTTTAGTTCAAGACAAAAGGTAACCATAGAGACAGGCTTGTGCATCACATTTTCACCTGACAGACACAATGTCATATCATTTGAACACAGCAAAAATATAGCCTTCATTTCAGTTTCCGTTCTTTATGACCCGATGAGCAGTTACAAGGCAATAAAAAAAAAAAAAAAAACTGTTCAATTAATCCCAATTTTTATTTTATTTTCAGAATGAGTCAATATGGATTCTTATAATCTCTGCATTTGTGCCTGTGCTCAGCAAACATGTACATCTGCTCTAAGCAAAGTGTGTCCACAGTGGCCTCTTGTTCAGTGTGGTTGAGCTAGTGCTGCATGTGTAAAATGTCTACGTTGTGAAAGTTATTCTAACATGCTCACAAAGCTTATTTTAAGGTGTTGGCCTCACACACGCTGCAGGTGTTTTACCATTCTTCCTCAACTCTTTTTTTACATGCAGGCCTAAAAAAGTACAGTGTCAAGCTTGAGTCATTTCGCATTTGCCAACAAAAATAAGTCCTCGGTCGACAGTTTTATAACAGTTAAATGTGATTGTAATTTAGCCTATTACACACACGTCATACAATTTTATATTAGTTATGGTCTCTTGTTGAATGTAGAAGAAATTTAAGTCCTTGGGAAAAAAATCTGAGAATAACTTTATGCACCATTCCTGTTTATCTGATGAATTGAGACAATCATAAATCAAACTGAACAGATTCTGAACTTTGCTAATCAAAATAGAAACAGGGAAACAGAACACACAACATATCAGTAATGCAAAGTAAATTTCTAAATACACACTTGAACAACTACACTTTATGCTGCATGATTTTAGTTCCCCACACATGTCTATGAAATGTGCATCAGAAAAGGTTTTGGTTGCCTTTCAAATTAAAAAGTGTTCTTCTTCTTCTAAATGCAGCAAAGTATGCAGCTTTTTAAAAACTTGGAACTGGATGGCTACATCAAAGACAAAATGCTTCGCAATCAGACAAAAGATGGACTCTGATCTTTTACAGTTAATCAATTAGATGAAACCATAATTGTCTGATTCATCAATAATAAAAATTATTTTTAGTGGAAGCTATGGATGTCAGTGACTAATCATTACTCAGTTAATCAGTGTTAGTTTAGATAACAGATAATGCAGAGGATATAACTGTATTCTCATGTAGCACCTGCTTCAGCCAGCTGTTTAATGAGACTGGAGGTGAGTTGAGTTGCTGACCACCTGTTCAATGCACTTTGTTGACATTAAACAAAGACAAAGTAGCATGGATTTTTGTGCTCGCTGTAGAAGGCATAATGATGAACACTACAGCAGAGAGTTGTTTTCTGGCAGGTGCCTGGTTGAGCTAGCGCGTGCTACCTGAGGCTCATGCAGACGCCAGCCTCCAACAGAAGCAGCAATTCTAGTGGCAGCTCCATGTCGTGCATTTACACAGTTACGCTGTGCAGCTTGTGAATGAGTGAGTTAAGGGTTCAGTGTATTGCTCTGGGACACTGCAGGACACTGTGGGGGCCCACCTGGCTGTAACTGGTTGCAGGTGCTGGACCTGAAGTCGAGAGGTGACTCTTTGTCTAACCACTGGGCCAGTGGGCAAACCACATGGTTTTGATATCCTAGCGTTACAGAGAGGTCTAACGCAAGTGTTGAGGGCACATTTAGAACTCAGCTATGTCACGGTAGACTAGCACACAGCCATGCAGACAACCAGGGTCATGCTATGCTAGGCCAGCATGCAGGCAGCCAGGCAGCATAAAATCCACATTTGCTCAATTGTGCTAACTGCTGATTCTGTCTGATCTCCCAGCCCCATATAATGCCTCAGCTACCATGGACTATTCAGCACCAGGAGGCCAAATCAAACCCATTATTGTGTGTGTGTGCGCGCGTACGATAGCCACTCAATCCAAGCATGCTATTTAACTCTAATAAACAGAGAGGACTTCAAAAATTCCATTAAAAACAATGAAAAAAATCACTTGCAAAGCAGATTAAAGAGAGGCAAGTTTTCATCTAGTTTCTGTGTAGCATTTCACATAAGCTAAACACGTAGCTCTTATTTAAAGGAGGATTCACTACGCTAAAGGTGGAACAAAAGTGGTGTTTAAGTGCACTGAAAAAACCTGGCAAAATAAAACTACTAGCTCACACAGCTCCAGCTTGAGCCAATCAGTGTGCTTTCGTGACCATTTAAGAAACGACCAAATCATAATGATCATGATAACCAGGGAGATGAACACACCCAGAAAAAGTGCACTTGACACATTGTTGAGGTCTGCGAACATGGTCATGTCAAGATTTCCATGTCACTTAACAGAGAGATGTTAAAACAAACACAACAGAGGCATGAATTCTCATTTACGGAATAGAGAGGTTGGCATTGTTGATTGGTCAGTTTCTGGCACTCTACACCCGGCTGTCTGTACTACACCTTCCTCTTCACTGTCTGCGTCCAACTTTAAACAAATTATTTTCTTTTTGATGCACAAATCTGCCTTCCCCATTCTCATGGCTGCTCTCCTCTGCTCTCTGCTCTATTCCAATGTCAAATACATACAGTACAAAGAGCCATTCTGTAATCACATTATATGCCTTTTTTTGTGAAAATCATGCCAAACTACAGCTATGCAACTTGGCCACATCATAAAAACGGAGTTGCAGGAGCACAGCAGCATCTGCTCCCAAAGCCCACAAACATCTGTGTCATCCAGCCGGCCTTCAGGGACAGGATTCCACCGCTGAGAAACACATGACCGGCACTCACACAGACCTGCTATCATGCATGTACAGTATGTGTTTTGCATTTTTGTAGAATATGCTGGCTGCTTAATCATATTTTCGCTGATGTGTGTGTTTCTGAGAAGCAGCATTATATATTTGCTGGCTGACGCATTTTGTAAATGATCAAAGGTGACAGTGCCATTTGCTGTGACTGTCAGGTACTATATTATTCGAATATGGAGATCCTGTCTGGTGTGTCATTCTGCTGACAGTGCTCTAGTGTGTGTGTGTGTGGGTGTCCTTGCCAACTGTATTAGTGCTAACTTTATTAGTATTCAGAGAGGCTCTGGGCTGTCACAGGTCCTTAGACACTCGGTGGAGGGCAGGAAAAACACATGTCAAAATATATACACGTTAAGCTTGATTGCAGGCAAGCCAGTTGGCTGCAATTTGACAAATTACTTTTAATAGGTCATACTGCAGCCTCTGCATGCTGATGAGTATTCAGATGAAGAGAAAGAGCAAGGAAGATGGGAATTGAGATGGAGGGACTAGCAGACAAATGTATAGATAGCCGAAGACACTTTCCAACAGAAATGCAACAACTTGTCTCTGCATGCTTGATAATTAGCACAATACAGTACGATTAGGAAGACGGAGTCTGTACCTTCCACTTAACTTCAACAACTCAACAGAGACTTTTATACCTTGGCCAATAAAAAAAAAAAAAGATGCTGGTAGACAGTGATTAAAACCTGCAACAACAGCACAACATCTGGTCAACTGCTGATAAAAAGTACTTTGACTGGACCTCGTGTTATCAGAAAACTCTCACAGGCTACGAGTTAAACTGACTGCAAAACTACAAGTCTACACCTGCGCCAGTAAATGTTTGATGCTGTATGTAGGAAAGATCACTATGTTAATTTTCTCATACGGAAAATGCTAACATGCTGCTATTTTTCAGGCCTCCAGCCACATCTGTTTCTGGCACAGAGACCTGAAAAAAAAAGTACCTTAGGATGGTGTTAGATGAAAGATTAAGGGATGAGCAATAACTGAGGGATCTGTCGCAGAGGAGCCTACATGTCTGTAACAAATCAAATGGCAATCCATTTAAAAGTTGTTAAGACTTTTCACTTCAACCACAAAGAAACCTGCTGGTGCTAAACAATTTGTCAGGATTCATCATCTGGGAATCATAGATCTCTGTTGCTAATTTCATGGCAATCTATCCAATATTTATTGAGATAAATATTCGATGGTGGACAGACAGACATCGTTGTTCTCTGCCATCACCTTTTTTTTTTGCTTCATATTAGTCACTACTTTACTAAAACCTTGACAAAACTCCCATTATAGTTTTTAAAAAGGCAGAATATGCTTGATGACATTATTTACTGTCATTACATAGTCAGTAAATGATGCCCTCCCTGATTTTACTGCTACATTACGAAATCCCAGACACAAATAACACCATTCTGAAAACCACTACTCACATTCAGTCAAGACAATGTGGTGCAATCTTAAATCCCAACAACTTATGCAGTCATTCTGCTCTGTTCCTGCCACCAGATGTGGAACAAATGAGTAAATGATTCATGAGCCAGAGAACTCTGCTGGAACCTCTGTTAGTACTTGATACTAAATGACCAATCCAAATCCATTTGGCAAAATCCCCTAAACCCGTGGATTTGGAATTTATCAAATGTACCATTTCAAATAAGAGCGTTGGTACATTCTCAAATTTAACTTATATGCAAAATTAAATTAACAATGGCTGCTTTCATATGTTTCTATAAATAGTCATTTAAAGAAGCAGTGTGTCACTAAAAAAGTTCAGTTTAGATTATAGATTATCTTGTACCTTTATCTAATCAGAACATTGTCAGGACATTGGGCCATGTGAAGACCAAGACACACACACACACACACACACACACACGCTCATACAAAAACAAAAAAAAGATATGCGCTGGCCCAGCGTAGCCAATCCCAGAGTCTAAGCCCACATTTATTACCTGCTAATGCAGCAGTCATACAAGCAAACATACACGTCTCAAACATCCAGACTCACCCACATTCCATCTGCTGAGTGTCACGAAAAGGATCACGAGGAACTGACTGTGGTGACACACTGATAACAAACAGACAAAGATCAGATTTTAATATGTCGCAAGTTGATGAAGTCATTAATCATGTCAGTGATGCAGGTGGTGTTGGACACCTCTATACGTTACTGTGCCAAATTTTTCCACTTCAGTCTTAGAAAGTCACTGAGCAGAAAGAGGCCAGACCTGTTTGTCTGACAGTTAAGGGACAATGTGGATGAATATGTGAAGACGATGTATGCACACGAGGCCACAAGCAAACAAAAATACAAATACAACACTACACAACAAATTAGTTAATTTCATTAAGCACACACACACACAGGCATGTTGCTGGTTAGTTCTACTTTAATGAAGTATGACAGATAGGATGCATGTCGCAATGCTCTGAACTTGGTGAGTGGGGGGCAGTAATTATTCCCCGAAAATAACTCCAGCTGGACAGTTTATGAGTAACTATTCAGGAGATTTTTTTTATTTTTTTATTAAGATTATTTCTAATGTTTATATGCATCACGATATGACATGAAGCATATGCAAAAATAAGTAAATAAATAAGTGAAGCAATTTAATATTTACTGCTATTAACAGTGTTCCTTGGTAATGCATTACATCAAACATATATAGAATATATAGCACAAAATAGAACACATTCAAAACAATTATATATAATTGATTATGTTGATGCCTTTTGTACTTGTCTTTGTACACATGAAGGACTTGCGTGTTTCTTTTACTGCTGTGATGTTATTGGGAAGATTTTGTCAGATTTTAGGTGCTATCATTGTAAACAAAGCAGTGGTGTGCTAAAGGTGCCATTCTATATTTTGAATTAAAAAGAACAATAACAACTACTAATATGATATGATCTTATCATCATGACATGATTCCAGTGAAAATAATAATATTATATTATCATCCACACATATTATCATCCACAACAGTTAAGTAGTGTAAAGATATGTTCTCAAACCAGAACTGGCTAAATGAGTCTGTACTAACCTATTACATTTTCCAATATTGTTCCTGTTTTAACCGCATAAATGCTTAATTACTTTCCTGTTATGAACGGGTTTATGTTATGTTACCAAACACTGGACTCACACTGTGCATGTGAGCTAATGTCACACCTAGTTACTGCAGTGACAACAGGGGTTACACCTGGCAGTGACAAAAAAAACAAACCCTGGCTAAACACAGGAGCACAGCAGGAACTTCTGTGTCCACTCTAGTAAGAAAGAGAGACACAGTTTGTGTGTGTGTGTGTGTGTGTGTGTGTGTGTGCATGTGTGTGTGTAGCACCTAAGTACACCGCAGGGACAGAGGAGTTCAGGGTCTTTTAAATAAATAAACAAACACATAAATAACATCAATCAATAGAAGGAGCCTGATCTGGCACTCTGGGCCCGTGTTTGGCCTCTCACTTCATAAGAGAGGCCTGAAGGAGAGAGGAGGAGGAGGGAGGACACGGAGAGGGGAACTGAGAATGGCAGGGAGAGAGAAAGAGAGAAGGTTGGATTACTTCTCTCTTGGTGGTTGTATAGTGTTGGTTAGTGGAAGCCAAGGTCTGCTCTCACTGTTACAGAAAACAGACCCCAAAATGCTGTCTCAGTGCAAGCACACAAACACACACACACACACACACCTGTCTTCACACTCCCCTGAGGCGCACTTCACACAAATCATATGCTCTCTCCAAACCTAAACCTAAAACACATACAAGGCATAACTCCCATTGTGCTCAGCGTAGTTCCTAAACCTAAATTTGTCACAGATTAGGGAGTGTTGGAATTCGCACAGTAATGTGTATCCTGCAGCATGTGTCCCTTTAAGGCCTATACTGTGTAACTGAGGAGTTTTCAGCCTTAAGCGACTAGCAATCACTCATCGCAAGCTAAAGTCCAAAACTAGAACGAGTGTGACTGCACTTGCTGAAGAATTCCACCTGACAGTTTTTAATGCCAAGGGCAGCTTTGTCTATATATATATATGTGTGTGTGTGTGTGTGTGTGTGTGTGTGTGTTTAAACAAGCCAAACTAAGGAGAGGTTTGAGTGCCGGCACTTCTTCTGTGAGCCAATCAAATTGCAGCTGGCCCCAGTTCCCACAAGGCACTGCAGCCTGGTAAATGTCGGCACAGAGCCGCAATATTCCTGACGAATTAAGACTTGTTCTGAGGCGGAGGGAGAGAGAAAGAGGGAGCAAAGGGGAAAAAAAAGGAGGAGAAGCGGTGGTGGTGGTTTGCAGGAGAAACAGCCCACTGGCAAAGATTCAAGAGAGCAATTCCATCGACATGAGAGAAATGCTTCCCAGAAACTGAATAATATTTACATTGTGCTGGTGATTTTTTCTTCCTCCCACCTGTGTGCAGCTTCAAAATGAAGATTTGATACAGCAGAACAGGGAAAGGCACAGAGAGAAAACGCACATCTCCCTTATCAACACACACCTGATGCTTCTGTTTCTCCCGAGTCTTGAATAGAGGGAGCTGAAGCTGCTAGAGACGCGCGAACATTCATGTGATGGAAAAATACAAAAACGCAAAAGCAGAGGCAATAACACATTTAACCTTATATATATTATATTATTTCCAGCATGCTGACAGTGAGTATTTGCAAGAGAAACCCATGCTGTGGTATAATTCTTCATCTATTTTGACTGTTTTTCTTCCATAAGGTTGAAAACACGACAGTTCGGACCTGTCATAGCCACTGACAGATGGCTTCAATGGCAGAGTGCATATTAGCCAATGAATGGTGGTATAGTGTGACACAGGATGCCCTGAGGGTCGACCAATTAGCCGCTGACAGGAAGAGAGATGTGACGCTGCCTGACAGTTACGGTTCAGACGTGGGAGAGTGGGTTTAGATTAAATGCGATGGTGCCGAGGGGGTGTGGCACGGGAGAAGACACAACACAGCTGATTGACAATCGTAGAGGCTACTGGGCAGCAAACGTCGTAGCTTCTCACCAGCAAATAATCTCAGCACTGACAGGAAGGCTTGGCGTCATTAACATGGCTGGAGCTTAAAGGGAAATAATCCCATTTTTCAACATTGTGTCTGTCTGAAGTAAGTAGATGTCAAAAAGAGAGATTTGAGAGAAAACATTCAGACAAATGGTCCCAACGATGCAAACCAACTGCACAGAATAAGGTTCAGCTTATTTATTTGATTTATTGTTGAATTCTGTTGTGCAAGTGCTGACACACTTCAAAATGGGTGCAAAAAGGCACTTTAATTTCCCTTCGAAGATAAACTGAAAGGAATAACAGGAGAAGCTTGGTGAGTTATACAAGCTACAGGCACTGGGGAACCAATAAAAAGCTGTGGCTGGCAGTTAATTCAACAGCAGTGCTAAACTGCACTGGTAACATCAAAGATGAAAAGTGACAATTACTGTGTAATACAGGTAAAACAGGTAATGTTTAAATCAGTTAAACAGCCACAGCAGAGACGTGAGAGTTTCCCTTTAAAGGAAAGAGAGCAAAGTGGAGTAAAGCAGGCAAGAAGATGCTGAATAAGGCTGCTTGCTTTAATATCCCTAGCATGGCACACACACACACACACACGCCTTCATAAAAACACATAGCTGAGGTGCACACATGCACACACACACACTATGTTCTCTGGGAGAGATGCCCACAGCAATAAAACAGACCAGAGTCATTCCAGCAAACCAATCGTTGCCTGAAGGCCAACTGAAATGTTTCTCTCCTTGTTTCTCACTCACACACATACATGAAAATATGTTATCAGCTGGGAATCAGATAAGCAAATAACAGAATCTCCATAGTGAGAGAAGTGTATATTGGCAGTGATGCAACTAGTGTGAAAAAACACACACACATACATACACACACAAAAATAGATGACTCTGTCAAATAAAACCATTTATGTGAGCTGATCAATCCATTACAGGCTCAGCTAAAGGCAGCACAGCATAATGCTGAGCCACTCTATTCATTAGTGAATATAATAACACTTTTCTCACTATGTCAGAGTTTTTGTTTTTAGCTTTTTGCTACATTTATTCTTTGGTCTCCTCAAATTTGACATAAGGCGTAAGGTGCTGTGCTACCATGACATTCAGACTCAATGCTCATTTCATTTTGAGTTAATTACTTACTTCAACACTACCTTCTTATTCACTGCATTCAGATGGTTTGTCTCTCTGACACAATTTAGATTTGACACTTTGGATGTGTTAACTATCATACAGTAATGAAGCACTTTAGTTTTGTTTAGTTTTGTTCTGTGAGAGGGATTATTTTTCTTTGTAATGATTAGAGCTGGGCTCTTAAAAAATATTTTCCAGAATCTCTCCCATTCAGTGATAAAGAAACAAAACAAAAAAATAAATAGCTATACAATGTACAATCTCTTGTACACTACTGAAACAATGATTTTATGTTGCATACACTCGTGGTGGTGTAGTGGTTAGCACTGTCGCGATTGGATTGGATTGGCGACCTGTCCAGGGTGTACCCCGCCTCTCACCCGATGACAGCTGGGATAGGCTCCAGCACCCCCCCTGACCCTTACGAGGACAAGCGGTTAAGAAAATGGATGGATGATTAGAGCTTTTACTAACACAGTACGTCTTAATACAGTACTAAACTATTAAAAAGACAGTTCTGTTTATTTTATACATATGCATCAATTCACATTTCACTGTTTTTTCCCCCCCACAGTCCACAGTCATGCTAGCAGCTCTGTGGGTTTGACTCATGAATTGGTTTGAACTCCTAACCTCTGCTGGGGTTGAGTGAGGTAAATGACACTTTAGATTTCTGTCTTCCATTGGATATTAAGCAGTGGCATCACAGCATGACCCTTGACCTTCAGGTGGTCTGCTCCTGATCCACGTAGGTCGGAAGCGCTGCTGCTACCGAGATTACAGTTATGGGGGAAAAAAGAGGGGCAAGCATATGGCTCGCTGGGTAGTGGGGTGGGGGGCCTGTTTCTGAAGAGCCTCATGACTGTCTAATAAAAAAAAGATACTCCTGCAACTGAAAGAAACAAAAAAACTGTCATGCAAATCATAATTCGAAGAGCCAATTGAATTCACCAGAGTTTGAACTGAACATTACTGTAAACTCACAGAAATTAGATATGAGACTGGTTTTTTGAAGGGGGGGAAAGAGTGCGCCATTGCTTCTCATGAAAGAGTAGTGGTGCAGTAAAAAAAAAAAAAAAACTTAGATTAACCTCTAATTACTGGGTGCTTCCCACGTCTGGCTCTTGCACACTGCTGATTTATCGTCCCTTCACTCCCTTAGCTCTCACTCAGTCCGGTCACTCCAGGATAAAGTGAAAATAAGACCGTACTGTTATTTAGATCGCATCTGATTGAAGGGTTAACAAATGAAAAGGTGACTGTATAATTTGACCGAGACCGGTAATAAAGTAATGAGGCAGTTACGGTGTTATTTCACTGTAACGCTTATACTCAAGTTGAACAGGTGTCCAAATTTCTAAAGTGCAAGTATTGCTGTCAGGGGAGTAATGCATCACTCTCAATCTTATGCACTGACACCAGATTCCAACATACAGGAGCACAGTCTTGACACTTATTTCCTTTCACTTGACATCCAAACCACTGCTGTCCCTTTTCCCTCCATTCCAGGCCTACGCCCCCACCTTCCGTTAAACGCCCACCCCCCACCCTCAGTCCCTTGCCAGGCCGCCGGAGCTATGTGTTATTAGAAACACATGTGGAGTACCAATTTTTTTTTCTGCTTGGATTGAGACAAACATTCATAAAGTTGTGGGAAGCAAACATAACCCCGAGTCCCGGAGAAACACACAGACAAACATGGTCACCGTGGTCATGTCTGCAGCGCACACACATAAACAGACGTACGTGCAAAGGAGGGGGCAGGCGTAAACACAACTAGCTGTCAAAAAAACTGTCTTTTTTCCTGGAAAAATGTCTGGCTGTAGATATTGGTAGTAATTCTCCACAAAAAACACAAATTCAGAGAAATTCTCTGCATTAGAAATTACAGCCACAGTGATGGATTTTTGAGTGTATTTAAGAGCTCAACAGGGACAAATGTACTTAACATAAGTGTCTGATCCATGGGTCTCAGTGGCACAGACTTCCAATGCATCATCCGCAACAGGGAAGCACAGAAAGCCCTGCACTGTCCCGTGGCCAAGTCTGTGCTGAGCAGAAATCACAAAGTGAGGGTCTGACAGCATGGCAGCTCACTGTAGAACTCATCAATAAGAGCATGTGTTGATCTAAGGGAGGTCACTGAGGTTTAATCAGACTTGCAGGAAACACCCCCCCCCCATGCCAATGCACACCCCAAATAGACGTCATGTGAGAGGAGGATCCTAGATGCTCTGTTCAAGATGAGGCACAGAAGACGACAAAAATTAAGACACGATTGTTTTAACACAACCATAATGTGAATGACAGCAAAGCCAAGTCACCATGAACAGAAGCCCATCTGTCATTCAGAGTGACAGTGGGAGTAAACCATTAGTCCCTGGAGTGACGTGTGTGGTAAAGTGATAAAGATCATCCAGTGACAAAGAGGAATTGTTCTTGGAAGCTTAAGGCTATCAGTCTTCTAATAAGGGTCATCCCAACCTGCAAACAACTCAAAAGGGGGTGGAATTCAGAAATAATATTCCATAACTCAAGCAACTAGACAGATATAGATCGGAAACTAGTTCAACTGACATAGACATGAACTGACACATCAGGCTAAAGCCTCCCTATAGCTATTGTTGGCTGCGTCTGAATTTCTGTAAAAGAATTTTACCACCATGCTAGTTTGAGTTGTGCTGTGCATTCATGATGTTTTCTTCTGACTGGCTGGTTCTGGGTGGGTCTGAATTAAACCAGAACCCAGGTGCATTAATGGCTGATGCATAGCAGCATGATGAGACTGCTTTTGTTGAACTGCTGGACCTCTTGGCCTTCTTGCATTTCTTGTTGAGAACTGCTAATCTAATTGTGTTTTACTTAAGACCAACTATTACAGCAAAATTTGAGCAGCAACATCTTCAACACATGACGTTTTAGTTGGCCGCTTGCTGGGGCTCAGCTTGAGTTATACACGCTGAAGATTCAAGGCTCAGGATAAGCTCCAAACAAGATACTTACATCCAGAAAGTTCTTCTAGTTCTTTCTCTTAGTTATCACTAGATTCCTTTTTACAGACATGTTATGTAAGAGAATGACTGGCATTCAGAGACGATTACCTGTCATTCTTACACATATTTACTATTGTGAGTTATGGGGATGGCACAATAGCTTATTAGTTACCATACTTGCATAATGATAAAGTGATTACAGAAATAGTTAGAGATCTGGAAAGAGAAATGCTTAGTAGTAATAATAATAATAATAATACAAATAATAATTCAGTGTCTTGTCCAGGGACACTTTGACAAGACATTGAACCCCAGACACTTCAATGCTGCTGCCTGTCCACAAGAATCCCAAGGAGATTACTATCAGTTATTATTATACTGTAAATGTAACACCATTAACTTATCTTAGCATAAAGATTAGAAAAAGACAAGTCTCTCTCTTGTGCACCTGCATATAACAAAAAGTGTAAAAATAACACTTTACAGGAGGTCGTTAGAAACTGTTTCCTGGACCAGTTGCCAGGCAACAAAGGAAACTACGAGAAAAATATCCACTTCCATCTTTGAAATAAATGAAGCCACACTTCATTCACAGGGAGTTATTCTTACCTTACAGAGGCTGTTAAGTCTTAGTATATGAATATGTAATTACAGCTACTAACTAAAAGTGGTTCTTGCAGGCAGTAAATGAAACAAGACACAATATACTGTACAGTCAGTGAACACAGTCAATTAGCTGGTAGGTATTATAGTTTTATAGTTTACTTTTTCCAGTGAAATCTTGAGGCATTTCCCATTTTATTTAATCTTGCCAAAATGTTATAAGGTGTTGTGATAGAAGAGTTGGTTTGCCGTCAGGCTCATGATAGCAGCTGCTTTGACAATGTCCAACTCTAAACACCAAGCAGAAGGAAGCCTTCACACGTGTCCCACAAATCCTGCCTTTACATATTTAGAGGGAAATAAACACCTTTAGCTTCCCCTGCTCTGTCTCTCTTCCCTCTTTCTGCTCTGTCTCTCCTCTGCTCTAAGTCATATGAGTGTGTATAAACATGAGCCTGTGTGGATCATTGCGCACAAGACAGGATATGAGAGTGATTCCCATCACCTCTCCCTTTTGAACCTGCGTCACATAGTGAAAAGCAGCTTGTTTCCAAATAAGGGCTTTGCGGGGGTCACCTCTGACCCCTCACTGCTCTGTATGGGCTCTGAAAATCACAACTCCATGTACACATAACAGCAACTGAACTGTCAGCATATTGTTGTCATTCTACATGCTGTACATAAAAATGTGCAGCCTCACACACAGTTTCGCTTTTCAAAAGTGAAATCCAGTGTGACTGAGGCTGAGCAGGAGGGCAAACAACAAAGGAAATCAAACACACTGTGGTGGAGTTTAGACAAGGGCCACGAGGGACCAAAGGGCCCTGTCAGAATAAAGAGAAGGTGGTACGGGACTTGTGTGTGCAAAAATTATGAGTTGAATAACTAATTAGACAACCAACAGAATATTAATTGGCAGCTATTAAGCCGTTTCTCACATTTTTGTGATTTTTTTATAGCAAAAACAATTGACTGGTGAAAATAATAAACAAAAATAAGCATCTTAAACATCATTTTTTATGGTTTTCTTGATCAGGATCAGTTAATCAGCTCTATGAAATCACAAAGGCACAGGTGCAATGTCAGCTGGCCTTGGCAGATGTACTTTCCATGTCTGCTTCAGCACCTAAATGTCTGAAAAATGTATTCAGATAAAGTGACGAGCTGAACAAGTACAAGTGTGAAAGATAAATGTAGTGTGGTTGTATGCTACAGCCAATTAGACAATATTCCAGGTGCCTGAGTTGACTATGTAAGACTCTGTCAGCTTCACTTAGACCTATCCCTCCACAGCCCTCGTACCAGCACATCACTAAATTATGATCTAATAACCCATCTCAGGCTCATTACTCAAACTCAAATTGGTGCAGTTTAGACCAAATCTGAGATCACCTCGCAGTGCTTTACATCAGAGAAATAAAAAGCTTGCCATAAAAAAAGGCATCATTTTCGCTTTGTTGACTGCTGCTTATAAATGTCATAAACCTTGATTGGTGTGCTGGTGAAGCAGAGAGAGAGAGAGAGAGAGAGAGAGAGAGAGAGAGAGAGAGAGAGAGAGAGAGAGAGAGAGAGAGAGAGAGAG
>JAUMHL010000025.1:7291672-7313597 GCA_032362345.1 Sandelia bainsii
TTTATTAATTTAAAAGGATAATTGATCATTAGAAAACCATGTGCAATGATGGTAACACAACTGAAGACATGTATCTTAACATGAAAAACCTGGTAATTCCTATGTGTGTCCAAACTTTTGACTGGTAGTGTACTTAGTTATTTTTTAACAGCTGTGGGTAATAATTATGTTTTTTTAGCACCGTGTGACGTCTGTGAAATCTAAACCCACATTAGCTCCCATGTTGCCAGGTCATTTGTGTTGTGCTTCTCGTCTGTGTAATTGCGGAGCTCAGATCCGTCCGTTAAGATGTTAAGAGTCCTGTGCAATAGGTTTGGTTACTTGTTCCTTGTGGACAAGACCTGCTTTTATTCCTTCGTGCCTTCAACACGCACCACGCAAACAAAACATACGCACTGTACGACTCAGCTCCTGTCTATAAACTGCAATGAGCGTCAAAGTGTTGGTTTAATGTGAAGTTGACATGTTGGTCAGTTGTCCATATTAAAAGCATTTAGAAAATGACCACCTTACCACCAGGGACGCAACGAACTCCCGTCTCTCCATGATCCGCTCTCACAATCTCCTCTTATCAGTGGTACAGATCATAGAGGTGGATTTGTGGTACAAATCAACAGTGAAATCAAAACATGCCTGTCAAGGACGCTGCCATCTTGGCTAAAATACTTCCGCGTGACGTCACGACGCATGTGAAACGTCCGCGATCACGTGAGGGTTGGTTTTTTTTTCTTTAGCTCAGGCAAAATCCTAAAAAACCTCACTGGTTTTATTGGTGCCAAGACGTGAGCTATAAGACCTAGATACTTGTCCAGTCAACATGTGGGTGTGTGTTGAAAATAAAAATAAAAATTAAAACGCAACAAAATTTCTAAAAAAATAATGTGTCAAACTGAATTCATAAAAGACCTAAAAAACGTAAGAGTGAAACTATAGTAGATCCACTTTGTTTTATGCTCACAGGTGTGTGAGGCACGGATGGTGGTTAGTGAAATGCCTGCAGCAGACAGTCAGAGATTAAACCAAAAAAAAAATGAAAATGGAAAAATGAACCATTGCAATTGGAAGGAACAGCATAGATCAAATCTTAATGCTTCCTGTCATCATAAATATTATATATATAAAATAAAATCGCATGTATGAAAGTCAAAAATGTGCCTTCACCTTCACACAACTGTAGGGTTTTATGTTGTTCAGTCTCACCGCTCCCTTTGTGATGCCCCTGAGTGAGTGTGCTGAGGTGACTGTGTTCTTTTCCAGTGGCACACCGACTGGGTTATTTATGTGCTGCTGTCAGCCAGACAGCGCCTCCTATTAGGAAAAAGCAGGCGAAGGGCCACCGCCTCTTTATTCAGCCCAGACCCAATGATGTCTGGGCTGAGTGCGCCCAGTTTGAAGCTCGGTGCCCGTCATCCATCTTGTTGAAGCAAATCTCACAGGGATCCCATCGGATGTGAGCCCCAGCTGGATCTGGACTGGCCTGTTGTCTCTACTGACTTGATGTGTATTAGGACTGAGGATGGCAACAGCAGCACTTACCCTCTGCTTCTCATGCTTTTATTGTCTTGATGCCGCATTTTAGAACACAGACGTGTAAGGATTTCTTTTGTTGCTGCTGTCTTCTTCACTTGGGTTGTTTAGTCATGTTTAAATCTGCTGAATATATGCAATGGTTATTTATTGTGACAGTCATTGCACAACCCACGCCTAACATAGACTTATTTTGTTGTCCCCCAGCTTAGTCAATATAGCACATTAATTCTGTGCCATACCTGAAATTGATTTTTTTTTTCTCTTTTGGTTCGTATCGAGATGTTTGCAGTATCTAGAGTTCTGTCTGTTCCATCACGTGAAGCCATTTATCACCCTGTCACAGCGTGTCCTCGGTTATTGGAATTTTTGTCATTTGTGCTCCAAATTGCTGTATTGTATATGCTGTAAAAATGCACAAATCACAGAACTGAACCACAGAGGATCAATTTTTAAATAAGGCAGAAGGTAGTACTTCAGAAAGATTCTCGTGGAGCTTGTTTGGCTCTTTGCTTCTTTGCTGAACTGTTTATTTATTACTTCAGCAGTGATGAAAATTTGACCGTTTACCTTTTAACACCTACAAGCTGCTTGACAGTTTTACTTAATGTGTTGCTGAATGATTTCAACCAGCCACATGTCAGGAGTGCAGCTTACAGTCTGAAACTAGGAATATCAAATAGACTAGAATAGATTTTGATGGAAGCTCTGTGAGTAATAGGTGTATTTATCCGTAGAAGTGAATGTAAAAGCCGCCTGGATGAGAGTAGGATCGTTCAGTTACCCCTGTGTAAGGTCAATGAGAAGCACCTAGAGTCTGGGCAGATTTGCAGGGAGCATCCATTGATCTTGACCCACTCGGAGTATGATCTCAGAGATAAAAGGGAGGAGACGAGAGGGGAACTTATTCACTGTCAGCCGCAAGTCAGCAAAGGGCAATTCTAGCCCGCAGGCTGTCTTTGAAAAACTGAAGGGTGAAAGCAAGGAGGATTAAGCCACGATGTGTGGAGGGAGAGAAATGCACGCAGCGATGAGGGTTATTGTAATAACACAGAGCCAACATCTATTGGTTTTGCTCTCCTCTAGAGGCTCGTGTGTTTGGTGACAGCCAGAATGAACTCTGAGTCAAAAGGTTATGAGAGTTGCACAGGTGAGAGGGTGTTCAGAGTTCCACCTAAAGTTTTTAGACACTTCTCCTGTTTGCTTGTGTTCGTGTACCCTATTTGTGTGTGCTATTTCAGACAGGACACACTGCTTACAGCTGAATTCTTTATTATGAATTTTCATTATCTTTCTTTAGAAGGTCCAGTTTCTCCTTCGGACGCTGTTACAGACCAACAATTGTCTTTTTTTTTTCATGAACACAATTTGAGAAAGCACCATCTGTAATGGTTATTATTTGTGAGCTGAGAGGAACACACATCTTGATTCTGACACAGTGGTATTATTCATGAGACAGGATGGCCGAGCAGTGCGGTAAACTTCAGCCGAAACATATCTTCTGCTCATTAGCCAGCCTAACATTTGCATCATTAGGACGTCGCAACAGCAGGGGTAGGAGGAAATGCGACTAAGCGCCTTTCATATAACTCTTTGTTTTTACTCCCAGGATGATAGGCTACACGAGTCTGTGACAGGGGGGAAGGGAGGGTGGGTGGCAGTGATGCTCCAAACGAAGAAAGGAGGGAGGTGACAGGGAGGGTGTGGGGAGGGTGAGATAAAGTGAGTAAAGCAGAAGAGAAAGGTTAGAGAGAAAGAGGAGAATAAAAGAACATTCATTATGAATTCACTGAATCGACAAGCTGTCAAGCTGCGCTGCCGTCCATGTAGCGTATAAGCCCCTGCTGCACTATTGACTACGTCACACTCAAAAACTCTCTCTCCTTTTCTCACCTTCGGTTGCCTCCATATCACCTGTTTCTGCTCCAAACGATCTGCTCTTTGGATTGACCCCCGAGAGCCTTGCAAAGCTGTGTCATCATCCAATTTTCCCTTTTCCCTTTCTCCCCCTCTGCCCTCTTATCCCTGCTGGGTCACCAGTGAAATATGAGCTTCCTGGAGTACATTGATCCCATGCCCAGCTCCAGCGTAAAGATAGATAGATCACAAACAAGGCGAAGCGTTCCTGATGTCTCCTCCTCTGCAGCAGCATCATTACCAATGGCTTCATTAGTTGCTATTGATTGCAGTCATCAATTTCACCACAATGCACACGTGATAGATTCTGTTTCTGCTCCAGTAAGAGCAAGTGAGTTGAGCGTAAAGCTGTCACACAGTTCAAACTGTGAGAGCCTCGGACTGGTCAGGACATGTGCAAATATCTGTCAGGAGACAGAGGCATCACCTGTCAAGACATCTTTTGCACTGTGGAGAAAGTTTTGAATATTATGTGACAGATTTTAAATCAAATGCTGATTTTGACCCAGTAGTTAGTTACATTACATGTTATGGGCACAGTCACATTCTTAGCTGCATAGGTGAAGCTGCTTCCACAGTGTATTTCATTTAACCTAGCATTAAGCATTTAGCATTTTTATTTGGTCCTGACTGAAATATCTTAACATATATTAAAGGGACTTCCACAACATTTTGTACAAATGTCCTCTGGCCATTCTTCTAGTGCCATCATCATAATCAACACTAAAATAAGATGACAAAAATGGTAAACATTACACCTGCTTGTGTTGCGTTCATTTCAAATGCCACTTTCCCCACTTCAGTTTCAAGTTGTCTGATGCTGTTACTGCTCACAAATCTTGAAACAGCTTTATTTCCCCCCATCGTTACCCTCCCTTTTACAACATTAGTGCATTAATGGTTCATTAGGATAGTCCCTGTGGGTGAATTAGTAGTAGTTAGTGATATAAGCATTTATGCTAATAATTTACTGAATTTACTAATTTGTGAAACACTACACAGGAAGGTAACCCTGTGCATTAAACAGAGAATCTATCTCTAATGTTGTGTCTCATGATGTGCCACTTGTCAGGCTAGACAGACATCAGTGTTTAGTATCAGTTCAGCTGTAAAAAGCTTTTCTTTTTTTTTTACAATAAGTGCTAAATGCATTCACATTCAAATTAAAGTGGTTTGTTTCTCACTGCCATTTAAATGTGGACAATTTTTTGTCTGTGTCTGACTTGCTTGGTCCCTCCATTATGTACAGTATTCAAAATAAATATTGCAATTTTAGGAATTGTATCAATGTTACAAGAAATAATACCTACCCTGCATATACATACAAAAGCTTGCAGAGGATTTTGCCCTCTTCAAATTACTGAGAAAACTAAGTTTTGGGGTTACCACAGAATGCAACTTTTAACAATGTATGCTTCTATATTTGTTTGTTGCAAACATTGTGGAGATCTTATCACAAAACACTTGGTTTTATTACTATTTAGTTTATTTATGTATGTGTATCAGTATGTTTTAAATGTGTGTGAGAGCAATGGCAAGACAAAAACAAGCCAACTTGTTTTTTTGGGTTTTTTTTTTGTTTTTTTATTAACAAATGTGCTGACTGGTGAAAAAAGCAGGAAAAATGTACAGCCAGTCTCGTCACAGAAAGCACCTTACACAAAATTATCTCAAAGCAGATATCGTATCTATTCATCACCACTAGTGTGGCTGACTCCCTCCCTCCACTGGTATTAACAGACTGGCCTTTTGCTGCTTTGGCTTCTAGTCACAGATGACACTTGCATTTGTCATGGCCTGAGTGCTGAGGAGGAGAAAGACCCAAGCACCCAAACAGCAATACTTCACAAAGAACTGCAAAATGAATCATAGGAGCTTTGCAGCATCCTGTATCTTTTGATAAATCACTTCACCAAGTCTCAGTTCTTTACAATTCACACTATTGCTGCTTTTTGCATTTTCTATTAAGAACATACTTTTCGGTTCTATATGAGATGGGAATAGGGGGTTGATTCTCATGCATGACTGCTAAAACAACAGAATTTAAAAGACAAATCAGCCCAGACACAGAAATCTAAATTGTTCTTTAGCTTTTTCTCTGTTCATTATAGTATCATATGCTCCTTTCTCATTAGTGAATATTTTTGTGGTCACACATATCTTGTTGACTCCACTGATGCTGCACTGTTTTTGTGGTTGCAGTGACAGCCTTCCCTGCCAAGCCTGATTGTCTTCTCGTGGCTGATACCTCAGAGCAGCTTTTACGCTTTACACAGCCGCGTGCAGTAGTAGGAGACATAAAAGAGTTATTCTCATGTATGACTGAGAAAGCTGAGAATACCTCTGTCTATGTCTCTCTCTATCTCTCAGCAGTATCTCTCTCTATACCCACTGCACCAGATGGAGTCTATATGGGTTCTGATTTAATGTCTCTCATGGTTTCCCTAAAACAGAAGTGGTAATGTTTGTGGAATTTTACCTGAAGTAGAAGTAACACATGTATTTCCAGAACCAACAAGTTAATTATCATGATTTGCTCTTGTAAAACACGAGGAAGTTGTCTGAAAAAATCACAAATTACAACTTTGTGTGACTGGTTTTGAGTTGATGTCTACATTGCCTCAGCCAGGTTCATCAGACTGTAATACCTCTGCACCCTGAGGCTGGAGGGCAGAAGAGATACACTGTAAGCACAGTTGGTTAGGACCCATTTAGGTCAGGACCTCTTCCAATAACCACAAAAAGCAACTTAAGCTGGAAGGAATTTGGATGCATTACCTGTGCATGATGATAACAGGTGCATCTTTACTGTTTTGGTTCATTGTCACAGCAGCTTTAGGCAAAAATCTCTAAAAGCCCTTTGTGCACTACCTGCACAGCAACAAATAGCAGCCAGACACAGTTGGAGATAAGTATTAAGCAGCCATGTTTGAATGCATGAATATTTGACTAACACATATCAGATGAACTCAAACATTACTTGAAATTTGTAATATTTGTTCACAACTTGTTCTGCCCCTAACTTGACAAAAAATGTAAATTCCTTCTGTATTCCATAGATATCCTTAACCTTTCCTTTGCAAAGCAATAACTCAATGTATAACACTATTATTTTATTGCCCCATTTTAACTGTCACCAACAACTACAAATCATCAGACTCACTGCCAACCTCACTGTCAATGCCTCATAGCCATCACACACATTGTATTACACCATAGCACATTACCCCAGTAACGCCTTCAGCCCATCTTTCATACTGAGCCATCCAGATGCAGATAGAAAAAAAGTGATGTTAAAAAGTGCTTTTTCTTTGACCACACAAACTTCACCTGTAGTCCACCACTTTTTTATAGTGAATATTACTACTACACCTCAGATCGCACAGCTCGGTCAATATCCACCAGTGTCATTTGGGTGTGAGAGCTTGCAGTTGATGTGTGGCCTGCCAATAGCCGGCACCGTGCTAAAGTCCTCTGCAGCAGAGGGACCAGCTGTGAACAAGTAGATTTCATCTTTGCTGGCAGTCATTCCCTTCAGGCAGCAGCAGATGGATCAATAACACGGGTCCTGTGTCTCAGCCAGAATAAAAAGTCTTGGAGTGGCTCTTGTGGCAAAGACATGTACAGATATATTTGCTTTGTATTGATCAATTCAGAACATGCACATCAAATTGGAGAGGAAGACAAGGATTTTGTGTGATGCATGTGTGTATGCCTGTCCATATATGTGTTAATTCCATGGGGGCAACTCTATCACATCCTCTGTAGGTCAGTGAAGATGGAAGAGCTACATAACAGTAAAATATGCACAAACATGCTTGGCACTTCAGTCCTATCTATCCTGTCTGTGGAGCCTAATAGAAATATGGATCTGCCCTCATATGCTCTCTGTCACACTGACATTTGATTCATCCCTTTGTGAGCTGATAGACTGGCCTCACTCTGGCATCAGTCTGACACTTTGGGACGCCGTTAGTCACAGGAGAACTCAAATTGTTACCATCAATGTGAAAAATGTTTTTTATACTACTGGGAAACTCATAGAAGAGACTTGTTATCAGAAGAGATTACATTGTAAACATTAGTATGTCCCCTCTCTTCTCACCACATTCACCTTCAGGTTACATCGGAGAACTTTTTGAGGGTTTGTAAATTACAGTATCATTCAAACTGTGATAGTGATCAACTCCACATCCTGTTGCAGAAGATGATATGATTCGGCAACATAAATGTTACATCAGATTGTCTTCAGCTTGCAAATGATGACCTTTCAAATAGCAAAGTGTGAGCACTGAGGGAGAAGCTAACCTTTAGAGTGGAATAACATCTGGACAGCTTGGGTTGGTTTACTGTGGTATCATGGTGCCATCTAGTGGCCAAATAGTACACTGACCTTGTTTATCATATGATTGATTAAGCTATCTCAAATGCACCTTGCAGCTCACATTTTGGGAAACAAACGCGTAATGGAAGTACAAATAAAGACAAAAATGATTGCACAACAATAATTCACATATTGCAGTTAAACATGCTTATTCAGAATGAGCCACTTTTAACACAGTCAAGATATAATTTGCCTTCATTTAGTCTGCATGTACTGCATAATTGATATTCTTCAGATTTATCAGCTGTCAAGCATTTTTTATTGTGCCTGTCCCTGCTTCGGCACATGGGAATGTTCCCATCAAGTAAGTCTTTTGGGACCACTGAAGCTGATTGAGTGATAATAACCCATTGACATGCTAATTTCATAATTCATCTTTCATGCAATAATTTCCTCCATTAATATAAAAAAAGCGAGTGGAGTCTTCATTTGTAGAACGTGCATGTTATGATTAATAATGAGTAACAGAAGGAAATTGCTAGCAACACGACACAATGTGTGTGACCCAACTAAGGATTCCCTTCATTGTAATGAAAGGGACAACATTACTGTCTTTGACACAACATGGTAGTGCAAATCCTGAATGATGATTTAGCTTGTACATTTTCTTTTACTTGAATCTCTACAAATACAAGTGGATGTTGTGTTGTGATAAGTGAATGAATATGATGATAAAGACTGTCAGTGTCTGCTACTACTCAAACTCTGCTGACAAATAACAGAAAATGTGCCGATTGGCACTAATTGATTTTTACATCAGTAGAGAGAAAGGATCGGCACCGCAGAGACCATTCTGCCTGTCGCATCAACCACACAGTCTACTTTTAACATGTTGAGTGAAGTGGCACTCACTGCCCCATTCTGTTATAATATTTGTCTGCATCATTGCATATCATGGAGTCATGCTGCATTACTGGTGACTGCATTAAACTGCAGTTGGCCAGGATTCATCCATGCCAGCGTATTTTCAAAAGCAACACTGTAAACATGTCAGGTTTTAGGATCAGTCAGCTTAACTTTTACTCTCCCAGACCGGCTACATATAATGTACAGGTATACAAGCTTATGCAGTTCAGCGATCCATGTAAAAGTCAAGGATTTGAAAACTTTTGCACATTCTACTGATCTAGCATGCTTCATATCAAAGAATACACGTGGTTGGTGTGAAAAGATCTAACTCTGGGAAGTTTATAACTGCCTTAATTGGTACATTTTCTAAACAAAAGTTTCTGAAGGAACTGATACTGATGGGTTAGGTTTAAAAAAGTATTTGACAAATGCTGAAATCTTTGCAGATTAGAGGTTTTACAGTCATCAGACCTGCAATAAAAGACTGCATATAAAGTGGCCATGAGTAGCTCATTTCTGACCAGCTACAACTACAGAAAGCAGTTTATATACGGATGCATCAGTATTAACAATCTATTTGTATCATATATAAGAATTACCGCCCCATGGTCGTAGACCAACCAGGTAAGTTACAGTTTACAAGCATGTCTGTCCAGACTGTTTTATCTAAGTAAAGAACGTGAATACTTCTTCTACCAACCTATCAAACGGACACATGATGAATTGATTTAGCTATCTTTTTTCATTTCCAATATTGACTCCCACAAATGACACCAACATCAGGTCAAGATTCAGTTTATTGAGCTATGAATGTAATTATATAGTAGTGGTATTAATAATGCTGTTGAACAAGATCGCATTGCTTTAAACAGCTTGTTTGAAAGCGTCACAAATTAGTGTTAATAGCTTGCACAGTAAACATGGCTAATTACACACCACCAGTTCATTTCCTCTGATGTTATCTTTTCTCACTGAGGGACTGCCATATGTATTTCCGTCCTAATTGGACTCCTCATCATCTCTCTTCTCAGGATACTGCTGCCACCTAATTTTCCCAATGGTAATGTTCCTCGACATCTTCAGGCCTACTGAAAATGACTCCAGTGATGTGTCCAATGATTACTGAACATGCTAGGCACTCTGCAGTGGATAGACATGAGCAATTAACAAAAGAGGCTATAGGTATATGAGAATTTGTTGGTGGCAGTGTAACTATGCATGGCAATGATAACAAATGGTTGTAGTTGAGTCGTTTGGTGTCATCTGTAAATGAGGTTTCTCAATAGTGCATGGCATTTGTGTAGGAGCTTGTACTTTCCTTTTTCAAAACTTCCACTACAACATTATTCTCATAGTTGTGTATTGCTTCATTTTGAAGGCCTCCCATAGTGCTAATCAGGTGCAATGCCTAAAGTAACCAGCAGAGAGGGTACATGTCATTCTGTTGCAGTTTAAAACTTAAGGAGAAGGAACGGGTCTTGGACCAATATGCACTGACACATGATCTGCTCAGGGGACTAATATGGAGCTGTTTCTAGTGTACTGCAGTGAGATGTCAAACTAAATACTCACTCTTGGATTTGGAGATCATAATTCATGATCAAGTTTCAAGTGTGTTCTGACCTTAACATGATCTTTCAACAGGTATAAATCTCTTTCCATGTCAGTCACTGAGGTCCCCTAAAGAGGAGAGAGGGGAAAATTTTGTTTTTTTGTTTTTTTTGTTTGAAGAAAAGAGTCAGTTCCTGATCTGAACACATACAGAGGTTAGGAAAAGTTAGAAGGACCAGCAAATCAGAATCTGAGAGTCAGGGGAAGGCCAAAATTAAGATGAGAAACAAGTCAACAATGATGCCAAAAAACATTTTAGAAGAGAAAGGAATGGCACAAGAGATAGAGGAGAGAAATGAGAAAAAGGGCTTGTGGCAAAGGTATAAAAGGTGAGATGAAAACAAGATCAAATTACTTCACGGCTGCTGCAGGAGCAGAATTAGAAAGTTGGCTTAAAGTTGTGAATGATGGGGAGCTTTTTTCATGCTCTGCCTGTGGCTAATGGAGTCAGATAATGTCTGGTCCCTGCTTTCATCCCAGTTACAGGTTGTTTAATTAGATCAAAAGCTGATAAATGAGTCTTGACTTTCAAATGAGCGTCTGAAAGGGTTGGAGGTGGAGAGATCTCTATCAGTGCTGATAATAAATTTGGACCAAGTCAGCAATTCATCAGGGAGCCTGTGAAAGACTGGGATGGATTTGTTTACAAACACAATGTGGACGCACTGTCTCACAGACACAGACACACAAGAGGAGACAAAGCAAAATTGAACAAACACTTACTACACTGGAGCAAGAAACAGAGAATCATGCTAGTGATTTTTTCTTCATTAATCACACTGTATCTTTAAAACTCCATGCTGCACAGTAGCATCACAGATGATACTTTTCCTCGGGGTCTCTGAGCATTGTTTCATAATGCCAAAGGCATTTAATCTGTCTCTCTTTTTTCCCCTCACCTCCCATCTCTACTCGTCTCTGCCAGGGGTCTAATCCTCTGTGACTAATAGGCTGGATATGAGGATTATTTTTTACCTGCCCAGAGACACAGTAAAAAAGAGACAGAGAGGGAGAGATAAATGGATATGCTAAAAGATTATCTTTTTAATGGTTTGACAGAGTCATCGCCACTGTGCTCTCGAGCTTGAGAGTTAGCTTGAGTCTTCACATGCTGAAATAAAGTCTGAAAGCCGTGATGCTTTCATGTTGCAGTTGTATAAATGTTATGCCAAAATAGGTATTCTTCACTAGTGGTAACTTTCTCAGACTTTGTTTACATGCTGCAGGGGCTGACTCAAACTACATGAAATAAAGCAAAGTTGCAATGATGAGGACATGTTTTCTGCATAATAAACTAGGAGGTTCAGTGAAATGTCTCAGTGTATGAAGAGATTAATCATTGTAATCTGATCCACTTACCTCTAAGGCTTTCTGCTCAGTGGAAAGTATTTAATAGAAAAACTTGAAGAAATACTTACTGTGTTTTAGCTCTCTCTTCTAAGAAAGTCAGGCATGATGTGCTAAAATTATGGCATCAATCATAATACGTAATACTTAATACGTAATACTGCAGCACTGTGAGGCTACATGCTACATAACATCAGCATTCAAAGCATTTTCACAGTGACAATGTTAACGTGCTGATGTTTAGCAGGTATGATGCTAACCATGCTCACCTTCTAAGTAAGTATATCTGAAGCTGACGGGAACAGCATTAGTTTTGCAGGTACAAACTTAAGTATTGACCTGATCTATGTAAAAAGTTAGGGGATCACCAATGTTAATAGTAGTAGAGTTAATTCATCTTGTGGGAGGTATGAATTTCTTTACTAAATTTCATGACAATCCATTCAATAGCTGTTGAGATGGTTCAGTCAGATTGTTGGACCAACCCACAGACTGACATTTCTTTCCTAGGGCCATGCTGCTATCATGGCTACAAACATTTCTGATCTGAAGCATAGCTCTATGTTAGCTCATCTGCTCTGTCATGCGGGGGTATTTCTTACGGGCTGATGCACCTCTTTGCTCAGGTCATCCATTTTTGCATGCTCTAAGAACTAATTTGAATATTGAAAAGTGAAACGTGTTGGGAAAAAAAACTTTCTCATGCTCTCAGGGGCTTTAGCTTGTTAAGATTGCATCAGTGGATTACGAGATTGCGCAAAGAATGAGCCAGTAAGGCTTTTACGTCTGAGACTGATAGAATACAATAAAGCTAATCTTATTAAACAACTTCTATAGTAAATATATGCAGTGATCCTCCCTCAACTGGTTCACATTGTAATCCCATCAAAAGGCAGTGGACAAAGGGGAGAATGTGGTCCTGTTTCTTCAGCTTTGTCCAAGACAGATCCACTAATGTATTTCCACTTGAGAGAGTGCTGTTGGGGTTTCGGATGAATTGTTGTCAAAATAAGGCAACATAATTGCATTTATATTGGAGTTATCCAGACAGAGAGTTGATTTCTTTGGGGGATCAGCATTAGTCATATTGTGAATTGTGTAAGGGTTGATTTTCTACAGTAATATTATGCTTAATATGTGTATTTATTCTGCGGCTCCATTGATACAGTATTATACCATTTTCAAGTTAAAGTGCATATATATTTGACCTCCTGTGTCTTTAAGGCCCTCCTTCCCTACATCCCACTCAGTTCTGATTGGCCAGTTTGTGGAAGGCTTCCTGTGGGCTGAACTATGCCCTATGCACCGTCCTTCAGCAACAACCTAGCTGAGAATTCTGCTGCATACTGGGGCAGGTTGTGAAAACAGGCACGTGTTGTCTGCTGTGAACAGATAAAAAACTCACTCAAATTCTGTTAATGGCCTATAATTGTATCCATTGTTGTTTTATGGTTTTGTCTTTGGGAAAAGTAAACACAGACAAGAAACACTTTGTGCAAGACATATCTACCTCAAAAAAATTAAACAAGCACTGGCCACGAGTGGAGCTGTGGCAGACTGAAACCTGGGTGTTTCACTAACAGCCAGCATACAAACACACCTTTTAGAAAAACAGGTGGTCTAACCTTTTATATCCACAAAGATGACCAATCTTACAGTATATTCAGTCATTTGGGATCTCATTTACTTCGCTTGCTTTGCTTGTTGGTGTTTCCACCAACTCTTACAAATATCAGTTCCTTACTTACCTCCCAGTCATCTCCCTTAAACATACCTGCATATGAAATAATTCTGTATAAGGAAAAACAGAATGTTCAGTGCAAACATAACTGTGTTTACTTGTTCAACCAGTTCAGTCACATATGGGTGTAAAGCCCTTCTTAGATAATGGTGACAGTTTTTTTAATAGGACACACA
This sequence comes from Sandelia bainsii, assembly GCA_032362345.1. Lineage (NCBI taxonomy): Eukaryota > Metazoa > Chordata > Actinopteri > Anabantiformes > Anabantidae > Sandelia > Sandelia bainsii. The sequence continues at coordinate 7,305,225 of JAUMHL010000025.1, forward strand.
CACATAGACAGAGTCAAAAGAGACATGCAAACACATAAAAGCAGGTGCACACATTTACAGAGGGACATAAAATGACTACTCATACTGTCTACACACACAAACACATAAAAGCACACCACATGCACACACCATGCAGGTACCAAACACCAGCTTTTCACACACATCCATTACATGTCAGTTGTTTGTCTTCTGCTGCCTCCACCCTACTGTATCTTGTTCAATCAAGGGTGGATTGAGACTGCATGTTTGTGTGTGTGTGTGTGCATGTGAAAAAAAATGTGCTTCAGAGGGATTATCAGTAATGGCGACAAAGAGCTACTTTGACGGTGATAGTGGGAGAATAGGCTGAAAGGAGGAGAAACAGAAGTAGTAAATCAGAGAAGAGACACTGTGGGGATGTGAGTACTGACCACTCATCTAGAAAGAAGGAGAGGGACAAGTGGGAAAGATGCTGCCATGAGGTTATTAGATAAACCATATAATCTCTAACCCTGGCCCCAGTGGCACTATGTAAGCCTTAGGACCGAGAGGCGTTAAAGGTAGTTTATGAGCATGTTTATGGAGATCGATATGTAAGCTGCAGCGGCGGGGGACCAAGTGCAAAGGCATCGGTGAGATTGCTGTTTTTCCTGGAGGCAGGAGCCTCATGGTAAGGCTGTGGAAAGGTTATGCTTGTTCTGCCTGGAATGGACTATTACTCACTATATCCAACAAGTTTTAAAGTTCAGGTGATATGGGGTAACTTGTGAGTTACACAGCAGGTAGCCTTTTACAAGCATGCCAACTTAAATTCTGGATAACCTGAGAGAGATATTTAAATCATGAAATATCACATGATTAGCACTGCAAGTTATTTTGTAACATTCACAGTGAAATTGGTGATTTTAACACTGTTAGAGTCCCTTAAGTTCACTAATGTTGCTTCTTAATAACATAGGTTAGGACGTTATTAATAGAACATTAGTTACTCATATGATAACTTACTTATTTCTGCCACATGCTGAACAAAGCTGTGAGTTGCAAAACCAAAAAAAAAAAATAGCAGAAAGGCACTAAAATGTCCTACAAAGCTGTGTGATGTCCCTGTCAAATAAAGTAAAGCATGACAGCTCACTTGTCTTTTCCATCATGCATCATAATTTGAGTTACGACCATGTTTTTGTATAACGTACGATAGTTCCAGCTATGTCCCCTATATTATTGTTGAATAAAGCACTTTTTACTCCCATACAGTAACTGACCAAACATAGATGACCTCGGGTCGTGTCAAAATACTTTAAGCTACAACAACAAATTCACTTTAACAGGATAAGATCTTCCCTTAGGGTCAAAGAGGAAACACTTTTGCACAGGGAAAAAACACTGAGGAAGTGAGGACTAGATAAAAAAAAATTTCACTGAAATATTTTGAAAGTTCATGAGAGGCCACAATATTTGTTGGTTAATTTAAGGGTGTAACGTATTTCTTTACTTACCCTGGTAGGCCCTGGCATTAACTGATAGGCCCAACTATCATTCTCTCCATTCTCTTCCATGTAAAAACCAACACATGGACACAACAAAATCACAACCCTTCACTAAGACACAAAAGTAATTTAAAGCAACATATCACAGACTGAAATAGAAAACACAGTAACTCAGACTGAAGGAATTGGATATATATAAATGTCAATTACAATGCTCATTTTAATTTATTTAAAGTTCAAAAACAGTGTGCACATTTCCTTTAAAAGTATGATGCCAGGGTTTACTGGGGTTCAGTTTGCCTGGATTTTCTGAGAAAAATCCAGGCAAACTGAACCCTGGATTGATGATGAGAGTGACACTTGTCATGCCTGGCAGTAGTAACGTCTCTGCCCTTGTTATGGTGACAAACCTTGACCTAATCAAATTAAAACACATTTAAAGATATGACACTGATGTCAGATGCACACATGTTGTCTATGTAAATTCATAGTCAAGAACTCAGAGACACACACACACAACTCATTGCCATTTCTCTTGTATGTGATAATTGACACACCATCCTGGGTTTTATGTGAATGTAAAAGCACACACATACAAACACACACACTGTACATGCCTGACTAAGTGCAGCATCGATGCCACATTGGATCACAATGAACAGCCTACGTAGACCCCCAGCTTTGAGTGTCAGCCCCAGGGCGAGGCAGCTTCCTGCTGATGACAGTAAATGCAGCACAGCCCAGTGTAACAGAGCAGAAGATCTCCCTCAGTACTGAGAAAAAATTTGTTGTCTCAACCCACAGAGAAGTTCAAGCTTTACTGCTCACTGAGCTGGATCACTTTGTATCCAGAGTTATACAAAAAGCAAAACGAGAACGTTGTGTATATATGTAATGGCAAGTGTTTACGGGGGGCATGTGGGCTCTGGTACAAGAATGCACGAGCATGTTTCTGGTTGGAATGAGCTATAAACTTTAACAGTTTTAAAAATAACAAAACATAATATATTCACACACAGCTGTGTCAAAGTGGACATAAAGGGATTAGTGGTCCCTTTGTGGTGTTGAAGTCATATGCCTACAGAAAAGCAGAAGCAGAAAAGATTCCAGTAGCAGTGATAAAAATATTGTCCATTCAAACTGCTCAAATATCATAATCTCTTCTAGCTACACAGCCAAATGCTCAGTATATTAGTATATTCCAAACATTCATATTTTCCCCAAAATATGACTGCAAATCGGAATGGAAGTCCAAAACAGACCATCTGATTTGGTCTACAACATTGAGTACACACCGTCCAGAATAAAATATAAACCACATATTAAAATAAATCCAGGAGACACTGTAGAAAATTACAGAAAATGAACTCTTCCCAGATCAAACCTTATGCATGACCTTTCAATATTTTTTATGTGCATATATAATTTCCACAGGGATACCATGAACGCAAGGATAAATCACATGTTTTAAAGTCAACACTTTTGAAGGCCCTCTTTTGTTGGAGCACTGTTTTGAATTATTGTTCACTTCCTGACTAGTTACTTCCCTGGAGTTGAATGTTCTCCCAGGCTCCATTCCCGCTCCATGAAACAATGTGAAACTTTATACAGCCTTGAAATATATAACTGGAGCATAGTAACGACCAGGCACTCCCAGGTCCTGTGGCCCTTGCCCTACCAGCCCACGGCCGCTCTCTCAGGGGGACAGCTCACTCAATCTCCTGGACTTCTGCCAAAGCTTCATTCAACACAGGGGTAGCAGAAGAAGCAAACTTTTACTGTTGTGGAAGGCCCAGACCAGAACATTTCCTCTCTATAGATGAACTAGGGAACTATGAACTAACAATTAAAGAACAGCTGTAATTGATATTTTTTAAATATTTTAAAAACTATGCTAAAAAAATGCTAAAATGTGAGACTGACCTTGTAACATTTTCACTCTAGTACAGGTCATATAGGTAAAGATGAAGACATCTTAAAAATGATTTATTATTAACATTTTCCTTGCTTGATGTAGCCAGTTTTTAGAACTGTTTCAGTGACCAATGACTGATTTGTCTGCAGCAGACCTTTACACATACACTTCAGTGTATACTGGTTTGTTTTGGATCACACAAAGTTCATAATGCTAAAATATCTGAGCATTTTTCGTGACTTACAAACAATGCCGCATCATGAACACTGTGGTTTGTTTAGCAATAGCAGTTTGTAGCTTTGTAATCATCATCAGCAGCAGCAGCAGCAGCAGCAGCAGCAGCGTTGCAGAGTCACAAACACAGAGACCCCATGATAACTTCCCAATACCGTCCAGCACTGTTGGGGCCCTGTGCACGTCAGAGGGAGGATGCCTCAGGAGGGCGAGGGAAGCTAGGGTCATGTTGAGCTGCTGATGCATGTGTTCATCTGCCTGCCTCTGTTTATGCTTTCTGTCCTATCAGTGACTTATTATGTGAACTGTAGTTTTGTTTGCAAACCTGTTGGTGTTGTTGTTTGCCTGTTTCTCTGTTGCCAGTCTGCCTCTCTGTTGGGTGGTGAAGGTGTGCATATGGGTGTCTTTGTATGTATGTGTGTTGGTATCTCACTTGTGCATGTGCGTACATCAGGCAATGTTCTTAATAACAAAGCTAAGTTACAATATGAGATCATTTAATTCTATCATGTTAGCAAAATTAAACTTTGTATGGAAGTGTATGAATGCAACGGAGACACCATCACAAATTCTGTGAATTTATGTGTTTCAGCAAATCTTGTGGTATGGTGATCTCATTCTCACAGAAAGTACATATGACCTGACTCAAAATTAATATTATGCACACAATCAAGTACACACAAGGTACAGTATAAATGTGACTTAGATAGTTATCAACCCTACTAACATGAAGTACACTTGATAAATCATAAACCTTGTGGCTTGTATTGTGCACAGAACAGATGTGGTGGTGCTGTGTTGGTTTCCTCTGCTGTGGAACAAAGCTCTTTGTTGGCTGTTTGATGGAGCGGGGCCATTCTGCTTGAGTTAGTGAGAGGGGAACCACCTGCACTCTGACAGAAGGGCCCATATGCTTCCTCTGCACAAGTTTAATTTGCACTCAGGCAAACCTGCCTTGTGCCTCGGCTGAAATCATGCTGGTTTAGTAATCCTCATAACTTATAACAAAGTTTTCTCTTGTTGACCTCTCCTTACTGTGTAGCCAACTTTAGTGCTAAGCAAAAATGTAGGGCCTAAATATTTTCATAGTTGACAAATGTTTAGGAGAAAACAACAAAGTAATACTGATGTAAAGAGTTTCAACCAAAGATCACTCTGAAAGTAGTGATTTATGACCATCTGGTCCACCCATAGGAAATGACTATTAGCAACAAACTGTAAGAAGAAAATATAGGGACAATTATTTTTTGTGTGCTTTGGACAGCATCCAGTTTCCACTAGTTTCATAGATAAGTCTGCAGGGACACCACAAAACATTGTGTGTGTGTGTGTTGGTGTGTGTTTAAAAATGGTTCACTCTAGCTGGGTGAAATACAAAATACTGCTGGGCCGCAGTAACAGTGTGACATTTACAGATGTATTTAAAAAACGAGATAAAGATATTAGTTTGTTTGTGAAAGAAAACCCAAATGTACCCTAAACATTATAGCATGAAATGTGAAATGAGCAGAGCAGTCACATGCTAACAACAAAGAAACAGTGTTCAGTGCTCAGTGAAAATGTCAATCATCTTAATCCCAAGATTCTGAGGCACGTTTCCCATCGAAACCAAAGCAGCTGTGGGGAATGGAGTCACGCCTGATGTGGTAAGGAATTTGCCAAGGCCACCAACACCCTCCCACCCCTCTCTCTCCACTGTGTGCGCTTTGGTCTTTCGTCATGCCAAGCAGCCCAGCTAGGTCGAGCAAACAAAGAAGCATCTGGACACAATAACTGCCTTGTTTGGCACCGTGTGACAGCATGACAGGTATTTCAAGGCTGACATCAAGAGCGGCCCAAAGGAAAGGTGCTTTGAAGTCACAGACACTGGTTGTGCTCACTGTGAGTTTATTCTGCAGTCTGTCTGAGCCAGTAAGAGCTGTGAATACATTAACAATATTCAGTGAAATAAGCAGCGCTCTTTTAATTCTCCACTAAAGGGGCTACATCTGTACACCTTGGTGTCACGTGTAGTGAAATTCTTTCCAGGTGTTCCCGAGACACTACGTTGACAAGAATGGGGTAGATGCAAGGTCACAGTGACTTTGACCTTTGACTGCTGGTGTGAGGGCATAAAAAGAAGATGTGACTGAAAATAGTGTGAGCATGACTGAAAGCCTAAACTGTGACAACTAGGTTAACAGTCAACAAAGATTTAAATTATAAAGCTTCTGTTATAAAACACTTGTGTCTCACTGGCCTTACACTCCCTGCAGCAGCAATCCCTCCTTCTCTTCTGCTTCAGTTATTTCACCATGCAGTTCTAAAGCAAACACTTTTTCCTGAAACAGAGGTCAATCCCACCCCCTCTCTCAATCTGACTGAACCTTGCACAAAGTGAAAAAGTTGGGTACAATATACTCTGTATGTGGCCTTCAAAATAAAAGCAATTTTTTTTATCAAATAGGTATAAAGTACATTAAGAGAAAATTCAAGATTAAATCAAAATATGCAGTTGAAAATAAGAGCCTGGAGCTTAGATTATAGCAAAAGAGACAGTGAGAAGAGAAAGTTGTTGAGGAAAGAGTCCCATTTAATGTGCCCTGGTCGGACATCTTCATGTAATCACATCTTAAATCTTAAACCAGACATAAGCCAGGCAGCTCATATGGTTCTAAAAGGGACCATCCATTTGTGATTAAAGTACATTGTCCCATTCACAATCCTTCACGTAGCTTAGTCCTTTTATTAATTCATACATCTTGTAATGTCTTTTGTGGTGCTGAGAATATACTACTAGAAGAGGCAAAGCTAAATCTGTGAAAATTGACCATGTGTTTTAAGTAACGGCATGGTACTTCAGATGTTGTTTCTCACATATCCCCTATTAGAACACAGAAGAACATGGAAAATATCAAGTATAGTACATCATCAACACATACAGCTGGGCTCTAACCCTAAAATGTCCACTTGACAGTGTGGTACTAAGCACTAAGAAACACCCTCCTCTATGTAGGCGTTGTGCTGTGCTGCTTTGAATCATTCAGTTATGCTTTAATGTGAGACATGTGACCTAACCCAGTCATACCCAACTAATCATCATGTATCATCATCATCTTTCCTCTCTCTTTGCTCCTTTCTTCTATATTTTTTTCTTTTTAGTTTTGTTATTGAGAGTCAGGGAAACATTTTGATAGTTCACATCTTGTAGTAATTTAAGGTCAGGTTGTGATGTATATAATTATCTCTTGGCACTCATACAGGACAGTACATGGGAAAATAGTTTTCAGATCTGAAAATGTAATAACTAACACTGGAGGACACAATTGTTGACAAACAATATTTTAAATGCTTTCTCATTCCCATGGCGTCATATTCTGCCACTTTGACAAAGCGGCATCTCAAACCAAGGCGTTGGTGTCCAGTTGACTCAAACGTTAATCTACTTGCAGCAGTATTTGATGCCCAGAGCAGCTCAGCCCAGTCTAGCTGCAACAATATAATGCTCTGAGCTTTGACATTCCTATTGGACAGAGGCGGCCTGATGCAAACTTACTGCATAAAACAAAAACATGTTCATCTGTAACAATTTAATCAAGGAACGTGACCTGTCATTTTCAGTGTAAATTTGAACTAAAATGGCCAAACAAAATCATCTTTCCTTAGAAACTCATCAGTCTACACAAGATATAGCCAAGAAATTAAAGTTTTCTTTAAAAGATGTACACTGTAGTCTCCAGGGAGATGCTGCAACTGTCCAATCCAATCAGGACAGAAAATGCACTGGAAGGACCAAGTGCACATCTGTCCAGGAAGACAAGTACTCACAAGTGTCCTTGAGAAACAGATGTCTCACTGCTCCTGAATTGGCTGCATCATTGAATAAAACGAGAGAAACCAGTGTGCACCGACACTGTGTGTGTAGGAGACTCAGGTCAGCTGGGCTCACCGGCAGCGTTGCCAAGAAAATAACTGTACTAAGGTTGGCAATGGGAAGAAAAGTTTGCAGGGGGCGAAGATGCACAAATAGTGGACTTTTGATGGCTGGAACCAAGTCATGTGGACTGATGGGTCCAGGTTTGAGGTATCTGGATCCAAGTGAAGAACATGCAGTACAGAGCTCAGACACAGAGCTCATGAAAAGATGATAGGTGTCTGCCTAACACCATCAATGAAGCATGGAGGTGGAAATGTGACGATCTGGGGATGCTTTGGCAATGGTACACTGGGTGATTTGCATCATGTGCAAAACATCCTCAATCAGCATGGATACCACTCCATACTGAAGAGGCATATCATTCCTTTTGAGCAACAACTGTGGATGATTGTGGATGACTTTATTTTGCAGCAAGACAATTACCCCAAGCATTCTTCCCATTTGTGTAAGAATTATATGAAGAAGAAAGTGGTTGTAGAATACTCTAGGTGATGGCAGATTTGTCAGGTAGTTATTGCTGCAAAGAGTTTAACATGCAAATTTAATTTGACTATTATTCTGTGCTTTTGTTGTGTTTTGTGATCAATTAACAACAATTTGATTTGAACAATTTGAATGACTGAGTTTTTCTTGCCAATTTATATACTTAAATTACATATTAAAAATAAAGGCAGGGGGTAAATTCTAACTCTAAATGTAATAACGCAGTATTGGTGTTCATTCCCTTAGTAACTCCAGTAACATCACATATTTTGCAGCAATCTGTCTAACTATAAGCTTTATCAAAAAGGAAAGTTTTAAGCCTAGCCTTAAAGGTAGAGAGGGTGTCTGCCTCCTGAACC
>JAUMHL010000025.1:7313697-7331245 GCA_032362345.1 Sandelia bainsii
TGGGTGTCAAATTAGACTCTCATCTATCATTTGACACACATGTCCATCACCTCTGCAAAATTGCATTTCTCCATCTGCGAAGCATAGCCAAACTGCTAAAGTGCCCTATAAATGAAATGAATTATTATTATTATTATTATTATTATTCTTTTCTTTTATTTTGCTCTTAAGTTAATCAATTTCATTATAAAAATATAAATTATAATTTGATCTGGTTTAAGTGGTTTGGGTATATTTCTGTCCTCCTTCAGCACATCTCAGCCATAACAGACTGTTATGTTGTTACTAATGATGATACTGTTACTGCCATAACAGTATCATTTTGATCATAGTCGCTATAGTTGATGGGCTAATTGTAAAGTATAGTAAGTATTATTCCATGCTATTAAATGCAACTGCACACACCATAAGTGGTAACCAGAATTTAGATATTTAATATCATGTATAATGGAATTTTAGTGTAAGCAGAAAGTGAAGTAAGACATGGATTATTAAGTCCATGACCTTCTATCTAAATACAAAAACAAATAAACAAAAAAACTACTACAGCAACTAGAAAAACATCTCACTTTTTATGCAAATGGTCAAATGTTCACAGTCTTCATCTAAATACAGTCAATCCCCTTCCTAAGGCTCTGAATATGAAGATAAAAAACAATACTTAACTCTACTCAGCTGCCAGTCCAAAAAAGGAGATGATCCTCTCCGGGTTCCAACTGACAGGAGGAGCTTTGCAGGGCAATTTGGAGTGCCCCTGACACAATGACCCATATGTCACATGTCTGAAGGCATCATCAAAGCTGGCAGTAGTGCTGGGAGATGTTGTGAGTGCTGCGGGGTGAAAATGAGGGAGGTTTCTTGTGTTCAGTAAGTGTAAGGAAAGATGCTCATTTGTGGATATTTCTCAGATGGTTAGACCTAAGTGAATGAGCAGAGATGTATTTGTTAGACTGTAGCCACGAAGCAAACACACTTTCCAACTGAATTATTTGTACTATACATATTCAAGACATTAAACCTAAATGAACATACAGGCCTTCAAGTTTTCCTGACTACAAGTATGAAGATGACACATCTCTTTACACATATATATATTTATAAAGAATTATAATGAGTAGCATTATACATGCTGTACATATACTATACAAGCATCTACATTCTCACTCCTCTTACCAAAGCCAATAGCAAAATAAGAGAAGCCTGTAAAGGTTTGGGGGAGCCAAACAGTTGCAGCATCCAGATCCAGCTGATGTTTTATTGCTTGGGATCACAGCCAGTTTTAAGAATGTGCTGACGTGAATTTCGGCATTTATTAAACACTGTATGCTGCATAATGTGTATAATTCACACAATGTCCAGCTCCTGTCGTGGTCCATAGCTCCAGCTTCTGCTGCTTACTCCTGAATCAGTTTTAAATAATCAAAAGAGCTGTGTTTAGACAACATTTTAGTACAGTAAAATAGAGTCCCAGCTACAGCAAGTACCTCATTAGTTTCTGTTATGAAACCTGCCCTGTCATGGCTGTGATATGACAGCTCTCCGCAACCCAGTCACATAATCTGATGGTCTTTTTGTGCCGAGCCATTCATCCTTAATCTTCTAGGGCAACACTGAGCTCTGCAGCACTGCTTTAGTTAAAAGAAGGATTTCACCCTTCTCTCTCTCTCTCTCTCTCTCTCTCTCTCTGCGTGTCTCTCATTTTCTTTCTCTCAATCTACTACTCTCTGATTCTTTCCCTCTAACGCTTTGTGGATATTATGATAAATGAGGCATTATCAGGGCACAGAGGTAAAGCAGATTAAAGTGACATCTAAAGCAGAAAAATGACCCTCATCATTTACAGAGCCTGTGTTAAGTGATGAGGACAGATGAGTCATGGGTCAGCAAACAAACTACAGACTCAAACAAAACTCGCTTGTTGTACAATGCAGGGCCACTCGTGAGTTATTCTGTGATGCACAATAGGCCTCAGAAATAAATGGTTCCATAGTTTAATGACTTATGAATGATGCAGATGCTGCTTTTCAGATGTGCAAAATGGTGCATCAATACAATATCAACACAGATAGTATGAGGTCACTTCTAACATGCAGCTGTAATATAGGATAATATACAAGTCTGGAAAAAATTAAGAGACCACTGCAAAAGTTTCTCTTTACATGTTTAGCAGTCATTCGATTCAGTGTCTGGTGAACTCCAACACAAGCACACTTTATTCCACTTAATGACATATTAATTAAATGATCATCTGAACCAAATTTCATTTAACAAGGAAGAGTATAAAAACACAGCAGTCATCACTGACCTCTTGCAATAGAACCAGCTGGATGGCAAAAACAATGTTAGTTACACCTAAAAGGTTTGAAAAAGACCCCTAAGGACTGGACCGTAGAGGATGGCAATAAGTCCATCTTGTCTGATGTGTCCAGCTCTCAGCTTAAACCAACACCTGGTCGTCTAATGGTTACACAGAGACCTGGTGAGGCCTACGAGCCACAGTGTCTCACACCCACTGTGAAATTTGGAATATTGGTGACTATCTGGGGGCACTTTAACAAGACTGGAATCGAGCAGATTTGTCTTTATGAAAGACACATGAATCAAGTCACGTAGAAGGTTATCCTGCAAGAAAACTTGCTCCATGCCGCACGGCGAGGTCAATCAACATGTGGATAGAGGAACCACCCCATCCTCCAGATCTAAAACCTCTGGAATGTGATCAAGAGGAAGATGGATGGTTTCAAGCTACCAATCAAAGCTATGCTGTGTGAATTTTTGTGCCAGTAGAGGATAAAATCACTGAACAGCAGAGTGAAAAACTGGTGAAAAGCATGCCAAAAGGAAGGAAGGAATCTATCATATATTACAACATCGAATTTGAGAGAAATGTCACTAGTTTATCAAAAAAAACTGTTCATTTTACTCAAACACACACCTGGGAAATTGATAATTTTACATTGTGTCTTTTTTATGTGTATGTGGACACAGCACTGTTAGGTTTTTATCAGTCAAAATATATTTTTTGTCTCTTGATACAGAGGACAATGCAACAGTGGCTCTCAACAGTCTGATCTCATTCATCAAAGTATGAGCTGGGATGGACACGCCCTAAATACTTTACAGACATTGGCCCATTAGAGTTCTTAAGAATTAAAAAGAAATAGGAAGTTCAGTTAAATATTTATACAAAAGTTCACTTCAAGTCATTTGATACACAGAAAGCCTGCAAAGATAGCAAAAGCATTAAAGATTGAGATGTGAAATGTCAGAGGGAGAGCTGTGGAAGTTTCCAAACAGAAGGAAGCTTTGACGTATAACTTGCAGAAAAAGAAGTTCCTTCCGAGATGGATTGGTTAAAAGGTCAAGTGTCAGGCCACATCACATTATACAGTTCTCTCTGTTTCTACTTCTATGCCATGGTTCATTTGAAGAGGTTTTGCTTCAGTTTCTTTCTTTCTTTCCTGCTCTCTTTGTTTCTTGCTTGCCTTTTTCGCCTCTCTTCCTATCAGCTTTTCCTTTTCATGATTTTTGTTCTTTTCAGTCTGATCTCAATCACTTTTATTTTTCAAATAACTACATTATTTATAAATGTGTATATATATAGAGAACCAAAGCTTGTGCACCCTAATACATCTTCAGAGAGGTGTAGTTCTTCAGGTCGACTTTGCCACACAATTCAAGCTGTGCATCTACACGTGTGTATGGGCTGGTGTGTTGAGTAATTCTAGAGTGATTGTAATTTTAATGTCACTTTTTCTCTTTTTTTCACAGCCAAACTTTACAATTTCCTATGATAGTTATCACTATAGCAAATTTTAGATTCTAGATAACTACTTAGATACTTAATTCTGAAAACAACAAGTAAACATTTGACTACTTGTAAGTACCACAGATCTAATGCTGATGGTGTTATATTGCACAACCTAAATCAGAAATGATGAATGGGTCAGCCACTGTGTACATCATCAAAGTCACTAATAGTGGAGGACTGCCAGAGTGTATTGTAAAAGTCATCTAAGTGCTGCTGTCAGATTTGAAGGCTGCATTACTACTGTTGGCCATTAAGTTCGTGCTGTCACTACTTGTCATCAGCGCCACGGGGCTCATCAGACAGAGTAAATGGAAGTAGTGGCTAATAATAGTTTATAATAAACAAACCATTCTCATCTAGGTCTTCCTCATTACATTTGCTTGAGATGATATGTGATGAGATATGTCATAGCATGGCTACACAATGGCAAAAAAGTAAATAATGTGAAAGCACTGTTTTAATAAGAGCCCTCTGTGACAAGGGCCTTTTTTTATAACTACTCAACATCCACACTGGCACTCATTACTTATTCTGTGAGACTGAGTTTAATATGTAGATCCTGCAGTGCTGTATAGCATTACAGATATGACACTGGATATGTTATACAACTTACTGCATAATGCATGGTTGTAAAAAGATATTGTAAAAGGATTTTGATTGTAAAATCAACATCTACTATTTAGAATAATGACTGTGGATCATACTGTGATTGTGAAGCATGTACTTCACGCTGAATGCTGAGGTGATTGTGGATAAAACACAGCATGCAGCTATGCCTGAACACAACTGATTCATTCAAGATTTCCAAGCATACTTTATTAATGTGTGCAATAGAGTGAAATAGAGACATGAGAACATGACAGTGAAATATAGAAATATAGAGAGGGAGCAAATGCCAGCAAGAAGACATTGACACATACAGACTGATGGATGGATGAAAAGGGAATAGAAAAATTTGGGGCCCTTGGCAGTGTGTCTCTCTCTGTCAATCTGATTTGGTTGACACTGTGTGACAGCAAGCTGGCAGAAGAGCTGAGTGACCCCCCTCCACTGGAGGTTGTGATGGAAGTGACTGGCAAATACACACATGCATATGATCACCTATGGCAAACACAGTACCCAACTCTGCAACTTGTATTTTTACAACTTACAATTCTCCTTCTCATCATGCCTGAATGCACTTAACAGTGAAAATCAGACTGGTATAATATTGCTACTGTTAACTCTTGACATCAAGCCTCCTTATTAAAACAATGATTCCAGGCCAAGAGGAGAATGCACCCACTCCCTTCATCTAGGAATGTTAAAAGATGACCTAATACCTTCGGTGTTACTAGCAGCTCTGTGACGCTGTTTTTAGGCACAGTGGTGTTTTGAGCTAAATGCTAACATCAGCATGATGTTAACATGCTGATGTTTGACAGGTGTGATGTTTATCATGTCCAACTTCATTGTTCTAATGTGTTAACAAATTTGCGCTAAACCCAAGGCACAACTGAGTCTCAAGGGAACATCATTAATTTTGCAGGCATTCATAAACTCAAGCATGGAACACCCTGATGGTCCTTTAAGGAATGCTAAGTAATCTCCAAAGTTCATACTGAGGAAAACAATAATATCAGCCCCATATTTCATGGCGATCCAGCTGGTTGTTTTTGAGAAACCACCTTCATGGTGGCTGTAGAAGGAAAATCTCTGGGGACCAGGGAGATACTGTATGTCCATCATCCACTTCCTCCTTCACTCAGTTGATGCTCACGCCACTGGAAGACAACTCTCATGTGATAAAAATGTGCCTGTGTTTTTTGTACTATTTAAGTTTACCTCAGGTGAGTGTATTTTACAGGACAGTTGAAGTGTGCTGCTTAGTTAAATGGCGCTCCATACGTGGATGAAGACGTTCATAATTTATGGCACTTGTGTCCTGAGTTATGTTTTAAGTACTCTTGTACGTTAATGTTCATTGTTCATCACTTCCCTGCAAGGAGGATTTCCCACAGAGGACACTGCATTGAGCCGAACAAACATTAAACATGCATTTGATGTGTGAGCAGCTGATAACAGATGGAGATGAGGGAAAGTTGTAAGGTTGGAGCTTACAAGTGCATTTACTATTTCCCATCCCATCCAGGCCAATGGTTTTTATTCCCATGGGAGCCAGAGTACTTTCGCTGTTATTTTTAGGTTGGGAAACGCTCATCTGCTGTTCCCTAGGTGTATAGCAGTAAATTCATCCCTGATGCCTTAGCCAACTGTCCAGCTAGCTGATTGTCCATCATTGTCCAACATTATTGTCTTTATCATCTTATTTCTTGGATTTTAAACATAAACAAACATTGCTTTTTTCTCTTTTGTTTCTCTGGTTCTGTTTCAGATTCACCAGTTATCTTTTCTCCATCACATAAATAGCACTGTATGCAAGAACGGGTGGTGATTGTAATGATGATTATTACTTTGGATGACACTGATAATGTTGCCAGAAAGTCTTTCTCCGTGTACATGTGAAAATGTGTCAGTGGAAAAATGTCCAAAGCCTTCTTCAGTTTGATTTACAAAATATCAGCATGACGTAAGGAATGAAACAACCTCTATGCTTTCTACATGGCCAAAGAAACGCAAATACACAAATGCACATTTACATGTAGGAGTGTCTGAACAGTGCAGGGAGGTTTCATCCACACATGAAAACATGGTGTGCCACCTGTTTAACCTGAACTACTAGAATCCTGACAGGCAGGATCACAAGCAGACATACACCTTGACTGACTAGTTCATTATCATTTCAGCTAAGGCAATGACAGTTCCTTGATAGAAACCTCCACAGAGAAACAAATATTGTAAGTGCAAAAATAATTCTTGACAACATGACATTACATTTTATATTTACCAAATAAGTTTTTAATAAAAACTTAAATCACTTCACTGAAATATTTTGAGCTGACCTTACATAAACACAAAGATGAGTGTAGTCTGAATTTAGAAAAGCCAAAGGCTATTGCAGAAGGTAAGAACAAATTTGGCCTTTGTATTGTGAACAGTACGCATGCGCTCATTATAATATTGCTGCCTTCAAGTGCTCTTTATGGGCTCCGTCTTCTGACTTCTAAACTTAATAATCTCAGTGTATTCAAGTTAACTATATACACTAACGATATAAATTAAACACGACATATTCGTATCAGCGTTGCATAGCACACAACTTACTATACAAAACACAGATGCAGTGAGTTGCTTTGTGTAGTTAGAACACTAACTAGAAATAACAAAAAACGTACACTGACAGGCCTTAATAAAAGTTGACTTAAAATTGCTACTCACAATTATTGTTATTATTTTACTTTTTTAAATCGTGTAAATCCTCAAATGGTCTAATTAATTTCTGATGGCCATGTGAAATAATGTATACATTTATCTGAAATCGCCTGTGTTCGTGTCAGAAACAATGACACACACATTTCCACGCATTGACTCTCTTGCTCTAGTTTCCGTATTTTGAAACGTAAAAGGTTACAGTATTAGCTAAGTAATCGCTGGTAATGCTGATGGTAAAACAAGTGAGCCCATTTGATATTTCTGACAGCACGCGAATGCAGCACGAACGGCAACACAATCCCAGCGCCACAGCGGAGCCCAGAGTGGGAATAAGAGTCGGATAAGTGCACAGGAGCGTCGCACCTGGATCAAGGCTGCGAGGACTCTGACAAGTGCTGATCTAGTGGACGGCGTGGGGGAAACGATCACAGTCGCTGTTAAGTGGAGAAAAGAAAGAAACAGCATTTAAAGTGAGTTTTTAAATAAAATAAATAAGCTGGAGGATTAAATAAGTGGACGCGCGACAAGAAGTGTGACCGCGGCAGATGTAATGTTATGATGATATCGATGAGGAAGCATTAAATTGCTGGGATGTTAAGAAAATGATGAGAACAACAACCTCATATTAAGGATCGACTTCCGATCGAACAGGAATGGCTTGATTTTTCACCCCGGGAGAGCGGTGGGACAATACTGTCAGAGGCACTCATGTTTCTGTGGAAGAGAAAGAAAGTTTGCTGCGCGTCAGTCGAAAACCAGTCCACTTTATTTGACACACTGCTGCTGTGACTGTGTTCCCCCCCCAGTGGCAGAGCCCGCTCATTTTAGCGTCGGCTCATAACAGTGCATAATGTCCAAACCCGTGTTGAAGAAGAGTCACTGGAGCTCCAGAGTGAACGAGATCTCCGTGTTTAAAGATGCCCGTGGTGACTCGAACGTGCCGCTGCGCGGCGGCGCGGAGAACGGAGAGTTCGCCTACATCGGGCCAGTTAACGAGGATGTCGTGATTTACAAAAGTGGAAAATTAAACGAGGGGGAGCTGCTGCTAGAGGTGGAGAACCTCTCCATTTCAGGATTACCCTTGTACGACGTCCAGACAGTCATAAAGAACTGCAAAGGTCCCGTAAGGTTGAAAACTGTGAGGCAAGGTAAGGACAGTAAGAGGCAGCACCACACGCAAAACTCTGTTCACACTTCTGCCTTTTAATGTTGCCTAGTTATCTTTAAAAAAATTAAAGGCATAGAAAACTTTGTGGCAAGTCCTTTTACTGACTATAATGACGTATTCTTAAATTCGGCACATATAAATTGCAATTAAACTAAAAGGTATATCAAAATATAAACTTTTAAAGCGGCTTTGCTTTCAGGAATGACTTCTGCGACTAGCTTAAATGTTGATTTAAAAAAAACTACCAAACGCAATAAACCTTTATCGAATTGAACAGAGAGTAGTCAAATTTACAGGAATAGGAATAGAACTTCGTCATATTGTACGTCGAGCGAAGACACGTTAAATTGACAGATTTTTGAATGGAGTTTGGCGTGTGCTTTTTTCCACACTACAGAAAATGCCACCTGTCGGTTCTAGAGAGATGGAAATAATAAAGGCTCCCACATATTGTTTATTCAGCGTTTGGTCTGTTCCTTACCAACACAGAGTAATATCTAAAATGTAAAACTTTACTAAACAATGTGTCAGTTTAGGGCATTTTATCTATTTATTATCCATCATCGTTGAGGAAGATCAATAAATCCAACACCTGAAATAAGAATGCTCTTACAAGTGTCTCGCATCCCATTGCTTTAAATAGAGTGTGGGAATACCAGGAGGACATTACAATATGGGAGTTTCAGTCTACCCTCAATTTTGAGTTAACCAGAAAGGCTTACTAGCCAGAAAGGCTTACTCAAAATAGATAAAAGAAATGACTATTTAGTTAGATTAAAGCCGTCTACTAATCAAGCAGATGAAGTCTCGCTTGGCCTTGGTCTTTTTCGGTTGTCTGTTAGGCCTGTACTGCGTCTGTCAACTCAATAAACAGGCTTTGGACGGCAAAATTTCCCCAGCACATAACAAAGAATGGGAACATCAGACATGCAACAGAAACTGGAACATCAGCCCAGTGTGGCTGGTCTGGCTAGTTCACGGGCAGCTTGACACTGAGCCACTCTGACAGACTCTCAGCGTGGCAAAGCAGACTGCTGAAGGGATGCTCGGAGCCAGCTCGGACCACACTGGCTTCCCGTAGAGACAGGCAGAAGAGCAGCAACTCTTCAAGGACAATTTGACATATTTATAACTTGTATAAGCTGGCAGCAGTATCCAGAGGTAGCATCATGCTTTTAGTTTTTTCAAAATAATACTATGTCAATTTCATGCCATGTAGTGTTAGAACCGTCATAGACGTTTAAGCCCAGAGAGTCGAGCAGACTTAGCCAGCATATGAAGTGTTGTGCCACCATGTTGTATTTGCCACAAAACATGAGATCATCATCCTTCATGTGATTAAGAAGTTGGTGGAAAACTTTACGCAGAATTTTTAACACTGTAAAATGAAGGTGAAAACCTTCAACCAAACATTGGATGGGGCTCATGGAAAATGTGGCTCAGCTCTGCAGATACTAGAGGCCATCACTACTTCTGCCTTGACCTGATTAAGCTCTCAAGTGACAATACTGTGGTATTTTTTATTCTAAAGAAACATTACAACAGGAGATTTCACTTGCTAACCCCTCCTCATGTCATTAGTGACCAGTCATAATGCATGCTGTAGTTTTTGTTGTGAATAAATATCTAATCAGTAGCTAAACACGTTAAATTGGTCTTATAAGTCGTCCATGTAGCATCCTTTATGTCACAAAATTGGAAGGTGGAACAAACTAAACTGAAAGAAGTTTAAAGCTTTTGCACGCTGGTGTTTCCATTTAGTAGCTATTAAGACATCAGCTCAGGTGATTTTTTTTATTTTTTATTTCACAGCAGACATTTTGATTTACTGCAGCACAGGTGTTAACATTAATGATGGCTCCAGAAAGCCATGACAGTGAGCCTGCATACACAATACCGGAGCTGTCATCGTGTCATCATTATTTGATTTTCCAAAAGCCTTGTTAGAATGACTGAGGTGTACAATTGCAGTATCTCTCTGTACACACCCTCACAGTCCTGAGAACGAGTCTATTCATCCAAAATGAGTGAAAACGAGTGTGTGGATGAATTCTGGGTGTGAAGGGGTCTTGCTTACTGCTGAGCCAGTTGAGTTAAGTATTATTTACTTGTGTTCTGGTGATGATGGTTGCTTGCTTTCTCACATTCAGTAAGAGTTTTGTTTTCTGATGAAATATTTGCTAAAGGAAAAAAAAAAGTTTTTTGAAAAGAGAAAAAAGTTTACTTGTGATGAGAGACACATCTTTTTCAAAAATCCTGACATTGTAGCACATTTGGTTTGAATTAACAATTAAAAAATTGTAAATTGATAGAGTGGACTATATCTTATAATATAGAGCTGGTGTGATATCCATCTTTTATGCAGTTTGTAATGACGTTAAACAATACGAGGAAACTCGGCTCCCACTTTCAGCAAACCTCAGGTCTCAGAACCCCCCCCACACACACACACACACACACACTCTTTCCAGCACCCACCTGGGGATGTCGGATGTCGCAGCCGATTCAGATTCCATTTCACATTTTTAATAATTCACACTGTCTGGGAATTCCCCTCCCTAATCGGCCTTAATTGGGAAAATATGCTTGGCAGCAAGAGCCATCTGTAAAATGTGAGCGACCTATTTTTACCCAGAGATTGTGCCATTTTCTCACTTGAATCAAGTGAGATGTAAGGAGAGGTCCTGCTGCAGTGTCTTGGCTCGCTGATGTCCACAAAGCCGTCGCTGCTGCAGACTGTCGACAGCATGAAGAGACATGTTGAGAGAAGTGTTAGTTGGGACCCTCAGCACTTTTTTTTCTGACCTGTTAGCGGAGAGGTATTCCTAGTCTGAGCTGATAAGAGGCTCTAACCAGTTCCGCTGCAGAGATTGTAATGTTTGCTTTGGGTGTCGGTGAAACAGGACAATACACACACTCAGTTACACAACAAGTCGTGAGAAATCCACGTTATACATCTACATAAATAGATGTGTGTATATATATATTAGATATACATCTAATATAAATTCGACTTTATTGTTCAGTGAATATCAATTAAACAACAACAACAAATTTGACGATACTTTGCACACACTTGGTGTAAACTGAAAGCAGTAGGTAGTGGTAGGCTGAGGCTGAGCATCATCTTAAGTTATCAAAACAACATATACTGTTATAACAGTAGTTACTTAACATACTTGTTAACATATTCAATGGTAGATACATATATAAACACAAGACTTTTCGTTGCCCTTCATCACTACTTTCCAGGAAACGTTCCATTTTGAAGTTGTTTTGCTGGCTTTGATTTAAAAGTTGAAGCTGATCCACGTTGTTTGCAGTGTTGCTGAGTTCTGATGTGAATGAATGTGTTGTCAGTCTTTTGTTCTTTGCTGATGTCTGGAGCACAGAGAGAGAGAGAGAGAGAGACTAAAGAGATATACACAGAAATACACAGAACGTGAACGAAACATTAGGTCATGGGTTTGTTCGGCTGCTGAGCTCGGCAAATCTGAGGACTTTATCAACTTTGAACCGGATCCAAAATGGAACCGGCCACCAGAACCTATCCTTAATATTGGTTGGACAGAAGCTGTGGGAATAAATTAATTGGATTATGTAATTAAGGACTGTTAGATACAAACACAAGCAGGCTGTTTCACTCCTCACCCTTTTAAACAATCAGCCTGTCATAATACAGTTTAACGTACAAATGCTTATACACAGATATGTGTTGTAATGACACTGCACAGTGTTTGCAAACAGAAATTCTCATCAAAACTGTGAAATCAACCTGATAAACCCCTGGAACATCTTAATGGATAATCCACTCATAAGAAGATAACCTAATAATAGACTAACACTATAACATACACATGATCAAACATGCAGTCACGACACAGAGGTTTCAGATTGAGAGCAGATTAGTGTGATGATCCTCTCCGTGTTAGCACACATGTTGGCTGTTACTGTCTCTAATGGCGTGTATGCGTGGGTTCCTCTGCTGTAAATGTGAACAGAAAAGATGGTGTCGATTAGATTAGTAGAATTTTAATACATTTTAACGTTTACTGTTACAGTAGGTGTGTATTGGCAATGTCAGGGCTAGAGCTTGTAGACAGCGACAGTACTTTCAAGCATTTTAGACATAAATGTGAGTATATGAATGAGTGTGTGTGTTTATTCTGGATATGACAAATGGCGCAATGGGCCAGAGTTTACAGGTTTCTACAGGCAGGGGGTGTGATGTGTGTGGGTCACTTTAGTCAACATGATTTACCGCACGTGACCACATTCTCGCACACACTAGAAATATGAATCCTCTTCATGTAAAAACCAACCAATCAGGAATCACAGTGCTGCTGCTTCAGAGTAGTATTTCTTTCTAGGCTGAATTATAATATAGAGCTGGTGTGATGAACAAGGCCCTACCAGTTATAAATTTCTAGAAGCAGGTAATATTCTCCCTTTCACATGGGGGTAGGAGTTGCTAACTACGGTGCGCCTGCTCAAATTTACAACACTGTGTTACTGCCTGTGAGTATGTGCAAGCGTTTCTGGCAGAAATTGCATATGGAAGTGTTTATTTCCTTTCTCTCAGCAGGACGTTGACAGTCCTCCTCACCCCAGTCGTTCTTCCACCTTTGTATTCTCTGACAGCGGTGGAACAGCTTCGCTTCCTTCCTTGTAGGCTGGCATTTAGGAAAGATATTTGGCTTCAATTTCAGGCAGCGTGTGTGTGTGGATATGAGAGTCAGAAAGTGGGAGTTCAGTTTAAGCGTCTCGCCTACTTTGAACTGAAGTTGTGTTTATGTGTGTCGGTGCTTAGCTTAAGCTCTATGTTTAAATACACTGGAGGGGCACTCAGTTACCAACTAAATAGACCATGAAATGCTGTCTCGCTAATGCAGTGCTTTTTGTTATGCCACTGTAGAGGTACACAGGCACATGTACATAGCCTTTCCTCTTGTTTGCTGAAGAATTGTCTTTTCTTTCCCTAATTAGCTCAAGTGTAGGCAGTTGAATGGGGTCTGAATGGGAATTGGTCACACTTGGCACCTGCAGTTACACACTCTGTCAGAGGGAAAGAAAGGCTAACTAATTCACGACAGTGAGTTTAGTTTGGGCGGGGGAAGCAGTGAGGCTGTTTCCTTTTCTTTCCTTTGAAGACTGCTCTTATCCTGTGTGTTCACACTGTATATTTGCACAGTAGAGGAGTGTGTATTTCTGAGAAATGTGTTATGAGTTAGACGCATTTGACAGAAGTTCCTGAAGACAGAAACATCAAGCACCAAACAGAAACCTTTTGTGAGTCTTTAAATATTGGTTGACCACATGACTTTAGGAATTGTTTGTTTTTTTGTGTAAATGACCTTTACTGTGCTCTACACTAGTGATCAAATCCTCTGGATATTTTCTAAAGGCAACTGGTGCTTTTATAGCTGTTGTAGCTATTACCAAAGAAGCAGGTGAAGAAATCATTGACTCTTTCCCCTTGAGATGTTTGCAGTTTAACTCTGAACCATTTCTAAGGAAATCTGTCAACACTGTCTTTTCAGTGGTCAGTTGTTGAAGATTGGTAGCATTTAACCACATTTCAATTACTTTTTAAGATTATAAATTGTGCAAACAGTCACTTTGTGACACTTACCCTTCTTTTGTTCTGTATAGTTCACTACAACAGAAGTATTTCTGTCCTCTAGACTACCCCCAAAATGTAATGTTCGTCAGTACACTATCCCCCTTATCACCCATTTTCATTTCTACTTCTACTTCTACTGGTAAGTAAGCACAAATGTGTGCCCAACTCACTGGCATCCCTTGTTCTATATTCCTATCCAACTTTTTTTCTACTATTATGAATACCTCAAGTCAGGCTATCTGCTGATATTGATGATCTGATACCATTGGGCCTCATTCACCAATATCGTCCTAAGTTTTTTCTTAAATTTGTTCTTAACAAGGTCCTAAGAAAAATCTACTTTAGATTGATGACATATTCTTAAACTGCAGATTCTCACATACTTTTATTCTTATATTGATGAATCCCATCATCCTTATTAGTTGAAAGCACATTGCAATTTTCCTACTTAAAGTGAAGCACGGGACTCTTTTTCTACTGAAAAGTAACGGAGTAGGTCAGTAGTTCTAAGGCAGAGGCTTTGCTGTTGGAAGTAAACAGTAAACGAGCCTCATATTTAGTTTTGTCAGTAGTAGAAAATAACACACAAACAATGGATGAAGTGGGAAAAAATGTCTGAGCTGTCTGAGTATGTTGTGTGTGAGTAAGAGTGGGTCAGGACACTGTGGTAGTGGTTGAGGTGGCACATCAAATTTCATGGTGATGTCCTACGACAGTGGTGGGCAATTCTGCTCCTCGTGGGTCACTGCCCTGCTAGTTTTCTAACTATCCCTGCCCTACCCACTACTGATTACCTGTATCAGTTGTGTTCAGTCAATCAGAACCTAGAAGATGGGAGTGGAGTGGGGGAAGATAAAGTTAATTGGTATCTTCCACCTTTTGATTGACTGAACACACCTGAACCCAGTAATCCGTATGTTGGGTAGGGATTGTTGGAAAACAAGCAGGGCGGCGGCCCATGAGGACTGGAATTCCCCACCCCTGTCCTACCATGGGAAGTGCTAGGGTAATGTTTATTATTTTCAAAAGACCATAATGCTTTGTAAAATAATGGAATTAGTGAATGTCGTCAATCTTCTTGAAAACTGTTTAAGTCAGTTTCAAGAAGAAATTTCTTCTTAAGAATTCTACATGAATGAGACCCATTGTTTTGTCTGGATACTATGTGGACCTTGTGGGAATTGTTTTTATGTAAATGAATATGAGGCAAAGGACTGCTGTAACACCAAAACCTGATCCAGCACACTGTATTGACTGAATAAATGACACTATTAGTAAAAATGCTGAATTATAAAATAATGCCAGAGAATAATCTGTATTTAATGTGGAACGGTCACATCTTGAATAATACCTGATCTGCGTAAAGCTGCGGTAATGTTGTCTGATATAGCACCAAATGTGTTTAAATGTCCTTGTGTCAGTGTAGAAGGTAGAAAGTAAGGGATAAACATAAGGGGATTTCAGAACAACAATCTGATCTGTGAGAGGGTCAGAGTGTGGGTTTGCAGAGAGAGTGAAGTTACACCTGTTGTTCATCTAAAAATGACCAGCAGTAAGAAATCATCCTTTTTAATGGTAAATGCAGCAAATGTGAAATCAGGAGTTGAGTAGTGAAATATTGTACCAAGACACCAACATGCAGTCAAGTCAGGACTAGCTGACACACTTTGCTCCAGCTTTCAGAGCGAGAGTCCTTACAATGTTTGAGCATGGGCAGCTCTGTTCTTTGTACTGTGTCAAGTCAGGAATGGGATCATATGTGCGCCTGCAGATAGCAGCGGTGTGTTTGCATGTGTGTGTGTATGCCCGTATATGCCTGCCAGACGGTCTGACGTAGCCAAGTCTTTCTGTCAACTCTGCTGCTGTTATACTCGCATGAGATGTGGATATGCCTGCAGCGGGGGACGACTAGGAAGAAAAATGATGGGATTGGTAGTGGATGCGGGCATTATTAATATGACTGAGACTAGACCCAGTCGCGTGGATGTGCCCAAGAAAGATGCTGCTAGGCTCTTGAAAAGTTGAAGGTTTCATAAGTTCATTTTAAAACAGCAGGTACAAAGAAATGTAGTTAAGTGCTTGTGAATTTTTAACACCATCTCATGTTTCTGTAATATTATCATGCCACATGTTCGAATTCTTGTGATACAGAATAGTAAAAAGACACTTGGAAGCTTACATGGAGTTAATGTGTTGACATTAAAGCAAGTGTCAGCTTATTATCTCTTTAATTGTGGCTGCACCATGAAAATCTACACTTCATCCCGGGATAGAAAGGCCTTTCTTCTCCAGTGTGCTTCCTTCTTTTCGTTACCTTTAATTACATTCTGGTTGAGACTTTGGGGTCCATTTACACAAATCCCATTAATTCAAAGTGTTTGGGACACTTACTCGCACATATTCATGTGCACACACAGACAAAACAAGGGAGTATCCACAGGTTTAGAGAGCAGTCTAGCCCTGATTAAGAGGATTTAGACCCGAGTCTGTCTGTTCGTCAGCTGCGGTAAGCACACGCCACATAGCCACATGCACACTCACGAGCCCCAGACTTCCAGGGTCTTCCTGCAGTGGCAATTATGCGGCACACAATGCCGCTGAGCCACACTGCCTCATTTCGCCTTCTCATCTTCCTTGTCTGCCGTCTTTATCTCCCCCCTCTCAAGTCTTCATCTCTTCTCTCCACAATCAATGTGATAGCTCTTATTAAGCAGTTCATTCTGGCTAAGCCCCGGACCCTGGCTTTTTTCTTCTTAAGTCTCCTAATAAAGGGAAATTGTCAGCATTCATGGATGACAGTGTGTGGCAAAGCTTTGAAAGCAGCTTTATATTGGCTGGTAGTTACTGTGAAGGATGTGTATGATCCACAGTGGATACAAAGAAAGTAGAGGTATTATATGAAATGATGAAGATTGGTAACAAGTTGGTGTGTTTTGGATAGGAAGTGACCATTGATGTACTGTATCTATTGAAGTATTTCTAAGTGTGTGTCAGTTGAAATGACAACTGATACTAGCAGACTTCATAAGCTGTAGCTAACTGGCTGAGTAAGGTAACATTGGCTCCATGAGTTGGTTGAAAACATTGTCATCCGTTGACTTAAAGAGTTGTACGCTGTCTTATTGTGTGCAAAATGATTAAAAGACTGACAATACAGCTTCTCATGTGCGTGTGTGCAGCTTGAGCACAGTTGAGGAGATCCCTGCAGTTTTCCCATCTGGAAATATCAGGCTGTGTGATAGTGACAAGCGCTGATGCCTTGACTGAGAAAGCATGTGTGCCCTGCGGTTAGCTGGAAGACGTGAGGACACCAAATGGCTTTGGTAATCTCTTATGATGGCAGGGGAGGCACGGTTGTGTCGTCAGCTTCGCAGGTGGCCTCCCAACGCTGATGGATGTTCGGTAATAACTGGTTAACGGCGTTCACAGCTCTCTGGCATCCCTGTGTCAGACTGCGTGGCCCTGTGTGAGCTTGTGTCTCCCCTAAAGCTGGGCACTGGCAGCGCTGCTCAATCAACACTTGTACCACTTACACTGAATGCTACTGTTTCCAGTAGTAGGGCCCTATGAAATCCGTTTTGTTTTTTCCTAAATTCCGTTTTTTCCATTTTTATTCTTCTGAATTCCGTGTTTT
>JAUMHL010000025.1:7331708-7440642 GCA_032362345.1 Sandelia bainsii
GCAGAACATTTACTGCTTTGGTAATGCATTTCAACATTTACCTGTAAACAACAAAAAACATTAATTTTTTGTGCAAAACAAAGAACCTTATGTATTTCACATTAGAATAAAAATAAAAGTGCTTCACATTTGAAATCAACATAAAAAATGTATCAAATAAATAAACAGAGGGAACACTTGGAATACAAATCAGCTGAAAAAAGATGTGACGTCTTGTTTCAGCTGATTTGTTTGTATGACAACAAATCAGCTGACTTTGCTGGAGTGAGCAGCAAAGTCAGTGAGTGGTTTATACTAATTTGTGCCTAGAAACAAACAAAATAAGTGATCCAGATGTCAAAGTAGAAGGAGGACTGTTTTGTGTGTTATTTAACTTTGCATATTTAGTATCGTCAAGAGAGCATTACTTTATTTGCCATTTATAGAGTACTGTTTTAAATTAAGGTCCATTAACTGGGCATACAGCAAATATAATGTTCTTAAGATTTGCAAATGCCACAACTTTCAAAGCACAGCATAAAAACCATAACAGAGTGGTTGTCCTCACTTTTCACAGACAGAAGAGTTCATAAACTCCTCATTTACTGTCAAGGCTTCATTAAACTAGTACAGTGAGTGAAATGCGATAGCTTACTGATAGAATCTTAATTAGACAAGCAGAGACTAATTAGTAAAGACAGGAAAAGCAGAGTCTTAATTAAGAGGTCACTGGTGTCCATCGTTTCCCTACACTGTTAGCATCAGTCATAGGTGTGACGTCTGTTGATCTTTCCCAGTGTGGGACAGTCGGTGTTGACCATCAGCGTAGACAATTATGTGTGTAAAGATTCTCAACTTCATTCTTAATATCCAGTCGATGCCAAACGGTCTTTGAGTGAGAAATGTCCAGTCTTTGAAAGTATTCACTAGTCTTCAGTTTTAGTTCAGTTTTTTTTCCTTTATTCTCTGCTGCAGAAGCACATCTTGTCAAAATGTATATTTGATCTCATATAGATTTATATACCAACTTGACACCACAAAATACTGGTGTTGCTGGGTTAAATCCTCTTCCTAGGCTGCAGTGAAAAAAATCCTATGACACAGAGAAGCTTGGCTTTAAGCTTGAATTGTACTATTTCAAGCTGAAACACCCATTTCTCACACAAAAGGCTGTAAACAAATTCCAAAACCAACCACCAAAGTCTTACAGTTGTAATTAAAGAAAAGCACAGGCTTCACAAAAATGTAAGTGAAAAGTACTAAACATTTCAGAGAGGCTGTATTGTCAAACCGTAGCAGATGTTTCCAACCTAATCTTAAAAAATAAAATAAAATCATATTTTTCACATTACAAAGTGAGAAATTCTTGCAGGTTCATGTGGCTTTCTGACATGACATGAGTTTATTCATAAAATAAAAATGACACTCATGCAATGTGGGAAAACTGATGTAGGCTTGTGGACTACTGTCTCTGCAAGTAGTGGCCACTGTCACCAGTCTGATCTAATGCCTATATGGAAATAGTGCCATAAAATATAATTTATATAAAATTGGACCTTGTCATGCTGATATTTTTTGTTTATTGGGAGCTTTACACTGGGTTAAATAAGCTGGATTCTGTGGGCTGGTTCAGTATTAATTTGTCACTTGGTAATGTCTCACATACAATATAGCACTGCATTGTCTGTCTGTCTGCTCACATGTTAAGTTGAACATACTTCCCCATTCAAATTGATGAGAAGATGGTCTGTGTGAAAAGCCTCATACACATCTGTGCGCGCATACACACCACTGTTTCTCTGCACTCTGTAGTGTGCCGGAATGCTGTGTTTACATAGCTGGGGATGGCCCAGATCAGTATTTTGGTCTCTCAGGTGTCTGCTGTGTGTCACTGACAGTTGTATCGTAGGCCCCAGTATGGCTTGTGCTCCAATGCTGCTGCTGCATTTAGCCTCCTTAGCTGGATTTATAAGAGGACATAATGTCCCAGAGGCTGTAAAGGATGTTTAGCACAATCAATGAAATTCACTTTGTGATTAATGCCATTTATTTTGTAGGAGACCTTGTAGAAAAGTTGTTAACGCATGACCTGAGTCTACAAAATCTGAAATTTTCTACTCAGTTCTTACTTGTGACTTATATTCTTGCAGGAAGCCTATCATATTGATTGTCTGCTGCGAATTAGGGCCACACTTCCTGTCAAACCTTTCTACCCGCACTTGGTAGTGAACCTTCCTAGCCAGCCGCACTATTGTTAAAGCAGTGTGCAACATCAGTACACCTTTTTATATGGTCTCTCAACCCCACCCACTCTCACTTTGACGTTCCCTCTCAATGCACCTCGTCGTCAAATGACAGCTCCTGTACCGGTGATGTATTGCACCAATCTGTTTAACACATAGAAATCACCTATTTTCCTAAAAACTCAATGGTGCAAATGGGTAGAATATTGCTGGCGAACACAGATGTCCCTTCATGTCCTCGAGCTCTACTGGGCTCCAGAGCTCATAAATTAGACAAGAAATCTAATTTCCCTGTGGGGCTCTTAGGCTCCGAGTACTCTCAGACACACTGTTTCTTTTCAGGGGCAGTTGATTTCTATTCTTCTTGATGTAAATGGGCTGATAAGGAGACAGTTGGAAGTGGATTGTGGCCTTGTTGCCTGCTGAGTCACTCTGGACTAAGTAGTACTCTCTTACTGTCACACTGACTCTGGTTTTTTTTTTAGCATAGCACATGACGGGCCTGTTCGGAGTCTTCTCCTGTTGGCGGGAGATACTGTTGTTATGGGAGTGAGTTTATTACAAGTGCTGAAGTGTGTTGGACCCAAGGTTTTTGAGGGTCACAGAAAGCACCACACACAATGTTATCACGGAAATTTACCGCAAAACTAGAATGGATGTCATTTGTTGCTGAACTCTGCTGTTGAGTTCTTGTCTCCTTTATGAAGGGACTCTTTTTGTTATTGTTCACCTTTTTTTAGATTCATTTTCACTATCTCTGCTCTCCGCTGCTCCCGCACCAATTCCTGTGTGTCGCTTCCTCAATCCATTGTGTTGCCTCTGTCCACCAGGCTCTTTGTTTGTGGTTGATATCCAGAGGTACGCTTGACAATTCCTGCTCTATAGAGTAGAGGAGGAGCATAGTTGGGACACTTGTAAACTGGACAATATGCCAAGCTGTCCAATTGTCCGACACACTGCAGTGCTGTACAGTGTGTTTCATGTTGACAAACCATCAGTATTTTTATTTTATGTAAGGCCCAGAATATGTTACGTTATTACATTCTTTGAACACTGAGAGTCAGACTTTGAGATTCCAGATACTATGTAATGCTTCTTGCAGTATTTTTGTGTCATTATCGCTTCATCTTACTCGAACTGTGTGAGGCCCTACGTTTTCTGTTTTGTCTTTCATAGCAAATAGTAACCTGTAAAGCCTCCACCCCTGCTGCCAGTGAGGTAAGTAGGAATGACTGGAATCCTATACAACCAGTTTGCTGTTTATGTTCAGTGTCTCTATATTGCTGTTAGATAACAGCACAAGAAGATGCCAATGTCAAGACATGATTTGTGAGTGGTTTACAACAGAAGTGGATTATTTGGAAGAATTAATGAACACAAAAGTAGAAGGCACTTGGTGGATACACGGTTTGAGTTCAGTTTTCTTAAAACTGATTTGATTAAAGTCATATGAGCACACAGATGTACTGTGTAGGGTAATAACATTTGTCATCTGTAGGTGTGTACTGACAAAAGGTTTTATTCTGTTAGGAATTTTGTGAATCAGTTGTCGAGCATGTTAACAATCAAAGTAATTGTCACCTGAGAAAGCAGTGTCAAACCGTCCTTTCTGTGTGTGTGTGTCGTGTGTCTTGTTGCCTGTTTCTGTTGCTGAGCCAGTCAGACAGGTTGGGGTGAAACTGCAGCATACCTCTGCTGCACCTGTCAGCAGGTACATTGGACGTGGCTTGGCAACATGAGGGCGGGATCAAGATTAGAGATCAGGGACTGGTGCATTACCGTGTGGACCACACCCACATGTCCCTGTTTTTACTACACCTTTGTTTCCTCTCTTTCATATGCAAATTCCTCAGGGGCAGTTAAACCTCTGCAGACTTGGCATTTGAGTTGTCTTACCAAGTGTTAGAACAGCATATTGGCTATCGTTGGCACCTCAAAGAGATAGATTATCTGCACAGTTTGGGCCAGTGTTTCTTTACCCTGGTTAAATATCACGTTTGAATGTGCTCTGTTCATCTAGAGAGTGTAAACACAACGTCCGAGGTGATTGGTGTCAGGTGACCTTTTAGTTGCCATGGCAAGGGGATTCTAAATCCCAAAGCGTCGGTCATCTCCAGGGCCTTGGCTGATTACTAAATAAAATCTTCCTGGACACACAATCGCACACACACACACGCCACAGACTCGCACAGCACTTGATAAACAGTGGCGGGGAGAGGAGAGGCTTTTAGTCTCATGATGTTGCACGCAGATAACTTTGTTTAGCTGTCTGAGTAAGGGCAGACCACATTCCTGTCATGTCTCTGCACAGACAGTCTTGCCATACACATGTGATTGGTGTCTCTTTGCCACTTATTGCTGTGTTGGGTGTTTGTGTTTGTGTTATTTTGTAATTGGAGGATATTAAATACAAGATTTGTTGAACTCCATTAGACCTGTAACAAGTAGTGCATTATTCAATTAGTCAGCAACTAGTCTGACAATCATTTCATAGTTTTAGTGATTATGCTAAGTAAAAATATTAACTGGTTCCAGCTGGGGGAGCGGCAGTGGCTCAGTTGGTAGAGTGGTTGCCCATCATCTTCAGGGTCAGCAGGTCACGGCCCGGCTCCTGCAGTCCGTCTATCTAAGTGTCTCTGGACGAAAGACTGAACCCTCACACTGTCCAGGGTTGTTCAGGAAGGGCATCGGGCATAAAACCTGTGTGAAGTAAATGTTTGAAACACGATTTGCTGTGGTGCTGAACGGAGATTTTGCCATAATCTTTGTTATATTTTTTAAATTATAGTTGTTGTTACAATTTCATCATTAAATGAACATTTGTCAACTAATGCTTATCGTAAAAATGTTTGTTGACAAAATGAACTCTGCTTCAACGAGATACAAATTCTACATCGTTGCTATGTGCATAAGAAAGAAAAAAGTGAAGAGGAAAGCAAAGTGTCTTGGTCAAAGACCAGACCAAACACAAAAACCTGTTAAGCATTGATATGAAAACATTTATCATTCATCTGACAGAAAATGATGAATTACTGTGTCTGAGGTCAGAATAAGTTGCTGCCCCAAGTGAATGAATTTAAGTATCTCCAGGTTCTTGTTCATGAGTGAGGGTGGAGGTTTTCCAGTCCCCTCCAACGGATAGGAGGCCCAAGAGTAGACAATGATAGAACATGGTGGAGAGACTATACACTCACTGGCCACTTCATTAGGTACACCTGTACAATCCAGTGCAATATACAGCTGCTTTGCTGTGAAGTCTACTTGTACTTTTTAGA
This sequence comes from Sandelia bainsii, assembly GCA_032362345.1. Lineage (NCBI taxonomy): Eukaryota > Metazoa > Chordata > Actinopteri > Anabantiformes > Anabantidae > Sandelia > Sandelia bainsii. The sequence continues at coordinate 7,337,206 of JAUMHL010000025.1, forward strand.
AGGTTTTAATTTCTCACTTTTTAAGCTTCAACTGTCTGAAAAGTGATAATCCAACTATATGTTTATTATTGAGGTCATAGTTAGTGGTGGAGTCATTTCTAATGTTTTGACCCCCCTATTTAAAATGAATGAGGTGGCCAAAACATTAGCACCACCTTTTAAAATAATGCACTCCTACACAACTCCACCATAAAGTGGTCAGTGATTGTTTAGATCGTCTAGTTTGGGAAAGCCCCAGAGAAGCAGGAGGATGGATTAATCTTTTATCATCACTTGTGAGCGTGTCTGTCCATCTTTACCACTGAGTAGAGTCAGACCTTGTGTCTCTGATCAATAGGCTTCTAGAGAGCTGTTTGAAAATAAGGGAATTAATTACTTTGTTTTAAAATTGTGTGGTTTCCAGGAAAATAGAACTGCCAAGCCACACAATAACTAAGTAGCATATTAACAAGACTGGGTTATCTTACAATAAGAACCAGGGCCAGCTGTTCTGCAGAAGAAGTGATACATTTTTCCCACCAGTGCAGAGGCACAGTGGACAGAGAATTTAGTTTGACCAGCAGTTTTATTAGTAAGATTACATCAAGGTTCATCAGTTACACTAACCTACAGTACGATGTACTGTACGCGTTGAGTCTGTGGGCGGAGTTCAGGCAGGCATTTGATAAGTGGAGGACTGTGGAAATCATCGGTGTTCTCCTGCACCGTTCTTCCCCACAGGCTTACTCTCACAGATAAGCTATGTCTTCTACTAATCTATAGCACACAGGAGAGAAGAACAGAGGATTAATATGACAGACTGTCTGATGGTTTATGTCAGTCATTAAACATGTAGGAATATTTTACCACTTGTGAATTTGATGAAGATGGAAAAACAAATGCAACAAATAGAGGCTACTCAAAGTGTACAGTATGTGCAAGGTGCAAGTTAATACTGAGTTGACTTTAGAGAGCTCAAGGGGAAGCGGAGACATATGGGAAAATAGCATTAATGTTTCCACAGGAAAACTGTTGCTGGGAAGGTAGTTATATTTGATTGCAGTTTTAAACAAATGATGTCATTGCATTTGCTCTCCATTGTAAAAGAGAGCAGAGGAAAAATGTGCTGCTTTGTTCTCTTAAGTATCCACACTCTTGACCACAGGCCCTGTGTGTGTGTGTGTGTGTGTGTGTGTGTGTGTGTGTGTGCGCGCTCACGTGCACTGGCATACATGCTTGTGTGTGGTCTAAATACAGCTCCTTACTGTTGCCCAAATCATTGTGCGCCAAAAGGCACAAACAAGGTCATAAAAGTGACTTTGTTTTGCCGCTCTAAACATAGACCGGCTCTATATTTTGATACCAGTTTTCCACAGGCGATTGTGTCTTTGTTGGATGTGAGTCAGCAATGGATCTGTATTCAGCTACTGTTTGCTCAGGAAATGTCAACCCTAGGCAATATTTTTGTCATTAACACATGTGCCTTGGCCACATGTTACTGCTCTGTGGTAGACTTTTATTTTACTCCAGTTTTAGCCATGTAGGCCAAGTAATCACTATATGTTTCTTTTCACTCACAGTCTTGCTGGTAAAGATAAAATCATCTTGTGTTTAGATGCTTCAGCTCCATGCACTAGATGTAGCCCAGTGTTAGAAATCGCCCAACCAAACTATGATCCTGGCTTAAGTTCTGCTCACTTTTTGGCAGCTATAAGGCACAAACACGCACACACACTTTTCCCATCTGCCTGACACTCAGATGAATTAGAGCAGACACAGGAAGAGAGGCTGGATCTGTGTTTTTAAGCGCGCGCGTGTGTGTGTACCTGCTCATCTGGTCCATTTCTCTGACTTGTTTCTGCCCTGCTAAGCGCCAGCTGTACAGGGAGGTATTTCAGTCTACCTAACACTCAGCACCACAGCCTGGGTCAACCACAGAGCCCATCACTCTATTTATAGTGGAATGACTGACAAGCAGAGGACAATGTGTGTTTGATGGAGACATGGGATGAGAGTATGCTCATGTTTTTCAGTGACATACACTATCTTTTAGAACAAAAAAACGGGAGACCTCTCAATTTGAAATCTCAGAATTGTATCTCAAGTACTTTATATTCCTAGCTGACAAACAGATTAAGCTTTAACAAGCGGAGAAATGTACTATGAACTTCAGGTTTCGACATGGATGTATATTATTTGAGACAGCTCCTCTCCTCATAAGTAAAGTCACACATTTGAACAAATAAAATAAGCGGAGGTTACGCGGTTCTCGGTCACGAGTCGTGGGAACCAGAAAGAACAAGAAGAGATTACTCATTTTGCTCTCATTAGCATTTTAGCTCTCTGCCTTCTTAACTTAATTTCACTCTCTTTTGCCCGGTCTTTCTCTGGGGAAATTTCTCTCTCCTTTACTAATTGAACAGAATATGCTGTGTCTCATAAAATCTGGGTGTGGATAGTTTCATCCAGTGGCTTATGCCGAGGAGATGAGGTGAAAGCTAGTAGGGCTTTTCCACAAACCAGGCCTCTCCTGAGACTCATTTCAGTGCTCAAACTGAAATCAATCTTCTTCCTTGTTGTTCTGAACCCCTCCTCTTCTCATCAGCCTCATTCTCTCCCCATTGAATCACCTCATCCTGTCCTCCATCATTTTCCCCAAGCCCATATCCCCAACAATCCAATTACATCACATGAGAGTAAATCCAGTCTAGTGTGTAGTTTTTCAGTCTGTTCCTTCTTTAAACTCATACTCTATCTCTCATTTTTTACTTCGTCTTCCATCAGGTAAAGGAAGACCCCCACCCCCCAAGTCATTTCCCCTCAGACGTGTCATTCATGGGTCAGTGTCACCTCATAGGCTCCTCCTCTCTGGCCTCTGGGTGCCTGGCTGTTTTTGTCTTCCCACACTAAACAGTGGCTGTGTTGACACTGTTGTAGCGATGCTGTCGTGTTTTTCTGACACACAGCACGTGAACCATGAATGAGAACAAGCCCAAAGAAAGGCCGTGTGGTCAAATGAGCCAGTTTGACTGGTTTTAGTGGTTTGGAATTTGTACTGTTTTACAAAGAATCATCAGAAAGTTGTTTTTTTTTTACAGACATGCATTTGTTTAAACAGTGAGTGGAAAATGAAGTGTGTATTCTTGAAAATCCACCATGGGGTGGTGCTTGTGAAATGTGTCCATATTACACTGTAATTCTTAACTTTGGTTTGACAGCAGTAATGTATAATTGGACTTGGTGGTGGTTTGTATCTTTGGGTGTGGGTGTGTGTGTGTGTCACACATTGCTGACTCGTTAAGCTGTTGGGATCCTCCAACAGAAGGCAACAGATATTACCTCCATATTTCATGTCACGTGGAATAGACATACCCTGCCGGTCCCACTGTCTAATCAGTCCGACGTAGACTGTGCCAGTAATCAGCAGCCACAAATTACACTCATATCCTGTTTAGGTGTCATTGTGACGTGTGCTGTGTAGGTTGTGGCGCTATGCTAATGATACAGAATACAGAACGTGACAGATTGGATTGGATTGGATTGCACTGGGTGAGAGATTATGTGTGCATGTTTATATGTGATTTCAGCCACCTCCATTTCAACACACAGCTGAATACACACACTCATGCACCTTTTCTCTCTAACTCAAGCATAAGTATATGTAGTAAAACCTCATCAGAAAATAACTCCTGCAGTGCAATGCAGCGGAAATCAGATTAATGGGATACAGTACAAGAGAGTGTCTGAGGTAGGATTTTTGCTGTAATCTCTTTGTTTGAGAGTGCATATTTGTTTGTGTGTGTGTGATGGATATGCCGCATGCTCAGTTGTGTCAGATGCGGTTGTTCGTCTGTAATAATGACTGCCCCCCACTGCTCAAAGAGGAGGAGTGTAAACATACTCAAACAAACCCTCCTCCTCACCCTTCTCTCCCTGTGCTCCATCATCCATCTCTCTCATTCAGTTTAAGCCTGTGATATTGTGTCCTGCTATATTTGACCCTTTTGCACTAATGGACTCATAGTTACTGATTCATGTAGAGTGCTCTTCCTTCATTTTGAGCTATAGACTAAAACCTACATCTGCAGAAATGTGCAAGGTTTTCTTCTTCAAACAAATGCTCTCTCACTCTAACCTGTCGTTAGGTGATCTAATAGGAATTGTTTTTTAAAATTGAAATATTTCCTTTTTGTCATCATTGTAACTTAAATTATCTTTTTTTATTTTGGTAAATATTGGTTTGTAATATAATATTGTTTATTATCATTTATTAAAGTAGATGTAAATGATCACTTATTAATTCCATCTCCTTTTTTCCGTGTGGTGAACTAGTTGTGAAGCACATCAGCAACAACAAAATCAAAACCAAATATTATAAATGCCAGATGGAGAACAAAGGCGTGTACCCATGTTCATGTCGTTTCTTCTAGCTTGTTATGAAATTCTCATCAACTTTCTCATTCCTCACAATTGATCCCATTGTGTTTAGCATCTAGCAGTAAAGCTAGTCTAAACTGTTGAAATTCCTAAAGTTCATGGCTGCCATTGCAATGAAATAAGCTTGTTCAATAAAGCCGACAGGTAGAAAAATACACTCCTGCTTCATATCTGAACTTTCAGTTCTGCTTCTATAAACTCTGAGCATGGCGGACTGAGCACCGTGACTGGCACAGCCCCTCTAAAAAGCTCCACAGCCCCTTAGGCAGCTTGCTAATGTAAATGCTGTGCTCTGCTGCCCTTGTTTTAATCACAACCATATGCCTTGCACTCCTGCCCCCCTCCCCCGGGACCTTGACCACAGTCCTGCCTACACTCAGCCAGTAACACGACAGGCACTCTGTTAGCGAGCTTGTTTATTTGCTCAGCTGAAACACCTCATATCAGTTGACCACCTTTTAGATATTATATTTCAGCCAAGTTCGTATCACACCTGAGGAGGCAGGAGCCGAGCAGTCGTAAATGCAGGCTTGTGTTCACACTGTCAGAACTGGATGGATAGCTGCAAGAAAAATGGATGAATAATGCACTCTGTAAACTCATTACAGCTGTGGTGCCTTTGAGCAAGACATTAAACTCCAGCCTCGTCTGCTTGGGATTACGTGGAGAGGGTGAACAGGCAGATTTTTGGTGTTGCATTATAGTGCCTGTAATTTGTAACTTACTGTACTAGCTAATCATTGTAGAGAGAACAAATTCTCCAAAAACTAAGATTTGTTATTTGTCTTTGCACGTTTTTTTTATGTAAATGTCATTCAACCAGTTGAAGGTCAGGGGATCGCCAAAGTTTGTAGCATTGGAATTTCTGCCAGTAGTGAGAAAATAGTGTCAAATTATTTAAAATTTTAAATATTTTTCTGGACAAGTGGGGAAAATTTGACCTGTCAGCAATGAAGTATCAGAGATGACAGTTTTCATCATCTGGGGACAATGAATGTAAAAAAATATAAAAAAGTTTTATGGCAAAATGAAATATTTCAGTCTGGACCAAGGTGTTGGGCTGATCATTTAACATTACCATTCCTAGTGCCACTTTGCTAGCAAGACTTATAGAACAGATCCAAACTATTTTGGAAAGAAAAACATAATATTACAAGTTGCATCTCATCTAGCTTTCTTAGTCAGTTGTAAATGGTATGTTCCCAACTCCTTGACATATCTTCACAAAGGAGATATTCTGAGCCTTGGTCGTCTTTTGTTCAGCAGTTAAACACTGGCCCACCTTCATATGTCAGTGTGCTGATGGCAACTTTCCTTCAGTAGAATTTTCCTCCTTTAATGTGTTTTGGAAGAGGTACATCTCCATTAGGTCAAACAGTATTCGATTTAGAGCCTTGTTTTCTGTGAGTTCCACTTCTTTCTAAGCATTGCTGAGTAATAGTGAGTCATTAGAGTAACCATATTAAGCTCCTGTGTTCGCCTTTAGTGCGACTTCTTGGTAGTGGGAATAATTTATTGCATTGTTGTATGTGGAGCTGATGGGCTGATAAATTGCTGCCCCACAAGGGCCTGTCTCCTCGCTTAATTAGAGAGGGTGGTTATCTGAGGATGCAGCACCACAGCAGGCAGATGGTGACTTGGTGTGTGTTTGTCCCATTTGACATTACCTGTGGCTTGTGCATAATCACTCTCTCCTTTTCCTTCCCGTTCACCCGCTTTTTATCTACCCTACTTTCCCTGTTGGTCCTCTCCTGTCATCAGTTCACTTGGGTTCAATCGCTCAAATTTGTCTGTCGTTTCACACTTTTCCACTGCTTTGTGTTCTGAGGCTTTAGTGAATTGCATTGCATTCATCACCTCTGCTGAACAATTTGATAAACCAGATTTTTTGCCCTTCTGTCTATAAACTAGGATTTGTTTTGCTCCAGTCAACCATGTAACCTAAAGAAGAGCCTCAATAAGGTACAGAGACGCCCCAAATATAATTATGTGTTTCATTTCTTTAGGAGACAAGCATGACTGGGGGCTTTGTATTTCATGTATGAACACTGGGGAATAGAGCGAGGAACAGTTTTATTATCTTTGACGTAGAAAGAGGCCAGTCGGGTCCAGTTGGCAGAGTGAAACAGAAAAGATGAGGAAGAGAAAAAACTTGTGTGTCAGAAAATAAACACTGTATGCTACATATGTGGTTGGACCTGCTTCGTTGGATTGTGAGTGGTCTGATGTCATCATTCACGCATACAGCCAGTTTCTGCCTTCATGCCGCATGGCCCATCCTCAGTTTCAGTTCTTGTACATGTGTTTCCATTCCCTATCTACTTACTCTTTGATCTCCCTTCACATCTACTGTTAAGGCACTTGGAGAGCGCTTTTCTCTTTCATTCCTCAAGACTCTGGGAAAAGAAAAAAGCTGTACAAACAACAGATGTGTGCTCTGATCCCAGGCAACATTCATTTTTTTTAAAGAATGGTATGTTCCCAACCCCTTGAGAAAACTTGACAAAGGAGATATTCTGAAAGACCCTTGGTGGTCTTTTGTTCAGCTTTTAAACACGGGCCCACCTTCATGCGTTGGTGTGCTGAAAGAAACTTTCTGTCCTAAATTGCTCCTTCGATATTAGTGTTTTGACTGTTTTGAAAGGTGTAGTGATAGCATCATGCCTAGAGCCCTTCCCACTGTGACACTGTGACAAGTGAGAGTGCCTGTGTGCGCATGCTGGTACACACCAGCAAGTGTTCCGTACAGGTTCAGTCACGGCGGACGTGCTGAGAAGACAGGAAAAATTCATGATCTCTGCTTTAATTTTCACATTTTCACAGAAAAAAAAAACATAGTTGGATGTGATCGGGTGCAGGTAAGTTCAGTCGTTCGGCTCTTGTCCCGAGAAAACACCTTCTCAACTGAATAAGAACTCTTAGGAAGTTGTCATCCCCGAAGAATCAGTTTTAATAGCTGGCCTCAGGTACAGTCTTTTTTTAAATTGTTGCTTATGTTTCTTTCTAATCTGTTGTATAAAGTCAAGGTAGGAATGTTTCAGAAATAAAGGCCTCACTGTAATATACTCTATATGGGAGAGTTATTGCCAGTGAGATTGCTGCAGTTGATGCAATTGTTGATTCAGCCTTTTTTTTTTCCTCTTTAATTTTCAAAGTATGCTGCACACATATCAGACCACTAGACAGAAACTAAACAAGATGTAGGAAATATTTGAAAGTAACTTTATCTTATGGCCTCTGTCTGCCTTGGAGTTGATATTGGTGTAGCAGTTCCACATGTTTCTCAGTCTGCTATGTCCCATCCTCCTTTTGGAAAGAAACGAGATGTAAAGTCTTGCTAGGATGACTGGTAGCCTCTGTCTCACAGCAGTGGTGTTTTCTTGTGCTCTTAAAGTCAAACCGCATTCCTCATAAAGTCGGTGACTTTTTCTTGGATGAAAGATGTTTCTGCTCTATCCACTTCTTTTTCCTTGCCATGTAAATTTTATTAGTTGCACTATTTTTTTTTTCTTCCAAAGATGCCAGTACGTGAACTCAGGGTATTCACAGATAATGATCCAACATTGGTGTTCTCTTTTGCTCAAATTAAAAATCTGCATACTTCATTGTCTTGAAGACATTGGAATAATTTTATGTAACAAGAGAAACTGCTAGGGAAACAAAAGTCAGAATTTGTGGCCTGTTTGGATGAAAGTCATCATATTGGAACCTGATTGGACCAATCTATCGAAGTGTATCCCTACTTATTTGAACTGGATTAATAGCTTTGCTGTCATAGAATTAATGTGTCAAAATACAATCTGGAAAATTTCTTCTCAGACTCCAAACTGGCACCAAAGGTTGGTAGACTTTGTTAGTAGGAACCATTAGTCATTCTAATGGTTCCATGGTTTAATTTAGCTGTTTATTACTACATGTAGAAGTTAAAGTTGGAAGAGGTTTCTTGCTGTGCTTTTGAGTGTTGGTGGCAACAGAGGCTGGTCAGCTTATTTGTTCCAGTTGTAGCTGCAGCAGCAGCAGCATGCAGCCATATGGTGCATCTGACTTTCTGAAAACACTGGACTAGTGGAATATATGAGGATGAAAAATGAAAGCGAGGCTTGATGAGAATCGGCAGACATGTAATGTTTCTGTCAGTTCCGAGTGACGTTTTGAAATATGTCCAGACCCTTTGCTAAACCCATAATTCACACAGATTTCAGTGAAAATTGAACTCTTCTTTGTTTTGTGGCTCTTCCATGCGTTTTCAATTTTGATAACTGTGTCGCTGGCAGTGCATGGCTTATTATTCCAGCTGTGCTTTAGCTGCTGCGCTGGCAGCAGCTCAGTACATTTATCCAGACTTAGGTCAGGAGTAGGTTACCACCACCATGTATAAAACCCAAGAGGTGGTGTGTTCTGTGTTCCACTATAAGATGACACAGTAATTGATCCGACTGCGCAGATCCCAATCCTTTTTACTTTATGGAGATGTGATTACTTAAAAGGCTTATGAAGAGAGTGATGTAATGCAAAGAAAGGCGTGTTCATTATGAAAGCTAATTGTGCCATTTGAAGTGCCACAAACAACAGGATGATCCACCCCTGTACCTATTTCATTGTGCCATGAGGTCAGAGACCTGGCCTATAGATATGTCACGCCAAAGTTCTGATTGCTATGCTACACTGTCAGAGAGGCAGGGCCAGGATGAATGTTACTGATCTTGGAGGTGGCTTCATGTTTACTGATCACGTGGGGAGCTCAGCATGGGTGGGGGGTGCGGGCTGTATCCTGTTAACATAAACGCGTACATGTGGGGTGAACAAAATATTTCAAAGACAGAGAAAGAAGAGTTGAGAACACCAGAAAAGTGACTTAAGAAATTTCACAAAAGTAGCACTGCACACTGTTCACATTAGATTGCATTATATTTCCCAGAATTTCATCCTTCAGGTCAGTAGGTTTTTCTGCTGTTTGTTCTTATGTGCGATATTTATACTCCAGAAATGCAGAAATGTAATTAGAGGAGTCAACCAGGGAAATGTCATGGCTATTGATCAGAGAGAGCGAGGGGCAAAGAAAGCACTGGCCCCCATGTTAAATGACTAATTAAAGGGCCTCATTAGTAGGGCAGGGGCTGGGTCTGTTTGTCTGTAGGGCAGAGGCATGCGGCTCCCATCATCTGGCCTTAAGCAGAACTCTGCATTCATTTGTAGGATGTGAGTGTTTTCATGCATCATTGATGCGAAGAACCCTGTGGTCAGCAGCAGGTTAATTTACAGACACAGAAATACAATAGAGAATACTTTGGTTTATGCCTGTACTAACTTAAACTTATCTTGAAATGGGAAATCGGCTATCGTGTTTTGTTTTTTTGTATGCATTTGGAGGGGTGCGTGGGTTGAACATCAGCCAACTTGTCTCATGTTGACATGAATTTTTCGCCTTTAATTCTATTGTTGCGTGTCTGCTGTCCTGCAGTGTACTCCCTTAGGGTATTCAGATTTCCCTCAGATTACCAGATGGGGAAGCAGCTTGTCACATCATCAGGTTAGTGTAATGGTTTGTTTGCAGGACGTTATCTGTTCACATACCTCATACAAACCATATGTACACAACAAATCTGGAATTTCATTAAGTAATTTGAAATGCATTGAGTTAAAAGCTATTGAACCGTTTACTGCTGTTTGCTGAATTGGTGTTGCAGTATCAGGAAACCTATTTGTATGCTGTGGCAGAAGAAAATAATATTTTAGACGCAGTAATAAGACTGTGTTCAGTGGGTTGCAAAAGCAATAGTTCTGTATCAGATTTAGAGCTTTACCTGAGGTCGGAGATCATGGTCAGAGCAATGATGAAGGCACATGCGGAAATGTGTTGCTGTGGGATTTTGTTTTGCAATGTAATTGGTCAGTTGGTCCTCACCGGTGGGCAAGTATTTTTGTCCAATTCTTTTCTTAATCTTTGCCATATGTCAATTTGCAGATGACGTGCCTTTCTAACATGTGTGGTTTCTGCAAATCTGAAATAAGGTGCGGATGTTAATGAACAAGTTATCTTTTATGTAGTCGTTTGTAAAGGGATAACTTTAACATGCAGGGAGCTGCACATGGCTAACAGGAATTCCAATAAAAACTTTTTATATTTTTTCTAACAAAACCATTTTTCTCATAATCTTTACAACATATCCAGAGTGAGACATCAGATTGACAAATGCACTCACCCTTTATTGATTTTTCACTTTTTAGTCCACAGATCTATCTTTGAAACTGTTTGCAGTTCATCCTCCTGGCGCAGTGGACAGAAATTAGAGCTACTTTTATTTACTGCTCTCCAACTTTGACAGCAACATTTTTTGTCCTCACAGCGATTTCCGCAGCTCAGCTTTCAGTCAGTTTTGTGTTTATGGCTGCGGAGTGGTCAAGACACCTTGAGGTGTTTTTATGGTAACAGCAGTACCTAGAAGCTGGCAGCTGTGACTTATGTTTTATAACCTGATTCTGCTCCTGTGGAAATGCAACTTTTTACTCTTGTATGTCCTCAAAGTTCAAACAGATTACACTGTCATCCAAGTGTTGAGGTGGTTCAGTCAAGATGCGGGGACATAGGGAAATGCTTAAACAAGGGGAGGAATTTATACATTTTGCAAAAGCAGCGCATCATAGAACACTTATGAAAATAAAGGTTGAAAAGTTAGGATCCCAGTTGCAGTTACCTCTCCTTCCCTTTTGTGCCAGGTAATACTTAATAACAAGCAGGAGGCATTGCGATGCAGCTCTGCAGATGCAGGCAAGATGCTGCGCCAGGGCTTGAAGGCTCCAGGCTGACTTTGAAACTAATTCAATAGTGTGTTCTCCTCTGCTATGGTGCATAATAAGATTGGAACACAGACATTTGGTCTTTTGATTAAAGTGTCCAATCAAATGGAGGTTATCAGGAGACAGATTCCTCCGGCACTGACTGCAATGGAGAGTGTTATCGCTAACTTTGTCATTATTGTTTCCTTAATTGCAAACGATGCCAGTGTTTGCCTTGGTAGACCTCTTTGAGCATCTCAAATAACAGGGTGTGATAGCACCGATAGAAGTTGAGAATACTAATTAAATAGCCCAAGGATCCCACCCTTTCCACATTTTTCGAAGTTCTGTAATTAAATAACTTTACAGAGAGTAGAACAGTAACTATGTGTGTATCACAAAGAAGCCTTGTTTACTCTTTAATTGACAGGAGTTTGATACAACTATTGAAATATCATGGGGCAAGACCCAGAAAGTAGCTCTAAGCCTGCACATGAATCAGAGTTTAACACGAAGGCATTGTCTCAGCTAGACAGTCAACTGTATGGACTGTTTTCACTGATCAACCCAAGCATCAACTAGTCGGCACAGGGCAATATATTTCATATTTTTCTATATGACGTTTTACTGTGACTAGATTATGATGTTAGGATATGACAGAGGATGTCGTTGTAGTACACACTGCACAGCCCACTGACACAAAATTGTGATTTGGGAATTTGGCTACATAAATGAGATTTGAATTTTAAATTTGATTTAGGATTCACATTAGTTTGTGGTTGTGAGCCTCAGATGTGAGAAAAAGCATCCAAGCATTTTTCTGGATCCTAATACAATGTAGTGTCATGTACGATTTTATTCATTCCATGCTATAATATGTAAATGTTCTCTACTATTTTTGTTTCCTTGAATGTTCTAATTTCTCCTACTTCAAACCTCTAATTTATGTATCTTCTGTTTTCTTAATGTCTTCTTCCCCACTGTCGAGCTCTCACAGCACGCCCTCTGACCTTCTTAACACCATGGCCTTTCTGCTTATCCATCTCAATTAATGGTTGATTTTGACTGGACATCTGTTGGTTCCAGGATAATTTATGTTTTCTGATGACCTTTTTACCTCACCAAGCCCCCCCCCCAGCTACATTGTTAGTATAGATCTGCAAACCAAGTATGAGGCTGATGGCCTAATGCGGTTGACACTGAGTGATGACTACCATTAAGACATGTGTGTTGTCTGTTTTGTTTGGAGTGGAAATATGGTACTACACAACTAGAGAACCATACCACAGTTTTTCCACTGGCATAGCTTTCTTACTTCATATATTGTCAGCAGCTGATGGAAGTATCATTTGACATTTGAAATGATTGAATAAACACCATGATTTAGTCTTTTTTTCAGATGTAAGTTACTTTACATAAATTATCTGCATCTTTTTCATAGGGAAGATTTTGTGTCTGTAATGATTCAGCTGGCAACTTTTTTTATTTTCTGAAAAAAACTTGTTTATGGCAGGTTTTTCCTGAGAAATATATTTAAATTTCTTGTTTTATTCTGCTAGCAATTTCTAAAAATGAAGTTTGTATTTGGTGTTTGATACTGTAGGTAGCTAGTATGAACAATAAAAGCCCTTGAGGTTGTGTTCAGCATTATGTGACAAACAAAGGGAGTTTTGATCCTTGTTCTTTTTCTGCAATGCAACGTGATGTCATCTGTCACTCATGGTGAATTTTGGACTTTGTGGTGTGAACGCTATATTTTTACATCACTTTAAGACCATCACAACCAAAGATAAAAAGATGCTGCTGGAATAACCTTCCAGAGTTGTACAGTCCTGTTTGTTGTCTAATAAACTTTTCAAGGCATAAAGTCATTCCTTCAACTTGACTTCATCATCATCATCATTATAGTCTGACTGATACATGAAGCACACTCCCACCAGCGCCGCCCTTCTGTTGTTTGAACATAGTGGACAGGTCTGTGTGTGAATCCTGCCTCAATAGAGAGGAAAATAAAGTAGATACTGAAGTTTGCAAAGTTTTAAGTGTAGTGCAAGTTCCAAAGCAATAACAGCCGCTACTGTTGCCAAATGCAAAAGAGGATCTGAAGCCTCACATTTTGACGTCTTTACAAAGCCTGATTTAAAATGACATTTACAGATTTTTTAAGCAGTGCACTTTGTTGATGTCATAGGTTTGGGAATTTGGTGAGAGAGAGAGGGCATAGAAAAAGAGAGAGTATAACGTAGCCCTGTTGGTATGCATTATTATGTGCTCATACAGTACACATTCAAATTATGACCACATGCCCTTCCATTGTGTATATTATTTGATTTTACTTTACCTAGTTTTTAATTAAAAGCAGTTGTGTGCTATTTTTGAATAAGATCATTTTGATAAATCATTTTGTTGTTACTATTCACTTCTCTTTTCACTTTTCTTAAGCACAGTCTTCATCCTGTTTAACCCTCTGCCTTAAGATGTGTGTGCAAGATTATTGAGGGAAGGCAATCACGCTACAGTAAATAAAACTTTAAAACATAATAAACTGTATTTCTCTTAGTTATTTTTGTATCTAATATATTCCAGTGTTTATTTTAGCATGAGTGTTTGGACCTTTTTAGCAACAGTCTTTAATATCAAACCATTACACTACACTAAGTGAGCTAGTGCTTTCTCGGCAGAATTAGGGGCTAGCACACAATGGTGTACATTAATGGTAGAGTCTTTGCCAACATCTTCCTCTGCATGTGTTCTGAATAAAAATGTCAGCCATTGACTTGTCTTTTAAAATAAAACATCTCTAAAATCCTGGAGATGTGACATCATTTTGGAGCCGTCTTCCAAAAACAGTAACTGTTGGTTCATGTGTCACTGTGGTGCAGCCTTGTGGTTGTTTCAGTTGCGGAAAAATATCAAAGGTAACTTACTATTGTAAATAAAGTAGCTTTAACTTTTTAGATTTGAGATTATAGTGTAGAAGAGAGATTTGTGACTATGTTGCTACAATAAAACTGCCTATTCCAAGCTTTGTCAGACTGCACGTTTATATCCTATTCCTATTTTATATCATCTTCAAAGACAGGTAAACGATCTCAGGCCCAGGTTGAAGAGGATAATTTAATAGGTTTGTCTATAAAGCTGAAAAGGTTAAGAAAAGTGCAGCCTGGTCTAGATATCTTGGAGACCTGGTCCGTTTGCCACTGATTAATGTTTTTGTCAAGTTACATATAGGAACTCAAAAGTTTCTAAGTGTTCTTTCTATGATATCCAAAGACTATCTTCTTCTACTTGCTCAGCTTTTCAGTCCTTTTTTTTTTACCTCTGCCCCTATGTAGACTGTGTAATCTATCCCTTCCTGCTGTCAGAGACACATCCATCCTGCACTCCCTCCTGTCGCACTTTGATAAAAAACAAAACAACAACTTCATCCTCAGGACTTCCAGCTGAATAGCTTTTGTGGGAATCTGGTGGTTCAGGAGATGGGGAGGGGGCACTGATGTCTCACTAATGCTACCCAATAAATCATTCAGTAAGATTGCACCACACTCCGACAAACCATCTTGTCTGCCGCGACATGTTGGTCAGTCATATTTGAGCTGCTACTTCACCAGTGGGCTATTGAGCACTTCTAGACCAAATCATTACAGAAACTGTACAACATTATAGCTAAATGATTACTAATAGGCAAAATAGACTTTGAATGACTTTATATTGAACTGCTTTATGAAGAATTTTGAGTAAGTACTTCAAACTCATCTACCATGTCAGAGGGTCAAAGACAAAATTCCTCCTAATGATGTAGTTTCAAGTATTCCTCACATTATGTGCCGGGAAACACTCCCTCATATCACTTGAAAACTCTCAGTCATTAGGGAAATATCTCAAGAAAGTCCCCCAAAGGGCTGAACATCACCATAATGCTTCTCTTGTTACGTCCTTGTGCACTACACTGTGATGTATTAGGATCAATCCGATATAAAGATGCACTGACCCAATATGTACATCGGATCATTGGCCTTGATATTTAGTTTTACTAAATTGTTTTGTGGGTTATTGGTCACTTCAATTCTGTGTTTGCACAGAAGCAAATGCAAGAAAACAAGATAAATCATCATCTGATCATTGTTAGCTGAAGTGTGTTCATAGGCGAGGGGTTGATCTGGACGTTCAGCCAGTCAGCTGTTTGGAGAGCTGTTTCTAGTTCAGCAGCCTTGCGTACAGACCCCGCTGCAGGGGGAGTGAGAGCGGTGAACGGGTTGGGGGTGGGGGGTGGGGGGTATTGCAGGGAGTGTAGTGTAGTTGAGTAATTGTTGTAATGTGGTTGGTGCACGACTCTCGCTCCACCTCTGTCATTCTGCGTCAACGTGCCTCAGAGTGCTTCTCTCCTCAGTCGTCTGGAATGCACACTTTATCATGCACACATGCACAAATGAGCTCTGCAGAAGGCCTGATACCCACATATATACAATATACACATCTTTTACCTCCCAGAGGAGTCAAACCCAAATCATTAAGTTTGTCCACTCCTCCTCAGTGTTTCTTTTCCTACATTTATGTCATCAGGCACAGTTTCTCTTCAATGTTCCCTGCAGTCTTCCACTGTGAAGTTCTGCTGTTGACTTCAGCTCTGGTTTAAGTTATGAAACCCTCTGCGTGTCTAATGGTCCTGTGTGGCTCATTTAAAAGAAATGGGGAGAACCTTTGTAATGGTTAGGGAGGTCTCTTTTGGACTCTCACAGTAAAAAATGAATGACTTTAATGCAATGGGTTTGCAACTTGTTGGTTATGTAGTTTTGAATCTCCATAAATATTTGACAATATTGGCTTGTAAGAACTCTGATGCCTCCTATTGTATGTAGTATTGTATGTCCTCTGAGGTATTGTTTTAAATGCAATTAATTGGCAAGATTATTAAAATATGAGATACTTCGCCTGACGGACCAGAACCCAAAGACGTTCAGTTTACTGTCATGAAAACTAACAAATTTTCACATGTGAGAAGATGGAAGAAGTGGATTTGTGACACTTTTTGAAAGTTTCCCTTGGTTCAGATCTTATCAATTAAACAGCCCATTACCTGTTCTTACATATGGCTCAGTAGGTCCCTACTCTGCCTGTAGGCGCAGTATGTAGATGTGATCATGTGGTGCACTCTTGTCATGGTTACAAAACTAAATGCAGAGCTACAGCCTTGTTACATTTACGCACAAAGCACTACTATATGATATATAATAATTGGTTAGGGTCAGGGAAAATGTCATGGTTAGGTTAAAATAAAGTAAAATTGACAACACTGACTGTAGGTTTGCAATGGGAAACAAACTGATGTATTATGTTTCAAAATCCTGTGTTTTGTCACTCACCCATCCACCCCGATGTCTTCCCTACGCAGACTTTTATGCTTTTAAATAACGTCAACGACTGCCACTCTTACTCCTGTCATATTTGCCATGGCTGCTAGATGTTGACAAATTACCACACGTATTGATGATATTGATGATTATGTAGTAGGTGGCCTGCTGAACAATAACTATGAGAATGATAATGACTGATAACTGACCAATGAATATCACAATAACAGTCATATTGGCTTTGACATAAACCGTTAAGTGGATTGTTGATTCACTAATTGATTTTTCATCTAATCCTCTCATTGGTAGTTGAGGTACACTCTCTCTTGAGTGCCGTTGATGAGTTTACTCATCGTGTTAATTATGTGCTTCCCATGTCTTGGTTTGTCATAGGGGGGCTGATGAACCAAGTTGGTCAGTATCTCCCATTCTGACTGTTGAGAGAAAGCACCCTCCCTCACCGTGCTCTCTTTTTGCCTTCCCATCTCTCAAACAGTCAAACAGCTATAGTAAAAAGTTCTCTAGTGAAATTAGGGGTTAGCCACACCTCGCTGCATTCTCTCCTTTTCAGTGAGCTGTCACTGATTGAAGTTAATTTGCATATAAATTGACAACTATTTCTCTCCTTCCTAATAGTGCTTGGTTGAAAGATTTCCACAGAAAAGAAAACAGCTTTTGCAAAGTTTTTAGGCTGGTCTCCATGTTTGACCTCAAGTTAAAGATATGCTCTTTTGTGTTCAAAAGATGCCAGGTGATGCATTGTCATGTATTGTTTTGATCTAAAAGGATCGGCAGGCCATGATGCCTTCCAGTTCTTACACATTACAAATCAGTCCACTCTGCTCCACCCAGACCTCCCTCTCCCTGCTCCGCTGTGCTTCACTGTGCTCTGCTACACTCTGCTATGATGTGCTACAATCCGCCACACTCCGCCCAGCGCTTCAGGGGGAAAATGTTATAAAATTACAATTAACACTCACGGGCCACTTTATTAGGTACACTTGCATAATTCAATATAGCAGCTCTGCCAAAAATTCTACTTTTACAAGGTTATAATTTCTTATTTTTTGTTGAAACTGTCACAAGGGGGATAATTCTTCAATATGTTTATTATTCAGGTTACACTGGGAGGTGGAGTCGTACTGGAGTTCATGTAAATCTCAATCTCTATTTCACACACTTTACGCAACTTCTCATTATCAAATTTTAGCTGTGTCAGCAAGATAGGAAAAACAGTGGCAGAATATTTCTGTGTGTAAGACAAAGAGGGAGATGGGTGGTGTTTTTCCTATAATCTGAGAGATGTAGCTCCCTGTGAGAGGAGGGCTGACCTGTCTGTGAAGATGAGGCCTTAGAAAACACATAGTCCACAGAATTTTGATTAACTGTAGTTTTATCCCACTCGCAACACCTACGCCTCTTTCCCGCTCTTCCATCTCTTCTCTCTAATTTGCTTATTTCAGGTCCGCAACATTATTTGAGCGTACCTGCCCAAAGTTGCTGGAGGATTTAGTTTTCCTGCAGCAAGACATTGCTTTGCCTTCCAAAACAATGATTAATGATGCACTATTTCAGCGTAGGCAGAAATGGCAAGCACGCTTCAGTTTTGAAGATTATTAATTGCATCAATCGTTCACTCAGAAACACTCATTAACTCTTCCAGGCTCTCACCTTTCCCTATCAGGTGTTTCTCCCTCCTCCTCTGTTTGGTCTTTTTTTATTTACTTTTTCTAACTGGATGTGATGCGGGAGGTGCCAGCTGTCAGCTTTTTTTGGTAGACATATGTTGACAGAATGAGCCTGCTGTTAAAAAAAAACAAAACACTGTACACTTGCAGACTTGTTCCATTTTTGAGGTAATTAAAAACAGATGCTTGGGAAGCCTTTGTTACAGATGTCATTTTGCATAGTCTGTAGATAATTGTCTTCCTCTCAGTGACTGGTGTTTTAAAAACAAACTATGCTCATGTCCTATGGATGAAGCAAACCTTTTTATCATCACCTATACACATCATGCAACCACCCCTGAAAAGCAAGGCAAGATCTCAGTGAAACTCACATTGATTGTTTTATATCTGGCTGTGTTCACATTTAAGCAGCAGCACATATGAGTGTGAGTTTTGGGTGCTCATGTCCATGTCAAGGTGTGTGTTGCTGGGTTTTATTAGAGTTGAGCGAGTCTGGGTTTCTTTCTTTAGCTTTTATGAGTTGAGAGTATTGCTGAGTTACACCACTGCATTTGCCCAGCCAGCCTCCAAGGCAAACACGCCTGTAAGCCTCAGCTCTGTGTAATGTTAGCTTTGGGTCTGGCTCCCTCACATTGCTTGAGTTAAAGCTAAGGCTTCTCACTGCGCCTGGGACTTAGCATGAGCGCTAACATCAACACCATAAGCCCTCACCACCTAATTAAAACACCATGACCCACATTTTCATCTGCGACTTTTCAGGTTTGCCAGTTGTGATGGTGTTTAGCACAGAGTCTGTTATGTATTTGTCTTAGGTTACCGAGAGTTTCATTTGCTTACATTGAGAGGATTTGTTATTGGCGCTTAATCACCTCTTGCCCTTTAAAATTCAGCTTTTTAAAAATTTTGCTGATACTTGCTGCTGTGTTGAACTAGAACACAGTGGAAGCTTTAGTTGTACCCGTGTGTGTCATCTCAGTTTACGTCTTTATGTGCCTTTACTTTAGCAGTTTCGCTGAAGGTGGCCTTTTTGGCGGATTGTACAAGAGCTTATAGAGGTGGAAGTGCTTATGAGTCAATATGTTGTCTGTGAAAGCAATTATTGGATGCTGGGCGTCATTGTCAGCACATCAGTCAGTTGACGAGTGTGGTGTGTTTGGGCTAAATGCATGTAGTATATGTAGAGTATTGATCCTGAAACACAAAAACTAATCTAGTTTTTATCTTGGCCTCTGGTCTAGATCGCTAAGGCCAAATAGCAGCAAAACTGATAACATTCCTATCAATATTAGTTGTACTTTGTTTAGTGTTAATTAGCAGGTATTAGCAGGTATTATTAACATTAAACTAAGATGGCGAACATATAAACACTAGTACTACAACTGCACTGCTAATGCTCACTACCACTTTTCCATCTATATAGAATTGCTTGACAAATGAGCTACTTCAGTTATGTATTTATGGTTTTATGTAATTTTAATCAACATTTATTTCCTTTTGTTTCTGTCCCTCTCTTCTTGATGTTGCTTGACAATAATGGCGACTCTCCTTCAATCACTGTGTTAGGTAAGAAAAACACTGTTCATTATTGTTTCATTATTTCACAAATTGTACAAAGGAAAATGGAGGAAGAGGATGAGGAAGGAGGCAGATGTTTCCTCACTGCTGTCTGTTCAGTGGGGGGTTAAAATAATACCTAAACAGTGCATGACTGTATCTGTCTGCATACCAGAAGCCTGATGATGGTGGTAGCAGTGACACAACAAGGTGGACAGATGGAGAGTCATCAGTGTCACATATTGGAAAACCAGATGTTTGTTTGTTTTTTGCCATTTTTCCCTCACCCCCTTCAATGACCCACAGTCTCGTGAGTCCCAAGTGCTCACCATATTCAAGCTTACTGTGTCACTATTACTGACATTTAGTACTTTCTCCATTCTGCTCCTCTGATCTCCCAAAAATTCAGAGCTACGGCGTGGATTTAGCCTTCATAGCTCGGCAATGCACTGTAGATAAAGCTAATGTGAAACGGCAGCATGAAAAATCTTAACGGAGGGGGTTCTTTTAGAGGAAAAGACATCTTTTGCAATGCAATTTTCACCTATTTTATCTCAAGAATATGCAACTTGTGAACAGAATTGTAGTAACTAGCTGTCAGAATTGGCCAAAAATGATATTGGAGTTCTAAAAAATACATGGAATTGAACCATTTGAATATCATAATGTGCATATTTACAGTATATTTGTTCCATTGTGTCCATGAAAGGACAAACCAATACAAGGAGAGACATTCAGTGCTCTAAGCTATGCTGTGATGTGACAAACTTAACATGAAATGGGAAATATTAATCAAATCATTGTATATTTTCAAAATGTGCCCTCATGTTGCTAGTGCTGGGATGGTAGGATAACTGTAGCTTATACAATGTTAGATTGTTTACAAATTTATCACAAAGTCCCACAATTCTGCCAATCTACTCACCAAAGTCGGAAGTATTTCCTAAAGGGACTTTTTAGATCACTCAGTGTGCAAATCACTCTCTCTGCTGCTGAGTTGGGTTGTGAACTCTCTGTCATCATTTCCACACAGTTGTTGTTGAATTATTTGGTCATTTCAGTTTGACCTATATTTCATTTTCAATCAATCAATACGTTAAGGTTGTGTGACTCCTGTTCGTCATGCATTGTATTCAGTTCAGCATCCCAGGTCCATACAAGGCAGACAGCGAATTTCAAAATCGAATATTGTCACATTCAAATGTTGTTGTTTTTTTAACTATTTGATTATATAATCCAATTTAGAATATTTGCTGACAGCCCTAGAAGGCACTTACGCTTATTAAGTGGGTTCAAATCTTGGTGGCTGGTTCTGCTGAGGATTTAACCACAGCATCAGCTCTGCAGACAGAATCAAAAGATGACAGCACAGTTAAAAGTTAATCAAGACCACTGCTTACGTAACTCAGTAAAAAGGGAAAAATCCGTCCCTTGATACTCTTACATACCACATTGATCTTTTCTCCACTCCAGTGCCTACCTCATTCAGTTCATTTAAATCACATAATTCTGCTTTCAGTAACTGAACTTCTGCATGTCTTGGTTGCAGGACTTGTTGTTGTTTTGAGAGGAAGAGTAATGAATGGCAGAACCAAGAGTTTGACTCTAGAGTTTAAACTTTACATATCTAACAGCTATCTGCCAAGTAAAGCTTGAGAAACATTGCAGGGTGATTGACATTATTTAGTATGCTTGGGTGGTCCTGTCTATTAAGCACTAAATGGAGTTAAGGTATGTATGTGTATGAGGATGCAGTTTCTGTCCACTCAGCACATTCCCCCCTGGGTGGTGGGGGGCACATCTGTGGCACACTCCCTGCACTGGCACCCTGCCAGGCCTCCATGCTGCACCTTCTTCCGCCCCTCACTCCCAGGTTTTCTCCTCCTCTGTTCGCTTTTCTCTTTTTCTCTTCGATCAACTCCAAGATCACTAATGTCACTAAGCCACAGTAGCATTGCCTGTCTCAGTAACAGGCAATGTCACAGCTACAAAATGAGTGGACTGGCCCTTTAATGTTGAGCAGATGATTTATAATTCTCTGAACTTTTAAAGTTACGGCAGCTTAGAAATATTCTGGGGTTTTTTCTCTTTGTTTCTTTTTGGGTTTTGAAATAGGTCTTAAATTCACTTCTGACTATTAAATCTTACATTTGGCTCTTTTATGATCCTCATATACAGTATTCTTCCCGGGCTTTTGTGGAAGCAAGGGAGAGATATTAGAAATTGGAGATTGCATGTCAATGAAAAAGGCAACGACTACCTAATCCACATTTCAGTGGTATATAAATGTAATTTACATGGCATTTAATCAGGCTCCAACATGTGGAGATTGTAGGTAGTTTTCCTTGTGTTAAAAACTAATTGGGAATAAGCTGGTGTGTAAATTTCACTGTGTTTTATTCCACTTAACTGAAATTGCATTGGGATGTGACTCAGGATCTATTGGAAAGGTTTGTACAGGCAGGGAGAAATGGAGACAGACTTTAGACTTGACCTCCGTTATTACTTGCAACTGCTACACACAAACAGACATTCACACACGTCCACAAAAAGTCTAATGGAGTGTCTGCACAGAGGAGTAGTTTCTGCATGGAGGAGTGCTTCTGATGTCATGCGGTGGGCAAAATTTATTTGCTGTGTTTATCTCTTTGTTCTTTTGAGTATTAGTTGTCTCAGTGAACGATGGAGCTCCTCACTTCTTTTGTCAGTGTCTGTGTGTGGGTTTGTCTCTAACGATAGGCACAAGATGTGGTGTTTCTGCTGCATGTTTATGAGTTTGGAACACGGCCATGCTCAGGCACATGATAGAGAATGCGAGGTGCTGACAGTGATTACTGGCTGCTACCTCCCAACCAGCTCAGCCTCTGTCTGGAGTGTAGGGCTGCCCTGCTCCATTCCCAGCCTCATCCTCATCTCTGGCTGAATTTCTCCCGTGGCTCAGTCATACTCTGCTCCGTGCTGCTCTGTACCCTGCTCATACTAAGCTGAATTAAGCATATATACTGTATCATATATGTCATTCAAACCAACAATATGGTAATTTAGTCCTATTTGCGGCAAACACAAAAAGCAAAGTTCTCCTAAAACGTTGTTCTTTTTAAAAGTATATTACGTGAAAGCATTCAGGTTTCCCTTGTAGGTCATTTGATTCAGTATTATGGCATACAGTTGTCCTTGTGCTCAATGTAAATAAAATTCTGCTATAACTGCATGAGAATTCAATGTTTATATTTAATGCTAACATTTTAACATTTGGGGATTATGCTTATTATATTTCTTACAGAGAGTTATGTGAGAAGAGCAGTTGTAACTGCTTAGGTCAAGAAATGGACAAGCATATGGCATATAATCACCGTTAAAACCACAACTTTTACACTTTGTTTTTGAAATGGACTTAACAAATTAGGTGTAACATGTTCCTCTGTAAGCTTTAACGCTGCTGGTAGCTAGATTTTGTTATCTTTGGGCAGTATGAGGCTAGCTGTTTCTAGTTATAAAAGCTATTTTACCAGGTTGCTTTTGCATATTTATATATATGGGAGTGGTATTATTAATATTCTCACCGAAAGGAGAGTGAATAAGCGTATTTCCCAAAGTACTGAGTCATTTTGTTAAATAAAAATGCAAACTGGGTTATTATGTCATGAATTTGTGTTATCTATCATCTGTTGCAAAGAAGAAGCAAGTATTTGTTTTGGCAGTAGCTCAGTTGGTAGACCAGTTGTCTATAAGCCCTAGGGTCAGTGGTTCAACTCCTGGTTCCTCTTAGCTACTTGTCGAGGTGTCCTTGGACTAGACACCAAAACCCTTTAGTAGCGACATCACCTGCTGTCCCCAAGGAGATCAATAGAGTTTGTCATTATTATTATTTATCAATCTCTTAAG
Source organism: Sandelia bainsii (assembly GCA_032362345.1). NCBI lineage: Eukaryota > Metazoa > Chordata > Actinopteri > Anabantiformes > Anabantidae > Sandelia > Sandelia bainsii. The sequence goes on from JAUMHL010000025.1 coordinate 7,360,877, forward strand.
AAGCACTGCTATGACACATACTATAATACAGTCAAAGCAGAAAGGGAGCCGTGTGTGACTGTCAGTGTGTCGTCACTGTGGTTTGGAAGTAGACCTCTATGATGGATTAAGGCTGTGAACTGGTGGCCTAGTCCTTAGTCTCGGTCCCGCTCCAACCTGAGCTTCTTTCATAATGTCTGTGTCATCATGTCTGTGTGAGGGAAAGTGTGCAAGCAGATTGTGCAAATTCTCTTCTTTGTGCGTATGGGTGTGTTCACCTGTAATAACTTTATCAGAGCAAGCTTAACAACCCTGTTACACACAAAAATTTAACCCTCTAACTCTCTCTCTGTAACACACACAACATTTTCCTCATAGTTCCCTCAGCGTCATTCTGCTCATCATGCTGTATTGTTAGGACACTACAAACATTATGGCTCATATTTAAATGTGTGTACTTTTGTTCCCAGACATGACATGCACAAACAGCACATAAGACAATATGCACACTGCCTCACATGAACAAATGCACTTATAGGCCATGAATGCAAAGACAGGAGTACAGTGTGAAGTAACTGATGCAAGGGTCCTATCTCTGTAGACACTCAAACTGTTTCCAGGTTCAGGAGTAGAAATAGTCAGTTGATTTGCTATGAAACATTTGTTACTTTGAGTTTTTAATACCAAATGTGCCATTCATACATATCTCTCTCTGCTGTACAGTCATGACATTCTGTGTGTGTGTGTGTGTGTGTGTGTGTGTGTGTGCGCGCACACATCCCTGCCTGCCTCCACGTCTGGCCTGGAGTCAGCTGTTGGGATGCAGCTTTGGATGTGCGTTGCCTGATGCTGACCCAGAAACAACTGCAGATGTAACCAGCAGTGACTGCTGGCCCATTAGCCCACAGCCCTGGAACACACATAGCTTTTCTAATGTGTATGTTTGAATTTCATGTTAGCTTTATGTTTTCTTTATTTAACCTTTACACCTTTGTAAAGCAGATTTATCCTTTATGTCAAAAACAAGATTTCAGACCAGACTACCATACTGAATCCAACTTAAATTGGTTATCAGGAAACAGACTCAAATTTACGTTTTCATTCTTACAGTATTTTACATTTTATTATACCTATTTAGGGGCAATGATGGTCTAAATAGTCCCACTTTGCCTACCTGAAGCTTTTCATGGTTCCGGCAGTTTTAAAATAATGTATTGCTTCTAAAACAGGAAGTCTGATGTGGCCATGGAATAAATTTGCATTGAGCTGTAATTAAGTACACTCTCAAAAGCTACAGCGTGATTTGTACACTGGCTTTTGAACTGGTATGTCTGACTGACATCCAGCATAACTCTGGAGAGAGAAACAAAAGTCAAACAGAAAACAAAGTAATACAATTCAGTTTTAGTATCACCTCAGCTTGCTTATAACCTCAACAGAGGTGATACCAAAAAATGTACCAGGTATTAGCCAAATAAATGAAATCGTTGTAACTTAACTTACAACAACTTAATCATTATTATTATTGAATTTTATTAAATTCCTATGATTGAAGTTATTTTTTTATATGAATGCATTTATTTAATTTATTAAAAGTACACTATTTCCTTCTGAGTTGTAGTTCACTTAAATGGAAAAACTACAAGTACTGAAGTTAATATTATACATTCTAATACTTGCGTGCATGCATTTCTCCATTGCAAAACACACTTTAAATTGTGCAGTTGAAACAAAAGTAAAATTAAAATTGAATATCAGCTTAATCGAATCAAACTAGCTCTAAATTGTAGTATATAGTATTGTTATAAATATAGGCTTTTTTGTACCAAGTGGTGGACTATGCATGGAGATAACATGCGGACACGGAGATGATCCTCTGAAAACCTAGGGAAAACCATGCATTTGTGGGCATTTTCAGCTAATTTTTTTCTGTCATGCATAAGGAAAAGAGGTACCTTTAGGGATGTTCTCCTTCACTCTGTTTATGTAAATTAGATCAGTGAATGTGGTGTGTTTGAGTGTCCCTTTTGTATGCATGTGTTGCCAAATGTATTTATCCGCATGAGCACAGCTACGCAGCTGTCTGTATTTGTGCATTCACACAACATCTTGAGCGTGTCTTGAGTCAGCAGTGTGACGGGGGTAGGGAAGTGGGTCAGTCATGCCCTCTCTAGGATGAGGCAGAGCGATGGATGGAGGGACAGTGTGATCAAGATGACTAGAGGTGGATGTTAGTGGCAAAGGGTGTGACTGAGCGAAGGAAAAAAACGTTTTCAAGACAACAGGGTTAAGTAAAGAATGTGAATGTTACTGTGTATAAAAAAGGAAAAGGAAGAACAGGAACTTCAGCTACATTTCAAACAAATTCTCACATTAACTCATTAGTACATAGCTTTTTAAGAGATATTATAAAATGTTTCTGGTCAGTTTCAAAACTATTATCTAATTGATTGATTGATTGATTACTCTACTGCAGAAATGATGGAGTAATTAATCTATTAGTTAAATGTAAACCACCCCACTTTTTTTTTTTTTTTTACACATTACACAAGTTTACTTGTCACAAGGGGAAATAGCTGTGATGTCATCAGTGTTATTGGAAAGAAGTGGGCATTTTGGAGGCAGAGATAATCTAAGAGAAGTAGCAGTGTGTTTGGACTTGGGGCTACATGTCAGGCTGCCTTAATCTCTACTGCTTCACTTTTTACTTGTACGTTTAGCATCTCTACATTTGGAACCATTTAAGTGGCAGAAAATGAACTGGTAAAAAAGAAAAAAAAAATTGATAAGGGACTAAAACTTTAACCTCAACTTTATTAAGGTCCAGTATTACAGATGTGAAGATTTACTACCTTTGTCTGTTTAATTGTATAATTTTAGTTAGTTTAGTAGTTTTTGACAGACAAAACAAGGAATGAGTATTATTATTATTTTGGGTTTTGGGAAATAGAATTGAGCCTTTATCACTCTTGTGTGGTATTTTATAGTTGATAAAGTCCAAGATCCAAAATGCAGCCAACTCAGATCAACTCAAAAGACTCGATGGTTCTTTAAAGGCGGCAGTGGTAATCAGTGTTGTTATGAACGCACAAACACACACACCTACAACTAGAACCCACACACGTCAGCAAATTTACCTGGTAATCAGCACGCATACACACACGAGGCATGCTGTCCCTCACACTTTTATGATCCTGAGTGACATATGCCCCCTGGTGGCAGAGTTAATGAGCTTGTCCTGGGCCCTGAGGTGAGGTGGACTGTGGCACACCCAGTTTATTCATAGAGCTCAGCCGTTACTTCCCCATGTGGCCAATTACTATTATTGAGTCCCAGCAGCTGGTTGTACCGTTGTAGACAGACAGGAAGATGGTGCCTCACTCCAGGTATGACTGGAATACGAAGACAGTTTTACAGGAAAGCCCCACCACCACATTGGACTCTGATTTACCTTCTCTCTTTAATCTTTCATTCATTCTTTATTACATATTGTTTAACCTCTTTGCTCTCAATTTGCACCCTCTTGCTCTTGCATATACTCTTCATCTCCCCTGGTTTTAATTTCTCCATCTTTCCCCTGGCTGTTCTCCCTCCCTCCCCTCCCCTCTCCCTCTCCTGCCCTCTCTCCCGTCCTGTGACCAGTGGTTGGTCTGTCAGTACAGTTCACCCACTGTGGGCCCAGGGTGAGTTAGCATACTGCCTCTTATTACACCCCAGTAGTTGTCAGTTTGTCTTGCAATATAATGGAGGAGGGTTGGAGAAAGGCCCGAGGATATTATTGTAAAGTATCTAACCCCTGTAAAGGCCTAATAAACTCTGAGATTTTCAGCATAGTCATACATTTGTGTAGTCTTTAGCTTTCACTTCTAGCTCTGGTAGTAATTTGTCGATGGTCTGGTTTTTATTTTAGTGTGTTTAGTGTGTTGCTTGGATATTTTTGCTCTACCGCTTCGGATATTGGCTTGCTTCACTGAGATTTTTCTCCTCGAGTTTCTGTAGATGGCGTGCCTCTGTCTTTTTCTGTTGGTTTTACGTTTGCTACATCTGTCTTGTTACACAAATGTGCATTTTAATCATAGAACATTTGTTTAAATTTGAATTAGCATCAGACATAGATCAACTTTTTCTGTACTAGGCATAGAGGCTCTAATGAAAGACAATTGAGTTGATGCTACAGACCAAAGTTTGAGTTATCTTAACCTGTGCTACTTTACTTTTTTTTAATATGCATCTCACGAGTCTCTCAACCTGGTGGAAGACTAATTGGTGGAATCACTATTTAAGACAAGTACAGTATGATAATGTAAATGCATTTTCTCTTTCCTTTGTTGGTGTGTAGATTTTAAGGTGTGCTGTAATTGTAAATCAAAATAAGTTATTTCTGAATTTCTTACTGATTGGTCACTAATGTGAATCAATACAATTATGTCTGAAACACAATAACATCTTTTTTTTGTTAATTTATTGTTGCTGTTATTGATATCAAGCAGTGCATGTTCATAAATCATAAATAGAATAGAATTCCTCTATTTTCTATATACACTCCCTTGCTGATTTTATTTATTGTAGACACCAGCTTTGCTTTTTGCTGACGCATGACATAAATTTGATTATGAAAAGTACTTTACTAAATGACATTTGAAGTGTGTGAAGGTTTAAAGTTGCAGTGTCCCAGCATCCCTTTACCAGTGTCTGGATGTCTTCCCTGTACACACACAGAGGCCTCTGACTGTAAACAAATCTGTAAATTACCTTTGAGTCATATGGACCTTTAAAGCATCTTTTTTAGTTTTATCTTAAAAACTGTTGTCGTCCTCTGCTTTTTAGTTAATCTTTCCATCTCTTGATCTGCATTTCTTTCATCATCCCTTTCTCCCTTTCTTTGTATAAAAGTGCTGACCTGCTCTCTTAGCCAGGGGACCTGTTTTGAATCTGGGAGCCAGTCAGTCAGCTTGTCACAGGAGACTAATACTCCCATTGGTCTCGAAATGCTGCCTGTCAATGAGGAAAGGCCATGATGGAGAGGTAATTACCTCCAGAATACTTGTGTCCTACTGGCGTATACATCAGTCAGTTAATAATCACATTGTTAGTTGGGCAAATCCCAGAGAGAAAGTTTGCATCAAGGAAACCTCTTACTTAGCCATTATGTTAATCATGCTTCACTTTGCTTTGTTGCACTCTGTGGAGGTTCTGTTGGCCAGTGTGATGGACTTTATGATAGGTGGATTGTTCCTTTTGTCTTTCACATTTTGTCCTATAGTATTTACTGACTGTAAATGCAAAGCTGTCCTGTGTGTCAGTGGATGATGCATATGAATTAAGTTTTTCAGGAGGCAGCTTCAATTTTAAATGTTCATACTTTTGGATGCAGGTATCATAAAAATGTACAAAAACATTAATAACACAGAACTTAGAGGATTCTGTTCAGCACCCTCATAGATTATGATGCAGGCACTGTATTATTGTTTATAGTGTCAGAGTCCTTGGCTATTCGATGTGAGTGGTTATCATATTGAGCTGACGTACATGTTGTGTAAATATGGCGTCTACAAATAGCTGCGCACAAAGAGATTGTCAGAGTTACATCATACACAGATACAGTACACAAAAATATTGTAAGATCCATAAAAGTCTCTCAATCTGTTTTGCTGCTCTGCATGCTGAAATGAATCTGTGGAGGATTTCTTTTCCCAGAGTGGAGGGCTTCAATCAATGAAAGCAATCTGGAACATAGTAAACAGGCAAGCAGCTTCAGGACACACGGCTATATAGACAGGATTGAAAATGTGTCTGGTTTAACCCTGACCATGATGGATCTGGTGTGTTTTTTTTTATTATTTTTTTATTTTTTTATCTTAGCTCAACAATGGGCAGATGTCAAAGGATAAAATGAGTTTTTGTTGTTCCACAGCTATACAGACTAGACCGTAACAGACTCTGTACTTCTCAACAGCCTTGACTGCAAATGAAACCATAGTAATTGCCATTAGTCATGTGGCTAATTCAAAGCTCACACATAGCAGCTCTGGAGAATTTTAACAAACGTTTTATGAAACGGCTAAAACGGCAAATTCATCCCATAAAAAGCACCAGTTTGTATTTAATCATGTTTTCTTTTTGATATGACTAGAAGAGGTTATGGTTCATGATAGGCCTTGAGGTTTTTATTTGCTTTACTGGGGAAACAGCATTGCTGGTTACAATATATTTTCTCTGAGAAAATAGATGGTTTTGTCTCATGCCATGAAAGCCTAATAAGATAAATTATTTCAGTGTCTAATTAGATGCTCTTCACCTTTTAGAGCTTTACCACCTTAAATAAGCATTGATTCAAAAGCTGCTTGTCCCTGCCACAAGAGGTTCAGAGAAAATGCTTTCATTCATATTTGCATTAGCAAAAATGCATCTCTGTGAGTACTACAGTATCCAGATTGCAGTTTTAACAAATGGTGGATTAAGGAATTGCATAAAGCTGCTTGTTGGAGAAACTATTACCTGTTAAATAGGTCTTAAACTCAGATGTCAGACTGCGATCAATGGACCTTTCACATAGGAGGCGCAGGATGCAATTTTATAACATTTTCTATCTGGCTGTTGGGAAGTTGACAGGGAGCCTGTGTACTGACATATAGATTTGCTTAAACAGTGGAAACATACAATATATTGTATTCATATGAATTAATTAGTCTCATTAGGCTTCATTACATTATTAATTATGCATTATTATAAATAGTTTTTGTTCATCCACTAATGCACAGTGTGAATCTATTTTGATTTGGTATACAAGCACATAACTGTTAGCACATAATACTATAAATATCACCACATCAGACCACTTCATTTCTTTATGGATCTCACACATTTAAAATTCAGGCAAAGATTATATTTTGCCTTTTTATAATTAGCATGTTTTGAAAGCATGGCATAGTGAAGGTCAGGCCTATTTTTTCAAATGATTATGACTTATCTATGACTTAGCCCTATTGTGTCTGAGAACTACAAATTGATTTCACTCCTTTAGTTTTGCCCATTAGCTATTTGTTAGTAAGAGCTTTACTTTGTTTTTGCAATACGCTGTTAGTCCAGAGAGGGGCAGCAGACTATGCCAGGCTGTGACTGTCCCCACCTTCAACACAGTGAGTACTCATCTGGCAGCTGTTGCTATGGATACAGAGCCCAGCCATTGCTGTGGTGCACACCCCATCGACTCTAGAAACATAGGGGGTAGTGTTGAGCTCAGAGACAAGGATGCTCACATAGATAAACACTCATACACACACACTTCTGCTCTGTGAATATAAAAGACGGGTCTTCTACACATCGCTGCTCTCTGGTTTGAGATTTGGACTTCTTATTCAAAGGGTTGCACCATCATAGTGTCAGTTGTTCAACTGCCTTACTGAAGAGCTTGAAAGTATTTTTGTCATTTGCGTTTTATCCAGAGTTGCCTTTAGTTGAATGTGGTGTGGTTCAGTCATCATACATAATCTCTGCTGTTGTCCATAGACCTGACTAGTGGTTTAGTTACCTTGATGTTTACTGAGCAAGCTGGGATCAGAATAATGTCCATCTTTACTGTCCTGTGGTCAGATAGAGCGCTCTCTGTCTTTTCTCCCTGTCCCCTAATCATGATGACTTGGTTAAGGCTGATCAGTATTAATGAAGAATATTAACTTTATAAAGCTGCTGCTGGTAGAATTAATTAAATGCTGATTAGCCCTGATTATCTGATTAACTAGAGCCATTGATGGGCTGCTCATTTAAGTTAGTTGATTGCTTAAGATGTGGCTTTGGACTGTCTGTGTACAGTATTGTGTCATGTGTATGTGTTGACTAAGGTTACGTTTGAATGGCATGAATCAATATGATTTAAAATCCTTTACTATATTCCACTTTGTTGAAACTAAATTTAACAATAAACAGCCCACTGAAAGAAGACTTCAGTTCTAACGATAGCTTCTGCCTGGAAATGTCTCCCTTGATGTCAAAAAGACAGTTGAAGACAGGAGAAAAAAGTTATTTGTTACCTTGTATGCCAGACTGTTTGTGTATTCTACATTGATACAACGCTTAGTGCCCAGCCAAACACGATAGTGCTGCCAAATCTGACTTGGCGAAGTGTTAAACAGGCTGGCACCCTGGCATATGTCTGTTTTCTACTTTGTCACTTACACTGTTGCTTTTTGTTTAGAGGGTGATTGTGATTCACATTGCCCAGTGTGCTGATTGAAGTTAGAAAAATCTCTTAGATAACTCTGCCTGATGACCTTCCTCAAAGGATTTATTTATTTATTATTTAGTAATTTGTTTTTATTTATTTATTTCTGAGTAGACCATGCATTGAAATTAAGACCAATTGTACCTGCAATTATAATCTAGTTCACACCACAGCTCAGGCACAGTGGTGCTTTGAGCTAAATACTAAAGCTGACATGCTAAATTGCAAAACAATAATAATTCTGCATGTTGACATTTAGCAGGTGTAATGTCAACTACTGTATGTTAAACTTATTTTTGTGTGTTAGGATGCTAACATTTGATACCACCAAACATTAGAGATTACTTAGCCTGAAAATGTTGTTAGTATTTGGACAAAAGCCAAAGTATTGGTCAAATTCAAATTTTGACCTGATGATAGCAATAGCTAAAACGTTTAAGAATCTCTTCGTCGTCATGGAGGCAGGGACTTCAGTACACCGTTTCATAGCAATGCATCCAATACATGTTGATATATTTCGGTAGATAAGTGAAAACTTTGACCTGCAGTTGGGGCAAGGTAAAAAATAGGTGATCAGTTAAGTCAGGCAGGATTCTTCCTTTGGGGATTATGAGTGTAAATGTTGCACCAAATTGTGTCATAATGGCAATCCATTCAATAATTGTTGACTTATGTCACTAAACTAAAAATGTTCTCTTGGCGGCATTACAGGAAAGATCAGAAGGTCACCAGCTTCTTCCTCTGATGCCTTTAGCAGGGCTACAAAAAAAACTGAACTGACACCTGTGTGTTGTGTAAAACAGTAATTTCTAGAAAATGCAGTTCATCTTTCTCATGTGAATGTTCTTCTAGAATGACAAATTCAGCATTTAAATATTCAATTACCGGGATTCTTCCAGTAAAATTAAGCAGCTCTAAGTAAGTTTGCATTTTGGCCTGAGCCCAGATCCTCTATTGACTGAATCAGCCTCTTTTCAACAGCACACACAACTGAGATTAATTTCAGGAACACCAGTCAGGCAGGCAAAGACATCTATGCTGGATAAATGTAGTCGTAAGTTATCAGGGCTCTCCACTATGTAACGACTTTGCTCGTCTGGACCGTGAACCATACAAGTCCGTGCCATTTCCAAATCAGCAAAAATTGGTCAAACATTTCCTTTCCCACTACAGCAGTCTATTGAGCAGGAGATCGAGTTTCAGTAATGTTTGGTTTTTCCATGCTGTGAATACAGATGTCAACTGCCAGTGGAGGGCCTGGCTGGTGCCATGTCTAGCTCTGCATGTCTGAGCAGTGCCTTGGCTGGCTAATCAGAGCTGAGGGGTGCAGGAGGGGGCACAATGGGAGATGCTTGGAAAGTAGTGGAGCTTTTCACATTTCAGCTGTGTCTAAAACTCTTTTGATGTTTTGTCTGGCTTACTCTGATGTTCTCTTTCTGTGCGACAAACTCTGCCTCTCTCTCCCTCGTTCTCTTGCATAAACCTCTTCACCCTCACTTCCCTTCTGTCATGGATTGCGTGCCTCCTTCCCAAAAACCTTGCTTGATTTAGGGGGCTTATGGAAAATCTATAACAGGTGGGTTGTGTTTGAAGGATATGTCTTTTCTAATTATCTGTATGCAAAGGGATTTGGGTGGGTGGCCGCTGGGCCAAATGTTCTCCCAACACAGTCCTCCTGCCTTCCTGTCTGCTCTTTGCTGCCTGTGAGTCAAATTGAATTCAGCTAATTGTTAGTTAAATAATGCACTACAAACCTGGTCTGATAACCTGGAGTTGTTTTTGCATCAGAAATGTACTGTTCAACATTTGAATATGAAATAAGGGGGTAGTAGCAGCGCTATAAAGATATGCACCACACAAGTTAATGATAACTAATGGTGATCACTGCACTATGGGAAGAAAGAAATATGACTTCAGTCTTATCAAGCATCCGTGGGATGTGGTGGAAGAAGAAGTCAGATCTATAGCACCCCCACAGGACATGGAGTATATGCTGTGGAAGCCTTGGTGCCAGATACCAGACGGCACCCTCAGAGGTCCTGTGAAGTCCATGCCTTGATGGGTCAGAACTGTTTTGATGGGCAACCTATACAATACTAAGCATGTGGTTTTGACTGATTGGTGTATACAAAGCACCAAAACAGCAGAGCAGAGCAGGGCAGCATAGTAGCAGTTGGGTTTATGATAATAACATAGGTGTCCATGATTTGGAGGAGCTGATTAGCTGCCTTAAAGGGTTAAATAGAGGCGAGTCTTGATCTGCTTGACCTTAACATGTACATGAGATGAGTGACTCATTGCTGATTGAGCATTTACAAAATGCTAATCTCTACGATCACATAGTTGACTGTATTTATGCTATAGCCAAACCAATCTCGACTCAATGTGGAGCCAACCAAAGACTGAAATCCATAAACTGTGGGTGCATTTAAAGAGAGTGGTTTTAAAGTAGCCTGCAGTTCTTTTAGGTCATGGGCAAGACTGAGAAAGGAGAAAAGAAATGTGGTGAAATGGTATTTGACCTCAAACCAGAATCAACACATTCTGTTGGGTAGCCGCAAAATAAGTTAACTCCCCGAGCTCATGCTTACTTTGGTCCCAGCCAACAGCTCAGCATAGGCCAATGAAAAGCTAGTGGGCAGTTATCTTCTGCCCTAGTGTAAGGGTATTGAGGACACTGTTCATATTGCATGTCAACACTTCATGACTGCAACGTGCCCAGAAACAGAGTGACGACAGATGTGCTTTATCTACTTAATCGACATATACTTACTGTAAGTGATTACTCTCTCTAACATCCACACTGTCCTGCCTTTAAGGATGTCTTCTCATTTAAAATTAAGGCATTGTTTTATCAAGATAAGCATATGAGAGAGTGAGGGAAAGAGAGCATCTACATTACTGAACTAAAGCTTATTGAGGTGCTGTTGCATGCACCACCAGTGACTACCAAATAGGAAGCCTGAGTTAGCTGCACAGCATCTGTAATTAACTTTATTCATTAGTTTTCTTTACTGTTTACAAATGTACAAGATGTAGAACTATTTTTTGTGCCATCATAGAAACTGTGAGGAATGAGTAAAAGTACAGTAAAAATGCTATTTTCCTTTTTATGATTATTTTTGGGCCTTTTTGCCTTTATTTGATGGCAGGAAAGTTAATGCGGGAAATAAGAGAGAGGATATGAAAGACCTATGTCCCCAACTGGGGATGTTGTGGCCATGTGGCATCTAACTATTCAAAAGAGTCTGTTTTCAAGTGTTAGAAAACTAATAAAGAAATAATTAAGAGCTTTGTTTTTAAAAATCACATTCACTTTTCTATGTAAAGAAACAAAACCTGTCTCAGACATTTTAAGGCACTTTATTTTTACTGCTAGTATATCAATATTTCCTGAAATGGGAGCCTGTCAAATTCAAAACCATACAGAATCAATGTAACCATAATTCATTTTTAGAATCCTCCGTGCCATGAATGTGGTTGTGAATGACAGACAAAATCTGGGGTCACATCAAAATAAAAAAACAGTCATATCATATTGGTGGGATGTGCCTGTTGTGCTTCAATTGTATTTTTATTGAACCTACAATCATTCTGCCAGCCAGCGCAGAATGCTCTTCTGTACTATGCTAACAATCTCAATCATCTTATTAAACACACACACACAAACAGACGGACCATACACACATATACACACATGCACGCAGTTTCCATGGAAACAGGATCCAGGGCCTTTTATGACTGGTTCTTTGCCCAAGACAACCAAAAATGGTCTCAGCAGCCACACAAAGATGGGAGATAAATCATTTGTATATTAAATAATGGGACATGCAGTAATATAGAACGTGATAAGATGCTTGTTGTTGCATGGAGCAGTATTGTATGTAGATCGTGACATTGTCATATTCATTAGGTAAATTGTCTAATTGTTCCTTTTATTGTGACAGCATACAGGATGTGTATAACATCTTCGCTCTGCAACTCATGTTGTCGTACTGTTTCTGTTGCGTTTGCACATGCTTGTAATATGGACACTCACTGCAGTGTCCACACGCAGACACACATTCAGAAACACACACACACACACAGAGTTGGGCACTTTCCAGCCGTGCTGCCCTACAGTAGCCTAATGTGTGTCTGAGGGCCAGATGGCGTAGCTGTAGGAGGGCTAATTCGCGGTGTTAGCCATAGTGCTAGCAGTCTTAGTTTTGGCTAGCCCTAGCTGGTTGGAGAGGGGAGCTTGCAGCCAGCTGCCCTGCTGAGTGAAAATGGCAAGTGTACATTTCATGGCTATGGGCTCACCATTTAGCTATTTTGTGGTTGTTGAATAAACTTGTGTATTTCTTTTTGCGGAAACCAGGCTGTGTGGTCATTTGACACAGTGTTTGTCCTCTACTCTTGTGTTGTTCCTATGTCTGCAAGCTTTGTTTTTGCTTCTGTTGTTTTCGATTGCAGTAACCACATGTTTTCCTGTTTGTGTCCACAATGACAGGAAGCAAGCTGAACAAGGACCTGAAGCACTATCTAAGCCAGCGCTTCCAGAAGTCCTCGCCAGACCACGAACTGCAGCAGACCATCCGAGACAACCTCTACCGTCACGCCGTGCCTTGTGAGTGCCATATTCATTGTTCTGCCATTTCCTCATGGTTCTCACACTTTGTTCTGATGTTACACCAAATACCATTTATTTTGTGAGCATCCAGTTTAAAAACAAGGACAAACTTGAGCTAGGTCAGGTCTTCTTGGGTATAGTCTTAGTTTCAGTCCTGATCAGTTTTAGATCCATGTTACTGCTTCACACAGACTCTATAGAGATTATTCCGGTCCAATCCAAGCAGGGTTTCCAATTGCCTTTTGACTAATATTTGCTGTGCCGTCAGCCAGGCTGATTAAATCACATCCTCCTTGGACCTAACCTCATGTTATGAGGTGATCCTTTTATCACTCGTGATCCTTCTTCATCCCAAAATGCACTTTTCATCTGCCTCCCAAGCTGATAACAAGCATTGTGTTGATACAAAGTCAGCCAGCCTCCACCTTCCATTCATTCATTCGCTCAGCACAGTGTTTACTATATTGTTTGATAGAGGAAAAATCTGGTGACTCCACAGTGAGTAGGCTGGTAGTATCTCATGTCCTGGGGATCTGTAGCACCAGTAATTACACTGTGGATAATATGGCTTCATCCAAGTCCTTCATCCTCTATCACTAACCAGCATCTCCTCTTCCAGGCCTGGCTGTGTAATCCAGGAATACAGGCTTATGTCTCACTTTCTTCCAACGGACTATCGTAGCAAAGATCTAAGAACACATTTGTATTTTATTCACTGCTATGAAAAACAACCCGTGAAGACAGCATCGGTGCTAAGGACGTGGAATTGTAGCAGTAACATCATAAATATCACTAAAAGTGATAAATGTGATAACTGGGATAGATATAACACTAAGAAAGAAGGTGAACCATGCTGTCTGCTACCAATTTAGTATTTTCCTTGATTTGTATATAATGTTGAACCCAACCCCAACCCAATATGGACCAATCAGAGCCAGGTCCATCATTGTATACTGGAGCTAGAATTCCCTACTGACTATGGGCACAGCAGGAAGCTGTAGACAGGCAACAGACAGAAAGAGACAGAACAAGTAGTGAAACTGCAAAAAAGGATGATGCTCTTCACAGATTTCTTATCATCAATTTAATATTCAGATTTAAACACAACAAATTCACTATTTGCAGCTTGGATGCAGCAGGCTCATATCATTCTTCTTTCTCTAGTATAATTTGGAGTATTCAAACACAAACATAACTTTAAATAACTGTTTTTGGTAATTACTTTTTAATTTGTCCATCACCAAAGCCTTAGTGTACAGATTTCTTTTTTTGGATTTGCAGTAAATTTCACACTTGAAATGGAGCCTTTTTTATTTCCCCACAACCATGCTTTTACCTCAGTGGTTCTCTTCTGTAGGGTTTTCAATTAGTTTAATCATGGCCCTCTCACACAAATTACTATCTGTATTCAGTATCCTTGTTTAAGGGACTTGATCTGCATTACCTCCACTGCCATATGTCAGCCAGGCACTGATGGAGGGTGGGGGTCTGGCAATAATGGCCATTTTAATCACTGAGTGGTCTATGGCACACCAGTAAAAATCCCAGTGTTGTTAGCAGTAAACAAAGCATGAAGGTGCTCCCCACTCCATGTTTTACAGGACTGTAAACTTTGTTGTTATGCACTTGTACAGAAACACAAGACTCTCAATGGAATTTTAAATTTATAAGTCTTTTGCCACTTTGTATTATGTGGTAGTGGGGGTGTTACGGTGGGCACATGCCATCAATAAATACTCCCTTATACCTTCACACTGGCACTGGACTGGATTGGACTGCTTTGGCATGTGATTGTGACAGGTCAGAGTGTGTCCATGTTGACGTATGTCCAAAGGTTTTTCAAAGCACTGTCCATGTGCATGTGTAGGTGTAGGTGTGATTAATGCACAGCAAGCAGGAGGATAAACAGATGGAGAAGTGAGTCTGTGGATGTTGGGGCTTCTATTGCTTCTAAATCATGTGAAATAGTAACTCACTCTAACCAACCTATCTGCAAATTCCTGTGCTATTTTTGACAATATCATGAAAAAACCTCTACTAAATGCCTATTAATATACCAATCCAAAATTATATACATTATGATCAAACTATCTAATTCCAAGCCCGTCTAATAACTGTAACAATTTGTATGGTGCAGCAATGGAAGACAAAAGTTCTTTCACAGTATTACATTGTCCCTACTAACTCAGCAAGGTTGGCCTAAGCATGGTGTGGTATCCTCTCTAGCTTGATTCATAATTTATTTAGACACCAGTCCTCAATGAGTTTCACTAATAGGTGTGGAGGTTTATGTTATCCCTTTCACACCGGTGCCCTGAACAACCAACAGGAGTCACAAGAGAAGCAATAGGGGCATGGTCCTTCAACCAACGAGCACTGCTTACTGTGTTTGTTGGAGTTTCCATGCCGTTTGCACCACAGTAGGGATTGAACACAGTCCACTGTGTTGGTGAGTGAGTGTTCGCTCGGTGCCAACAAAAACAAACATATTTTAGTCTTTAGAAGTCATCCAACACTTTTGAGAGCCATTTCCAATTCTGTTGTGTGAGATAAAGGTAGGCAGAGTGCATTACACAGTATTAGAGGTGTTTCCAATGTTTTGGCTACCATATTAATAGAATGCACTCCTGTACTACTCCACCACCCACTATGGCCTCAATAATAAACGTATAGTAGGACTGTCACCTTTCTAACAATTTCAACAAAAACTGAGAAATTATGACCTTGCAAACGTAGAATTCAGAAGTCAGAGCTGCTGTATTGGATTGCATTAGATTGTACAGGTGTACCTAATAAAGTGGCCAGTGAGTGTAGATAAATTTTGAATTTTTTCCAAGTAGTAGAGCAGGTAAGTAACTAACAAAAGCTACAAAAAGTTGAATAGATAACCAACAAAATATAAAACTGGATATTCAGTATCTACTTACATGACAGTGAAGTTCACTAAACCTGTCCACTTTCAGGTAGTTCTCTTCAGCTGTGCAAGTTTCATTAAGTTGCTTGTAAACACAAACTAGTCTCTCCACTCACATTTCCACAAAGTCAGTTGTTCCCATAACGCTGTTAAAAATGTGAAGCCACACTCTCCTACCCTCCCCCATCTGCTAAGACGTTCGTCAGCTTCCCCTGTGGTCACCCCATCCCCGCGTTCAGCATTCCCAATCTCCCATTATCCCTTCCAACCCTCCAACCCCTCTATCCTCTCATTCCTGACCCCCCCAACTCATGACACCACTGCCTCATGCTCTCACTGCCGCTGCTGCTCTCTTTCTGTATCGGAAAATCTCTACCTCTCTCATCTTTCCCGCCAGTTGATCGGAGCAATAGCAAGAAGCAAACATTGCTCTATTTGGTTTATGCTTGATTTTAAAGCTCAGCATTGTGCATCAGCGACCTTTGAAAAGGGGAGTTCAAGTCTCTCCGGCATCAAGGCAAGTAGCAGTGTTGTCTGCTGTGGTTGTTGTGATACTGGTGGTTTGCTGTTGGCTTCACAAATGAGCGAGGTTCGCAGAGGCTCTCGTTCACGTGTGTCTGTGAGTATGTGATGAATTGCGGGGCTAGCAGCGCAGATGATTGGACAACCTTATAGAGGCTAAGAGGACGACTTGAAGGGAGGTGGGGGCTAAAGCCATGGGGATGGGGGTGGGGTGGAGTTTGGGTGTGAGGGGGGCGTGAAAGGGGGGGATGGGCGGAGAGGAGAAAGAGAGAGCGATGGAGAGATGCACACACACTCGCACACATTCAAACCAGTGCTGACTCTAGCTAGCCAGTCAAGCTAACATAAACACATGCACACGTAACGATTATATCAGACTTTACTGTGCGGCATCATACGTGACTGTTTCTACTGTGAGTGTGTCGGCAGCCTGTCCGTCGTTCGTTAGGCAAGGTTACATCACAGTGTGCCACCTGAACAAAAGAAATGCAATGTACCATTCTTATATACTGCTAAATGAAGGAAAGGTAAAAGAAGGTGGAAGGAATATTGTCAAGTGAACTTCAGACTGGGAAACTCACTTGGGCATGCCCAGATCCTTTGTCCTTCATGACCTGTATGGACACAGGAGACGGTATCGTTAAAGTAAAATTCTTAAGCTCACTTAGTGTTCTTTTCTATAACGTTTAACTACTCCTCCTATAGTATTGTGTGCATGTTGGATTGGTTCCTCTCCAGAAATGTAATGTTCCCTGTTTTTAAATGGGGTAGACTGTATTTACTTTCCTTCCCTTTTTTTTTTTGAAACATTGGGGATGGGGCCACAGGCCAAAACACTACCCATATCAATTTGATTACATTTGGAGTAAGGTCTCCCAGCATGCTGCAGGTTGATCTGACAGAGGTTGTGAAGGAAACAATAGGAGCTGAATTGATGCTGGTGGGGAAGTTTTTTGTATGACTAACACCATTAATAGGAGTCAAAGGAATGTTGTAAAACAATGAGTGAATGATAGGAGGAGTCCCCCAGATTCATAGCCCCCAGCTGTCACCCCCCCCCCCCCCCACACACACACACACACTCTTGTGTGTGTATTGTAGGCACCCACTCAATCACTGACACTGTTGCACCTACATGCAGAAAAAAACAACACAAGTTTTTTGAGCAAACATGTCCTTGCGCTAATACAGGCAGTACAAGGTGGATTTTAAAGTGTGAATGTGTGTTTCTCTCTCTCTGAGTCTGTTGATATGTGGAAAATTTCATTTCCATTGCAGCTCATAGGTGTTCCAAATAAATAGTATAGTAATAGTTAGAAACTACGGTATATACATATATCCTAAGAATATACTGTTTTAGCAATTAATGTGCACTGTAATGTGTTTTGCCATTTTTTCCCAACAAGAAATTATATGAGACATGCACATCCTCTGCAGAAGCTCAGTTAATTTGTGAATTTTCTTCTGCCATTGTAAAAAACTACAAACTAGAAAGAAGAAAAGGTTCATTCAGCAATTTATTTCCTGTGTGGTCTCACCACTGCCCACAAGTAGTTGAAATTTTTCCAGCTGGAAGAGTTGCTCTTCCATATGCACATAGCATTGTGGAACAATAGTGTCCATCAACACTATCCTCAAAAATCAAGGGACTTTTGGTGTGCATGCTGACATCTTAGAGTATACTTAACTTGGTAGGTTTTCCTATGTGAATGCCTGCACAGCGTTCTTAGTGATAGTATATAGTATAGATTTGGGGCACGTTTAAGTGGTATCTGACAGAGAATTGCATGATCTTTGACCCTAGTCCCTTTTATTTTTTTCACTGCTCTTCCCAACCCCCTCCTCTGACCAACATAAAAATCAATCCTGAACCCACAGAGTTCCCAGTGGGCCATTTTCTCTCAGCATTATTGTCTTTTCCACATTTAGTTGTGTCCACATAGTCCACATAGTTTTGCTTAAATCCCAAAGATTCAATCTGCTTCTTTTCTGGTTCTTCCGGGTTTGGCTCATTCATGCTCTTGTCCAAGCTCACATTGTCAGAGCCTCGACATTGCCTCTAAGTTTCTTCCCCAGACTGCTGTCCTCTTCACACATTGGTCAAGGATGACTTCTTTGAAACTAGTTAAACACCCAGAGCAAAATGTATGTGTGTAAGGACATCAGTGTCTGGAGAAGAAGAAAGAACAGAGGTGTAGAGGGAGAGAAAAAAAGTTGATTGGATCTGTGAGAACAAGAAAAAATAGGGGTGAACAGCCAAGAGAAGGGGAGGGAGTGTGTGTGTGTGAGAGAGAGAGAGAGAGAGAGAGAGAGCAAGAGGGGGAGGTGGGTGGGTGCATATGAGTGCCTGTGAGACGGGAGACAGCGGGGCTCAGTCAGTGAGAGAGAGAGAGACAGAAGCCTTGCATTGGTGTGTGTGGGTATGAGACGGAGCACATTATAAGGCAATGTGTGGATGCTGCTTAGCTTAGCTCCCATTAGCTTAGCATCACAAAGCCAAAGCTGGACAGAGGACAGACGCACGGGAGGAGGAAGGGGAGGGTGAAAAGGAAAAGGAACTGTGAATCTGCCCTGGTTTTTCTTCCACTCATCCGCACCTGATTGGATTTTTTTCCTTCCCTCTGTCTCCTGTCGACGTGGTGTTGTTCTGTGGAGAGTAAGGAGAAGGAGCCCTCCTCACAATCTCCCTGACTGAGGTATTTTGTTTTTTTTATTTGGAGAAGGAGCACTATGGCTTGATGTGATTTAATGATTGGGGGTTGGGATGGAGAGACAAGCGGTGAGGATGGCTGTGCATCAGGCGGAAGGCATAAGGAGCAGAGCGAGGGAGTCGGAGCCACATCGCTGGCAGTAATGGAGGATGATGTGTTGTGGTCAAACGGAAGCTGTGTGTGTCTGTGTCTGTCTGTCTTAGGTATGCGTGCGTCTGTGTGTTTGTCTGTACCCCGGTTCGATGCCTGTGTGTGTGCAAAGTGTCACTTCCGTGTGTGTATGTACAGTATGTGTGTATCTGGCAGATGCACTCCAGTTTTGCAATGGTATTAAAGCTATGCGATCTGTTGACATGTTTTATCACATTGGAAGCCATTACCTCCAGCGGCAAACTGCTGTCTGTCTGTATGTCTGGAGCATCCAAGATGCTATGGTTGGCCCGAACCACTCCTTCATTCTCCCTCTTTCTTTCTCTCCCTTCTCTTTCTCTCCTTTCTCAGTCCATCTCATGTCTGGTTGAGCCCCCCCATCTCAATCCGTCCATCATCACTGCCTCCCCACCCTTATAACAGGATCATTTTAAAGCCTTGCTCTTTCATTTCTATGTTGCTGTAGGTAGAAGCTAGCCCATCATGCTTTTTTCTGGGTGGAATAAAAAGACAAAGGCTGACTGTGAGTGTATGCGGGGGGCTTTTTCAGGCAGGTTTCTGGCTGATTTAGCTTCACACTACACTACTGGCCCTTCAGGTTTTTTGTTACTTATTCTATTCTCTCTCTTTCCCTTATTCCTTCCCTTGGTCCTCCGCACCCCTCCCGAACATCCTACTGTAGGGGAATCACGTTTAGCTGAAAGCATTGGTTATGAAGCAAAAAATGCACGACACATGTCCACAGAAAGGCTTGTTTTGCTCCCATTGTCGTGTAGCATTTTATGTATTTGTCATCTCCTCACCGTGAGCCTCTTTAAGCTAGCCAGAGCAGCAAATACACCCTTCCTGACTTAAGATAATCTATCTGTCTCAATCATTGACAAGCCATAACAAAAAACTGCCCTCTTCATTAATTAAATCCATACCACCACCACATCAGGATAACTCTTAAGATGTTTGGGGTTGAAGAATCAGGTGAGATGCTTGGGGTGTCTCTGAGGCTGGACAATGGCCTGTAATGCTACCTCTTAAGAAAGTTTAAAAACAAAACAAACATGAAACGAGTAGCCTGATGGTAGCCAGGAATTTAAGGACTGAAAATGCTGGAATCTGTGGCCTGTGCTTGTGGTTGGATTAACCCTTTACTGAGGCAGATGGCTCCATCCCCCTGCCGAGATCACAAACCCCAGTCAGCCCGTCACCAAAAAGAAAAAAGAAAAAAACATACTGGCAGGCTAGCTGGCCAAGATGGTTGATGGTTCTGTTTTGGTTTTGGAATATGACGGCAGCCTGCTTTCCCTCTCCTTGTGTTTGTGTTTGTGTGCATGCGTGCATACTGTAGCGTGTGTCTTGAAAGTTATCCATGAGAAAATTCCTCAGTATCTTCTTGGAAAATGTGGACTAGTTGGCTAGCCTGACACAAGAGCATGTTTATTGTGGAGATTTAGAAAAATGCTTCTGTTATAGCTTCTGCACAACAGTTGGGTCTATGAATGTTGCCAGATTTTCAATACAGGGCCCTATATAGATGCTACTTAAATGTTCACCCGCCAGCTATATACAATATTTTTTATATGACCGCTTATTATGGCAAGGCAGATGCTACAGTAAACCCATCATAATCAACAAAATGTGGTCAGCCAGAAAACCCATCTCTGCCAGACTACATGAGATGTAATTGCACGGTATTTAGCCATTCTGATTCTGCTGTCTGCATTCTTGTTCTAATTTGGCCAATGTCTTGGTGACTGAAACATGTTAGCTAATGTTAGCCCCAAGCTGACATTTTAGCATGCGGTGTAACCACTAGGCTACCAAGGCATTCCAGCACTGGCAATGTTAATGATAATGTTCATACATAGATGTGAATGTTACTGCTGTTGTCATAGGTGTGTGGAGAAGTGAGAAATGTGACTATTAAGCTGTACCATGAGACATTATTGATTGGTGTCGTCTAAGGTTTGAAACAACATGGTAGCATTCTCCCAAGTGTCCATTTTGTCCAGTGCAATCACTTAAAGATGTGGTGTAGGAAATTCTGAGCCATAAAGTTCCCACATTTCCTGAAGGCAACATGGTCTTAATCTGCAGTACCTCAGGAGAGTGCACCCCTCCCTGGTAATCCGGCCCACTGTGCCAGAAAACTGCCAATAATCTGAAACTGAATTAATACGATCTGTAGTTATAGAAAAAGAGGTGAAACTGCAAAAAATATAATCTAAATGTGAAAATATTTCAAGTAAGTGTTTATGAAAACAAACTAATTAAAATGAATTATTTATTCAGAAATCCCAAAATGAATCAAACACGTATTTGAATTGAAAAACTTTTCATACATTTATAGTTTTGTTATGTTTTTTTTCAGGTTTTAATTCAGAACAATTCAGCTCTCAATCTCAAATTTTTGTTTTTGTTTACAATATTTTCTTTCAAATTGACAACATACATGGCCCCCAATTAACAGCATATTCATAGTCCTTCACATTTGGTTTGCTGGAGCCCCTCACTATTTAAGTAAGTGTGGCAGCGTGGAAGAATAAGGCAGTAGTAATTTTGTGGACTTTTGGATTATATGACATCATCAACATTAGAGTGTATTTTAGCAAAATAGAGTTTGGGCTTTTGGTAGGACTAAGTTGTTGGCTTGAGGAAAAACCACAGGTGTCCTCTATTCAAACCAAAAGAAGGAACAGTTTTGCTCACAGGCAGTTGTCACAACTGCCAGATATACTGGAGACAGAAAACACAAATGAGCAGATCAGAGGCTGTGGATGGAGGAGTCTGTGGTCAGAATCAGAATCAGAAAACTTTATTCATCCCGGAGGAAATTGCTTACATCACGACTGCAGTCACACAAGACAATCACACAAAGACAGAAAACATCCCACAAGGACTCAAACAAGAACAATACAGTATAAAGTACAAGGTGCAGGATAAGCACCGGAATAAGTAACACGTGTTGATAAGTACAGAGATAGAGCTATATGAAAACTAGGAATTTACTGAAAAATAAGGAATATACTGAAAAATAGAAGATATAGATATAGAAAATAGATGGTATTATTAGTATTCTTTGTATGAAACATAAAGTAGATGAATCATGGCTTAAAGATTTAAAAAAGTTATGTATGTAGTAATGTTGCAGCTCTGAAAAACTGAAACTAACGAGTAGGCCAGAAAAAGACGCTACAAACAAAATCTGGATAGAAAGGAAAGAATGAAGCAGAGGGGAGGGCAGCAGAGGGAGTGGGCACTGCTGGTCTCCTGTGCTGGCTTTGCAGATAACAGCTTCTTCTTTAACCAAGCACACGCATTTAACTGTGCACATGATATTTTGTAAGTGATTTGTCATATGTGTCGTAAAAAAAAATCACCAAAGTTTGAGAGTACATTGTTCCTACGTCAGTTGCAAACTACTTTATATGCACTCTTTCAAATAACTCCTGTCCTGAATGACCTGAATGCCAGCACACAAGCTTAATAAGAATAGCTGAGCCTATTAATAGAACAATTATGATAATGAATCATTGCCAAACACATTTATGAAGGCCTACTTTTCACTCATGACACTGATCAGTTCACCATGAGGAATATGTTTATCTTCTTTTTCTCCTTGTTTTTTTACATGTTATTTTCACTCCTGCATTTTGAAATGCCCAAGAAATGAACCGACAAAGCCATGAATTGTAGGTGTTTTCCACCTTACTGTGCATGTTGTTTCTCTGAACCCCCTGACTTTTATAGACAATTTGTAACTAGGTCATACTGAAGTCTGTGTATCTGTCTGTGTAGTGTGGGCATACTCCAAAGGCGTGCTTCAAGTGGAAAAATGGATTGTGATTGTGGAAATGTGTCTTTTGATTATTTGGTGTTTGAGACCAAAGTGAAATTATTTTTTTATTTTATAGTTTCAGTGTGTTTGGAATGATAAGAATTCACGTTAGTCTTTCCAGCTCACGTCTTCTTTTAAAAACTATGCTTTCAGCTACATCCTAAATGTCCCAGTGTTTGTCTAGGTGTGTTTTCTTTAGAGCCTGATTAACTTGTTTGGTCGTGTCACTTTATGTTAAGTAGATCCAGGTTTAATTGGCTGGATGAGACAGCACAACGTAATCTTCAGTAGTCCACAATAAAAATACGATTTGTGTCATTTGCTATTAGATTCTGAAGGAGTCATACACATATAACCGGTCTTAAACAGTATTCTACTGAAAGAAAGCTACAAAGTCCTCATCATTTAGGGCATAGTAATAGCTGTGGGATGCACGGTATTGGTAAAGATCACCATACATAGTGACATCCAGAGTATGTGAACATTAGCCCCATTGGTCTTGTTTTTCTAGCTGGTGCTGTTATGTCATCCACAGTAACATGTGTAAAAAGGTCAGTGTGATTGTTGGAGAGTAGTGAACATTGATCACAGTCAGATTCAGGCAGGAAGGCCTTAAATGAATCAGACAGAACCTTTAGCCAGTGCACGCACCTGCAGAATCTTTCTTTGCCTCATCTCAGTAGCCATGTTGCATGTTTTATTTGTTTTATTTCAACTTTACGTTTCAGTATAGATCCTCTTCTCACTTCAACACCACCCTCAGGACCTCATCCAAGTTTCTTAGGAAAATCAACACATCTGTTGTTAAGGGTGGGGATATCTTCCAGTGACACTCCCCCAAATGTCTTAGGAGCCCTGGGGTCAGAAGGAGGTTCTCTTCCTAGTTTGACGAGCGACTCAAAAGTCTGCAAGTGTTTTTTGTTACAAAGTATTCAAGTACTTCTACTGTAGGTGATGTTTTTGTCATCTTAGAAGAATTCACCATGGAAATGCTTTAATCAAGATGTCTTTAAATCTGATTCCTTAATCTAAGAAGAAAGGTATTTAAATATACCTTGCTGTAATTTTTTTTGCTGGCTTTCATTTTCACAGTTTGGACCGTGACGCTGAAGGATATTTGGATACATTCACCTACAGTAGATCTCAGTTTTATTTGGTATAACCAGCAAGTCATGTTCACTTTTTGTTGTCTAAAGCTCTGTGGGTGTTTTGGAATCCGCAAAAAAAGAAGAAAACCTGGTACTAATATGAAGGGGGTATTTCAGTCTGTGTCACTTTCATCTTTTAAACTCAAGAAGGTGGTGAGATTTAAGCAAGATGAAGACGCACTTATGAAAAACGCCATGTTACGCAACCAAACTGAATCTAAAGACGATGTCAAGCAAGATCCCTCCTCAGCTCCAAGCCATGAACCTAAAGTCATCCAAGGACTGAAGTCCAACATTGTCCTTGTGGAGGGATTTAAATGTAGGTCATAGCTAAAATGCAAGGCCAGGCCTGGGGGATATGTGAGCCCAGGGTGCACTCTTGCTCTGGGGCTACGCAAGCGTAGGAAATAAACAGATTTTTCATACAGGGTTATTTTTAGAAGCTGGGTTGTGGCGAGCCTGTACAGCTTCCTTCTACATCTTTAATATATTTTGATGCCATTGTGTTGAAAGAAGATGGCTAAATTTATAACACTGTGCTTTCCTCTGTCATTTAAATATAGTTGATGTGAAGTTGAGCAATTTTCCTCTCCCCTGCTAGCATTTCTTTCCTGCTGTCCTACAATACATAATTGAACGTGGTTGAAGTGATAATAATTTACCTCTCAGTCTTTCATCGAGTTGAGGAAGATGCTCCGGTATAACATACTTGGAGGGTTTGGTCATCTTGGTATTACTCATAATATAATTGTACTTTCAGATCTAATCTTAGTATCATCCTCAGCGTCTATAAATGTCAGCAACCTTGGTCTGAGTACATTATGCCACTAGAAGGGCAGACTCTTCCTTAACATACTCTGCCATCAATTAAATATAGATGAGGAGCTTGGATTTGTCTGCTAGTGAGCATTAGCCTAGTTGAAGAGGGACAGGGTAAACACCAGCTAAAGAGGTCACACATGAATAAAAGACAAAAATATATGTGCTTTTATGTAAAGTTTTTGAAGGACACAGTCGGTATCGCAACAGAAGTGAAAATTCAAATAATCATAATATTGTCCTCAGTGTTTTAAACCAAGACATGAACCTTGACACCAGAGTTCAGTGGAGATGATGGGAAGACGACAGGCGGAGGACAGTTGACAGTGATATTGATCCTTTGTTACCTGAGTGACAGTATAGACAAACAGGGAGGACCAAGGTCACAGCAATGGTTGTGACCAGTCGCTGTCTTGTATTGATTGTGGTTTGAAAGACATCATAGTGTAACAGGATGCTCACTGTAGCTGATAAGCCTAATCCTGAGACACTGTGTGGAGGAAGAACATTATGATTGGCAATGCCAAGGTCACAGTGGTGCCAAAGTGGTTACTGCCTTTCTGCCTTCAGAAATTGTTATTTCATGTGAAACTGAACATGTGGATTAGGGTTTTTGCATTTTTTACTTTTGAGGAAAAACATTATACATTATATGTAATTGGCAATTTTGGTATATGAAATATCTACTTAGTGTGTTTAAAAGTGGATTAAAGTTGTGTGTGTGTGTCTAAAGTATTAGCGAAACCTTTGTCTGCAACTGACAATTATTTTCTGTTAATTACTCCACGTATTATTTTGTCAATTAATTAATTGTCTATAAAGTTTCAGAAAACAGTGAATATGCCTGTTATAATTTATTGGGATTCTATAATCCCAATAAGAGGGATCAGATGTCTTATTTTGTTGAACCAAATGTCCAAAACCCAGAGATATTCAGTTTACAATCATACATGATAAAAAGAATCAGTGCATCATCACATTTGAGAATTTAGAACGTATTTGTTCTTGAAAAATGTATAAAAATTGATTATCAAAATAATCCATTGACAGATTGATAGTCAATCTCCTTTTTTCGTTAGCTTATCAATGTAACTCCAATATTTACTCAGACTTTCCTTCCAGGATTTGACTTCCTTCATTTATTGACTGGTTTATTTTGACTCTCTATTGTTTCATGCTGAACAGATAGTGTGCACTCAGATGTAAATGGAAAGTCTACAGGAAGCAACTATTTAACTTTCTAAATACTAACAGAACAAAAAGGAACGATCTTCAGTGTGTGGTGACTTCACTGGAAGGAGTGCTGCTGCACATCACAAGAAGTTGTTGAATGCACTGATACTATTACTACATGGAGCCTTGAATTAAATACATTTGTGGCAATCTGATGCCTTGGGCTTACGCTGAGGTAAACAGGGACAGAGAGTGTGGCCAAGAACATGTTTCACAAAGGCAACCAGTGCTTCAGATGTCAGAAGAAGTAAACTATACACAACTATGCACACAATCAATGGTTACTTTTGTAGTTCAGTAATATGGTGGTGATGTTCAAGATGCCAGTAAGTGAAAAAGGTAGATTCAGCTAAACAACAGGGAGAAAATATTTAACTTTTTAAGTGATTTCTTACTTGACTGTTAAAAAAAATGTAGACCAGTGTTGAATTTTGCACTAACAGGAAAAAATAGTGTGTGTTGATGGAATTGAGTTTTAATAGTAAATGTTCAAACTTTTCCTGCATATCTTGACTTATAATATCTATCCACAGTATTTCTTTGCTAAATGACCATGCACAGCAATTTAATTTAATTTATTTAATGTATTAGCTAAAGCCTAATTTTCAGGTTACACAAATAAATTCATTACACTGATGTGCTTAAACACTAAAGTACATTTATAAAATTTTGGCCTGATGTATAAACACAGTGTCTTTAGCTACTACTTTCTTTAGCAAAGGACCCGTCAAAGAGCTAATTTTCTCCTGTCTGTGCCATTTCTTTGGCTTCAAACAGTAACTTTCACGAATGAAACCAAATTCATCAGAACAGAAACCCAGTGATCAAATTTGTTGTGTATGTAAAGTTCTCTGTTTTCTTTTTCTAAACGTCATCACTGTCTGCATTTGGTCAGGCAAATCTTTTAGTTCTGTATCCCCAGTCACACTAGCTGAAATAGGGATGCATTAGTGCAGAACCAGAGAAGACCAATGCAAATCATCTGTTTGGAGTGAAATCAGAGCTCGTTTAGAACAGTCCAGAAGTAAACATTAATATCAAGTATAAACTTATTGACATTTATATGAATCTGCATCTGACTAGATGAAACATGTTTTTTTTACTCCATGGTACACTGAGGGGTGTTTGACAGAGAGGCATGACAGGTAAAATCAACAGACACCCATCCAAACAAATGCAAACATAATGGTTCTATGTTAAAACTTTCCTTTTGTTTCTGTTCTTGAACATTGTACAGCATAGATACTGAGTTGTGCTCGCTTTTATGTTGTTTTTGGCCTTTATAAATCAGTTGATTATGTTATTATCGATGAATTTTGAAAGGAGGCAGAAAAGGAAGTGGTTGGGTCGGGACTCTTTTCTTTACTTTACTTGGCAGACGATTTTATCCAAAGCGACTTACAAGGACAAGACACAAGCAATTACCATTCGGGTTCTGTTCCCTCCGACCAGTGAGCCTTTTGCTAACAAGGAGTTGATGTTGTTTCAAAAGTTGAGCGGCACCAGGCACACAACGCAAGGTTTTGCACCACCTTAGTCCATAGTTAATTTAGTTATAGGTGTTAATTGGGACGTCAGTGAGTTCAGAAGCTGAACAGCATGAGGATACATGCTGTTTCTCTGCTTCCTGTTCTTGCTTGTGGGGGGCTATGAAACCTCCTGCAAAATGGTAGCGGAATACATAAATTGCAGGAAGAGTCAGAGTGGCTGTTGATGGTGCAGTAAGCTTTATTGGACTTGTTGCAGTTTTCTGTTGTTCTGTTAATGCAGTTGAATGACTGGAGGTCTGAGACACAGCAGCCCCCTTACTAGATACTGGGACAATATGTCCACTTTCTGCGGTGCCTTTGTAGGATATAGGCAGGACTAGTCTGAAGTCTTGCCTCAGTTGCTGCTGGATATGGTGCATTAGCTGAGGTGAGGATGGACCTCATTGAAGTCCACTGTCATCATGTTTGTTTTAATTAAAAGAGAAGTATTTGTACCTGCCCACTAGCTTCCTCTATCACCACTGTTGATAAGGTTCACTGACCCCGTCTAGACTGGGAACTTCCCAGCTGAAGTTAATAATAATAATAATGAATACTTTATTGATCCCTTGGGGAAATTGTTGTTTGGACAGCTGCTAGACCTGTGTCAGCGCTACTACGGGGTTTCGGTGTCTTGTCCAAGGACATGTAGCTTGCTGGGACTGAGAATCGAACCGCTAACCCTTGGGTTGGGAGACGACTGCTCTACCCACTGAGCTATCATGCCGCCCCAATATAATAAATAATAATAATAAATAATATAGTTTATTTAATGGAGTGTTGAAACTTACCTGGTAAGGGTTCCAGGGAATAGTATTAAAAATAGTATTAAAAGCTGATCTCATGTCACTAAATAACATCCTGGTGTTTTGTTTTCTTTTTGAGGTGTGTCAAGATGGTGTAATGCAATGTTTTTTTGTTTTTTGCAGTCCATTACTAATCTCAAACCAATTCATTATGACATCTGTGAGAGGCACCAACCAGTAATTGTTGGAGCTCCAATCATGTTGCCATCTTTACCACAATACTGACAGTAGAAGCTTTTGAGACAGCATTGAATACCACATATTAAATACACTCAGTACGTGATCATCCCACTATGTATTCTTGCCAATCCTACTGCTTATACGTGAGTTAAATGGCATAAAGTCTTATAGACAGCTGTTTTTATACACTTTAAAGAGAAGACCTTAACAAAGTTTGTAGAGAACATCTTGAACTGTAGTGTGGCAGATAATACAGGTTAGTACAGTAAATTAAGGTGGGACTGTGGCGTGATGCAACATTACCCAACAGTGCATTGGTGGTTTTAACCATTTAAAGTGTTCTGCAAGGTTTTACATACCAGGTAGAATCCCGTAAAGTGTGTACTCGTAGCATTGTGCAGAGGAGAAAAGGATTGCTGTCATTGGTACTTTGTGTTGCGCAATTTGGCCCAAAAGCAAGTCTTTATTTACAAATATTCAAACTGAACTTCCTGGTTCATATTACATTTGTTTTACTTGTACCCTGCAGAAACACACCAACAATAATACAGTGCATTGAGTTGCATAGTTATCTGGCCAGGTGCTGAATGAACACTCACAGTTTATAGGGAGACACAGTTGCAGTTGAAGATAACAATGATCTGCATAGTCGGTTTTTTTCATAGATTTAATATTGTTGTTGGAGGTCTAACTTCAGCAATGTTATTCAGGGATAAATAACTGCAGATACAGTGAATACAGGCTCTGAACTCTAAGTTGCTGTCCTCATTGCAGGGCTCTTATCTGGTCACCATAGGTGAGTCATAGCAAAGATAGTACAGTGCTCCCACTGTGGCTGTTATGGTAATGTGTGTGTGTGTGTGTGTTGCAGGGGAGATGGGTGCATAAAGCTCCATTAAGTGATTACCCTCCTGTTTAGCCCCAGACCGTGCCATTTGGTGACCACGCACCTTCCCATTGTCAATGTGTCTGTGTGTGTGCTGGCTTTTAGGGGGTAGGACAGCTACTGATTATAACAAGAGGTGTTTTCTTTTATACCATTATAAGCCTAAGCAAGTGTGCAATGGTCTGTCTGGCAAATCACACAGCACAAACCATGAGACTCCCGTGTGCCCTGTATGAAACCAATGTAAACAACAAAGTTAGAATTACAACTTTCTCAGAGTTTTTCTGTCACTGTCTGTCCCACTCTTAGTTCTCTTGTGCATGCATTATTATGCTTTCTCATATGAGCCAGACCTTTAAGCCATGCCTCTGTGTACTTCATATTTTTATTACAGAATTCAAAAGGAACTTAACAACTCATATGCGACCATGTAGAGGGCTGCATGTGCCCACATCTCACTTATCCTTCCTGGGTTGTCTCAAACAGTTGAAATCCACTAACATAATGCATTCTGACAAAAAATTACTTTCATTTTTTCTTTCTTGCCTGTTTCTTTGAAGAAACACAATACCACATTATTTATACACTTTGAGCTTCAGTACATGTACCGTTTTTAGGGCATGCATGCATGTGTTTTGATGCAGCAGTAGTAGCTCTGAGATCCCAGTACTATAGTACGACTGCCAATATCTCAACACTTACTTCCTTGATCATCTTCTTGAAATGCTAATGTTTTATTTTTTTAACGCCCACCCACCCATCTCAGCTGGTGAAGATGCTGAAGCCGTTAAGCCACAAGCCAGCCAGTGCTTGATGAACACGCTCACAGCAAATCTCCAAGGCTCCATTGTATGTGCCAGTAGCTGGATTATGCTAACTCTGCTTTGGTAGTCTCACTCCTTCAGTATCTCCCTTTGCATTTTAGAGGTCAGCATCCGGAAGAGTTGTCATTCGCCTCATCCAATCTCAACTCATTCAGGAGTCTCTATGTATGGCTCTCAGTCCCAACCTATCTTTCCTTCTCACTCTATTTCACAGCTTGGTCAATGGAGCTTTTGTGGTTAATGGGTATTGAATTAATTAGGCCTATAGCAATGACAGTGTGTTACCCCTGGGTCTAAGCCAAAGCTCTGCTTTTCTATCCCTTTTGAAACACTGGTCGCAATTCTACTTCCTATTTGGCTTTCTAAGAGCAGCAATGTCTCAATGGAGTTGAATCAATGGCCACTTTTGTGTACAAAGTGAACTGACAGTCGGCTGAACGCTCGGGCTCAGCTGAAGACTCTTCAAGGTTGACATTCTGTAAATGACTTGCTGCCTGGGAATAAGTGATCTGATGCAATTTCTTTGATAGACTTCAGAAGGGTTTTTTTTTACTTTGTGTCATAAATAGTTGAGTTTTGTAAGTTTGTGGGCACTAAATTATGAAATATAATCCAGGAGGAAGATTTGCCCCATCTGTGTGCCTTCATACAGTGGCCCATAACAGACCATAACAGAGATAAGAAACTATAGCCATTTTTTCACATGAGGAGAGGTGCCTGCAGAGTGTGCAGGCACGATGTGAGTTGCGTGATAGAAATGTCGTCAACATGCCCACTTGCTCTCAGAACAATTACCTGCTCTTTTCAAAGACTTACATGAACTTTATAGTATGGAGTTGGCTGAGTGAAGTTTTCTTTGGACATTTGAGTTCTACATTAGCTCTTCAAGGTGATGTCTTCAGGGTTACAGTGCATGTCTGGAAATGGCTCGTGATTGAACTGATGCCTGTCAAGAAAATTTAGTATGAGAGATTCAGAGTGCTTTCACGCCTACAGGCTTTAGCCATTTGAATCAAACTTGAGTTTGTTTTCCCTCTTGGAGTAGTTAATTTTGACAGTTGTCAAAACAATAATTGCACTCAGGTGTGCACCAAAACAACCGCACCGAGACCCTCCAAAAGAGGTGGTCTTGATCCGAATCATGTAGCGAACTCTGCTGCGGTTCTCCTGGTAAGGAAACATACTGAATCAAAAACAGGACAAAAAGCTACGAATCACATGATTTGAGGACATTGAATTATATGTGGATTTTAATTTATTTCATTTGCACACCCAAAGCATGCTGCAGGATGAATCATGAGAAGGAGCAGTGTCTCATAGACATCTGGTCAGATGACTCTGCAAGTGATATAACGTAACGTAATAAACAATCACCTGGGGGACGAACAAGCCATATTAACATACTGTACATCATCTAATTGTCTGTCTCCTATCACAAAAACCTGCAGTAGTTCACAACACAGGACCTTCTTCCTGTATTTACTTTTTTTGTTCCCACGGCAGACACATCTGACCAATTAGCAGAGAGGATGTTTTCGCAGAGTTGGAAGTGATGCATTCTAGTGCGCTTGGAATTTTCTCTGTGTGAAAAGAAAGTGAACCAAGAGGAAAATGCTACAAGTTCACAAACTCGGCAAGTGATTTGGACTGTACTAAGGTGTGAAATAGCCCTCAGTGTCAGAACAGGGGAACATGCATTGCTCTCTACAAGTACTGTGTGCTTGTGTGAGTGTAATGCATGCTTGCTAGAGTTAGGAACCTCACATCTGTGATGTATCACCAAAGTCACAGAATGTGGCTGCAGAGGGAGCCTCTACCCATATCCCCATACATCTATTTTTACCATTTTATTGCTGTCAAACCACTGGAGATAGAGTGATTGGGAGGTTAGACAAATGGATCAAGAAATACAAGAGAAGGAAGGCAAGTGATGGAGGAAAAGAAAAAGGGAAAGACTTCTGCCAATGCAGTAGACAGTAAGACAGTTAGCAAAAGCCATTACCAATGACTTCTCACTGGCCAACTGTCAGCAGCTATAAACAACAAATGTTCGATTCTCACCGGTTACATGCCAAACAACACACATTTACTCACATATGGCAGGATCCCACCAAGGTGCTATTATGATACCTCACACTCTACCCCAGTGTAAAGGAAGATCACAGCAAACAATCAGTGAACATTCTGAGAAGTTCTTGCTATTACATTATTCATGATATTACATTTTAGTTATGTTATCTCCCAGACACTGTACATCTCTTGTCTTATGTATATTGGTGTGAGTTTGCTAATTCCTACTCTCTCTTTGTCTTACAGGTACAACTCGCGCTCCACGCGAAGGAGAAGTCCCTGGTGTGGACTACAACTTCCTTTCAGTGGAGGACTTTCTAGAATTGGAGAAGAGTGGGACCCTTTTAGAAATAGGAACATATGAAGGTAAGATTTACTGAAGTGTATTGTAGGTGACTTCAAAAACTTGATGGAGTTTTCTAACTAGAGGAACAAACACCTATAGATTCTCTCATTCTTGGGTAGGAGTAGGAATTATATGTGGTTTAAGCAGGTATGTAGTCTGATCCAACATAGAAAATGTGACATTATATTGACATATTACCAGTGCAACTATAAGTTAACTATAAACTAACTAACTATAAATGTAAAGTTCCATATTACATTTCAGATAAAGCTTGAGATACTGTATTTACAACAACGACAGTTATATGGAGCATCAGCAGATCTTGAATTCAGTTTCTTCAAAAAAGGCCTAGTAGAACAAATTAAATTTGATTCACAATGAAATTTTTATTTTCTTTTGGAGTTTTTGTAGCAATTCGGTCAGCACCAATAATAGTCAAGTCAGTGCTGACAAGAACAACTTTGATCTAGGGCATTTAAACTGAATAGCTATTGTTAAAATTATTGTACTATTGGAAAGTACAGATAAAAAAATGGCATAAATGTAAATAAATTCACCTTCTTAATACATAATTGTAGGCAGTATTGTTCATACTTGTTTTACATTGTTCTTTGACATGTATAATTGCTAAGTAAGAAATTGCATACTGTTTGCTTCTGTAAAAATATCTTCAGTTTAATTTGGTGAACACCCTGCACGCACAAAACAGGCTTTTATAGATCTTTACATGTCATTCAGAACAATACATGATCCCTCCAGGAAACTAATGAGTAGGAGGTTCTCAGACGCAACTTTCACTCTGTGGCAATAAGTGAACATTCTCAAGTTCTTAAAGGTAATATAACCTGATGCAGGATAGATGTGCGACCTTGTATGGCAGGAAATAATCAAGTCACTCTGTAACTCCAGGTAGCATTGGACAGGTGGACCTGCTGACACACACCATGACACCATGTCTTCTCTCTGCCTCCAGCTTGCACTCAGAACAAGCCCTCGATAGTCAGTCCATTTGAGTCAAATAACACATGATTCGTTTTGTACATCACCATGCAATGGATCAAGGCCATGCAGCTGTACTTATCAAATGGAAAAGTTCATGTTTTCTGGCTCTTTGGTATGCAACAGATTTTGCCCTCAATCTGTCCACCATAAATATAGGTCAGATAGCCCACAGTGAGACGATCACCTCAGTTCTCATGAGATTGTGAAAAAAAACAACCTCTTGGACATATTGGAAACTAGTAGCGAAAGTAGAAAAGTTGAAGAACAAGTTGAAAA
This sequence comes from Sandelia bainsii, assembly GCA_032362345.1. Classification (NCBI taxonomy): domain Eukaryota; kingdom Metazoa; phylum Chordata; class Actinopteri; order Anabantiformes; family Anabantidae; genus Sandelia; species Sandelia bainsii. The sequence goes on from JAUMHL010000025.1 coordinate 7,394,937, forward strand.
AGTCGCTGACAAAATCTTGATAGTTTCTTTTATGTAAACAACAGCAGAGAAGTGAATTCATGAGAATCTGATGTGGTGAATGTCAGATATATTGACATCATTAGCCACTGTTGGTGTTTGGTTGATATGTTTTTACAGGCATAGAGACAGACATAACAATTTCCCTCTGAAGACAAAAGAAGCAAACAAGGCCAGTGGACTTCTGACTGACAGGTTGCTTACTCCATTCCAATGGTGACAATATGCAGGAAATGAGGAAAAATCATTATTTCACTTCTACACAAACTATCTTTATGACAAATTAGACTTCAGACTGTCAAGTTTCAAGGCAGCTAAAATTGAAGATGTGGCAAGAAGCTAGGGTGGGATGATGTAAGGGGATCAGAGGGAGGATGTACCATGCACCATTTTGTTATCTGCCAACCACCACAAATAACAAGGATGCTGAAAGCAAAGTAGCTTTTTAAATCGGGCAAATCAAGCAAAATTGAGCTCACAGTTGCATTTGCCACTTTATTAGATCAGTCAAGTTTGCTTGACTCACAAATCATATATAGCATGCAAAGGCAGTGTTGGCTTGCAATTGTGTGTAGTCACTAAAATAAGTGATGATGGGGCAAAAAAGAGGGACTGCCACACTGGTCCAAAATACAAATGGGTGATATAGCAATTATTTCTCTAAGTTATATGTAGTCTGCGTGGTTTGAACTACATGAAAATGTGATAAGATGGTGTGGAAATCAGCTTCCAACTTGGGTCTGTATGTGGAATAAACCCTGGTGGTTTACAGATACCAAACTGGGAGAGTGGACAACATCCAAGAGCTCCGTCCAGAAGAGAGCAGGAACAGCTAAAATACTGCGCAGGTCCCTCAAGGTCCCGGGCCTCTGGTAGAGGACCCGAGCTTTAAAGAAAAAGACAGTCTGCAGGGGGCAAGTGGGGAATAAATATGTGTGTGTGTGTGTATATATATATATACATAACAGCCACCTGCAGTAAACAAACTTTATTCTGTTGCCTTAATATTTTGGATGCTAATTGCGTTCTGTCTTATTAACATGATAGCTTTTGTCAATTTGGCTGCAAACTCTCACTAAATGTCTTCTTATCCTCCTGCTAGTTTTTACGAACTACTTAGAAGGAAACTGCTACTGTACTTGTGAATCAGAATACAAACCATTTCTTCATAGTGAATGCCAGTGTATAATTTGGACTTGCAAAAATAATCTAATATTGTTTAGAAATACTGTTGGAATTAAATATTAATTAGTGTTTTGGAAGTTAAAACAAAGTGGTGGGTGTGACAAATCCTGCCTCTCTATTGGCATACAAAGGCTATGACTTAACCCTTCCAGCACACACAAAAAACCCATTGACCGACCCTCCTCATTTGGCCTCCTGCTTAAATACTCATCTTTTCTCAGTCTTTTTTTAATCCCGCCCTCCCTACCTCTTCCTTTGTTTCTTAGGTAACTATTATGGGACGCCCAAGCCGCCGGTGCAGCCCCCTGGTGAGAAAGTGATTAGCAGTAGTGGTAACGGCGGTGATGCTCCACTGCCAGACGGGCTCAGTGGTAGCCTGCCGGGCTCGCAGCACTCCACTCCCCGACGCACAAAGTCCTACAATGACATGCAAAATGCTGGAATAGTGCCTGGAGAACAGCAGCAGGAGGACGACGAGGACCTCCCTGATATGAACAGTAGCTTTACCGGTACGTGCAGTGGACAAGAGGTCAGGGAGCAAAGTCAATGTGAATGGATAATAAGTGAATAGTGAAACTGGTGCATGTCTTTATAAGTTTTGGTTGATGCTTTAGTCACAAACTACTGCAAGAGTACTAGGCTGCCTTAAAAGTGAGGATAAAGAGACCATCCATGTGGTTTCAATGTTATTGTCATAATAGTAGAAGCCAGAATCTTTATTGCAAGCCAATGCATGTTGAAATTAAAAACCTAAAAATATGAACTTTTAATTTCATCTGTGGTAAAGTGTAACTTGTGTTGTTTTCCATTTAACAACCATGCTAACACCTGGCAATAAAATGGGTTCTTTGATTACATTTGGATAACCCTAGAAACAATAATTATCAATTTAGTCATTTGATTAATTGACGTAGGTTTATGATAACTGATTCATTACGTTATTTATTAAGTAAAGTCAAACATTTCCTGATTGCAGCCTGTTCAATGTGAAGTTGTTGTCTCCATTGAGTTCACATGAAAACTGCTCCTTGGCAGAAAGCAGTTGTGTAATGTCTTTGGTAGCTCTGGCGCTATCTTTATTAAGAGAAAATAGTCCTGATGATGTCCCCAGGTTATCTCTGCTGCACTTCAGAATTTATAACACAAAGCCAGTATGAAGTTTTAAACACAAAGACTTTTATCAGTCAGAGTGGGTCTAAGGAAAGACACTATCCAGTTGCATTCTGTGAAATTTAGGACCCATTGGGGACTAAAGGTAGATCAGTAGATTTAGTAGATTTGTCTCTCAAGTCCCCCACATATGCAGATGCAGAAGTAGCTAGAGTACTCATTTATGTAAATACCATTGTGTTTTAGATAGGTGGAATGGCAAGATAAGAAATTTTGAAAACTTTATAAGACATTCTCTTGAAGGCCTTTTGTATCTGTTTTTGACACAAGCCAAACAAAACTAAATGACCAATTAATGAAACCAATGATCATTACTTAAATACTGATGTGAATGACCCCAAAACATACTGAAAATGGAATATGAATAAATTTTTCAGGCCATGCAATAGTGTAATACAAAGTGAATGTTACACTTCCCAAACACCATTGATTATGCCATCACCATCAGTGACTTGAAGCTGGAAACAAGCTGGGGCACTGAACACTCTTGTCTAGCTGTTTCGTTGAGCAGAGACGTACAGTTTTCCTGTTAAGCAGTTTCACACCATGAGTGGGTACACCAAATTTAATAACTAGTGGTCGCTCACTTGTTGAAGTAATTTGAAACACATTCTGAAAACATGTGTAAGCAGCAGTGTGTTTCAAATGGATTTAGACAGAATCGTCATTCATTTGGATACAAAATACGAGGCCGGAACAAGCCCTAAGGCTGGCAGTATACTCCAAACTAAATTAAATTTGGCATCTTGGCACAGGCAACAGCCAAACCAAAGCACCACATTTGGCATTGATACACAGCATTTACTAGCCAGTTCCACTTGTCTGCATTTTCACACAGGTTTTTTCCTCCTTCTCAAAATCTTTCCTTTAACTGATCAACAGCTGCAATGCGTCTCGCTGCACGCCACTTATTGTCAGTTTACATATTACATACATGTTAAATCCTTCAGGTGAAGAACTTAAATCATGACTCAAATACCCCTTCAGTTGGCGCAGGAAATCTTTAAAACAAACAGACTTGAAGTCAGTGGCTACACAGGCAGCTGTTTGCTGAGCCATCTTTGACAGCAACCTGAGAACATGCTGTGTTGTATTTAGTTTGGAATATAACATGAGAATGTGATCCTGCTTTCTGCAACTCAGAAGGAGAGAAAATGAGAATGTGAGTGGCAATGAATGAAGTGGGAGGGAATGGAAGTAGAGAGATGGTAACAGGAAATTAAAGGGTAAGGGGGAGTGGCTTGGAATGGGCAAAGTGTCTGAAAAGGACTGGAGAGAGAGAGAGAGAAGAAGAAGAAGCAAGGGAGGTTTGTATTTTGTGAAGGAGGATAAGCTCAGACAAAAGAGACAAGAAAGAGCACAAAGGACTTGGAGAGAGAGCAGCAAAAAGAGCTCTTTTTTTTTTGGTGTGGTGAGGGGCTGCAGAATACAAGTGCTTCTTTGATTGGTGAGTGAGTGGTCTCTGGGTTTGACTACATCTGCCTGTATCCATGCATCTGAAAATGTAAAATAGTGCCATCTGGCTGCAAGCAGCAGAGGCTGAATAACGGAGCAACCTCTATATTTTAAATTATTTAATGGTGTCATTAGTGCTTGGTAGGTCATTTTTGTTTGGGAGTGAATGTAGATATTATTATTAATTTAAAAGCATTTGAATCATGATGCTGACACTGGTGCTGGTTTTGAAAGGGGCTCTGATAATAATTATGTTTAGTTATATAACTTATTTCTCTCATTTCTTGATAGTTTCTCTTGTGTGTTAGCAGGTCAGTAGGTGTTATTACGAGGTTGACTCAGGCCTAAAGCCGTTTCTCCCTTGTGTTTTTAGGAGGTGTGACCAAAAGTTGTTTATTTGCTGTCTGTGATTGTGTGAGGATGCCAATCAAGTGTGAGTGTGAAAAATGAGATAACAGGAAGCTAGGTGATAGCACTTCAGGGGCCATTCAAGGTGTGAACTGCCCACTCTCACTCCCACTCACTTAACTATTTGTGGAAGTTTTGGAAAGTCCTTAGACTGAATAAAGCTCTTATAATGGCCAGTTCTTGGAAGTCTCTGGACTCACAGGTAAAAGAGATTTCACATTGATGTGGACTTGTTAGTTGCCTGGCTAAAACCTGTGCTGTCCAGTGACCGTTTATTCCTTATCACTAAAAATCGACTGGAAGCAATTATTTTTCTGAAAGATACTTTTGCTTGAGATTTCCGGTTGTTCATGTATTAAGACTCCTCTTCTTTACTTTCTGTACTTTAAAGTGTTGTCAGCCTCCTGTTAGCAAAAATTATTTGCTAAAACCAACCCATGTTTGATTTTGATCACCCAGGAGATTCTAGTGAATTAGACGAGATTCATCCTTCGGTGCGGCCCTTCGCCCCCCGCCAGAGTGACCCGCCCTACCCTGGGACAAGCCCCTCACCACCGGCCACCACGGAGAGCACACAGCAGACACACTCTCACCTGAGCCATCCTCCCCCAGAGGACCCACTGGGACCTCTGCCTGACAACTGGGAGATGGCCTACACCGAGAATGGAGAGGTCTATTTTATAGAGTAAGTGGGGTACACCAAGTGGGTATTGTCATGCAGGTAGGAAAACCTGGACAGAAAAAAAATCAAGTTTCAACTAGAAGTAGCGGGTTGCAAACTTTCCCAGGACTGATTCTGATAGAATTACTTAAGCTCTACAGCTAGTAGTTGCAGATCCATGTTTTCACTTAATATAATAAAAGTTTAGAAAATACAGAATTTTGAGAGATGTGAAGGAATATCACAAATAATATTACATGTATTAATATATAAATAATAAAACAGTTAATTGGATACATTATATGTGCAAGATGGGGAGAAGTAAAAGCGTAGGTAACTGCTTAGTTAATGTAATTCTTGTCTGTTCTGTTTAGCCACAATACAAAGACCACCTCTTGGATAGACCCTCGGTGCCTGGACAAGCCTCAGAAACCCTTGGAAGAATGTGAAGATGATGGTACGTTTTCGTCTATGTGTTTATGTGAAATGTTGCCCCCCTTCTGTATGCATTAGATCCTAGTTTTGGGGAATTTTCTTGCTAATTTCACAATGTAATGGTGTGAAAATCAAGTAGTGTTTCACACAGCAGCCCTTAGGTGTCAGTGTTTGGTCACAGGAAATGGTGAGCATTCAATGGGGGGTAATGCTCTGCTTTTCTCTTTCTTTAAGCTGTTTATCAGAGCAAGATGTCCCACATCTTCAGGCAGCTGACTGCATCTTTCACATGATGTAGCTCAAATAAGTCCCCCCTGACCTACACTGAGATGTCCTGCCTGCTTATAGATACTGAACATTTAGTTGTTATGTTCCCACACAAACATACATACTGCATTTGTGAAAATATATGTAGTATACTCCTCTTCTAATGTGTGCAAGTATGTACACTATTAAAAATGATTAATGGTTTGATTGCTTGTTGATGTTCCATCACTCACTGGATAAAAATCACCAACTCAACCTGGCAGCTGCTCCTGAACCAGTTATTTCACACAAACACAATGTTACCCTGGCTTTGATAAATTCTTGCCACCCAATGGTAAGGTGTTGTTATTACAGTTAGCTCACAGGTGTCTACTTTTTTCCCTCTCTCTCACCTCTTCTTGATCCCTGCTGCTGTGCTGTCTGCGATGATGAGTAGAAGGGGTACATACAGAGGAGCTGGACAATGACCTAGGTAGGTACCTTGTCTTATATTCTGTCCCATTTGAGCTGCCAACCCAACATGCACCATGTCATCCTATCACTACTATCACTTTGCATTGTCACACATTTAATACACAGTTGAAATTAAATGGTTTCATTTGATTTGATTGAGTTTAAAACGGGCAAGTGAAGATAATAGTCATATTAACCATTAAAAGTGCATGTCTACATATGTACCACACCACCAGTGGCTCCTAGACTAATTTAACAGCTGGTGACTGTGATAATGACTCTTAATCATCTAGTAATAAGACATTATGTTATCATGGTCTTGACATTTCTCAAGGGGTCGGCTTGACAAACACACCATATGATGAAAAAAATGGCCTTAACATAACCAGACACGTCATACACATAAAACACTCCCACACCAGCAGACCATCATTTCATACATAAGAGACAAAGTCATGATCCGAGGAAGATTGTTATAGTGATGGTTTCCTAACGAGTGTCTGCCTGAGCCAGACAGCATCGGGCCTTTTTTCCCTCCCTAAGGCCATCAGCACGCTAACTAGCCTATCAGACGCTACAGAGCATCTACTTGTTCAGGATAAATGGTGTCTGGAGATTGTGCCCACTTAAGTATTAGAGTCAGGTATATATTTTCGTTATCATTCATTGGCTAAAGCTGTATTATTAGGATATCTAAAGAAGAAATAGCACCCTGCTTTCTAGCTCTTTGTTCTAGTAGCAGCAACAGACAGCAAATAACAATAATAATAGAAGAAAGAATATGTGGTTGATGAGGCAAGGCAAACGCAGCATCTATCAGGCTTCATTCATTTTAGCAAATTTCATTATTAAGCATTTTAAAAAGCTGCCATGGTATGATCATCAGATCAGAGAGTCCCCTGTCCATAAGACAGCTCTCGACTGCATGAACATGTTCAGTAATTATCGATCAGCACAATCCAATACATGTAGGCAAAGAAACGTAATTAACTTCTGTTCTCTGAGGAGGAGCAGACTCAGACATATTATGAACGGCAACACACACATGCACAAATCCTCACACAGCCTCTCTCTGGAGCATAGATTTAGCAAACTGTTAAACACGTAATTCATTACACTTGGCTCCATATTGAACACTATATGCTCTGGAAGGTGAGATGTGGGAACAGTGACACACGGTGAGAAGAAACACTGTTTATTGACTGACAGATTTCTCTCTTTGTCCGCCTCCTTTGCATTTCCCCACACTGAAATGTATACCATACTGCTTAGACAGTTACACCACCAACTGTCCTTTCTGCCCTCCGTGTCTCTCTCTCTCACTCACACTCACACACACCCACACCCACACACACACACACACACACACACACAGGTGCTCCTCCAGGAGCGGAACTAGTGCAGTGTGAAATCAAGTGGGTGATTAAAATTTAGCGCGAGGCGGGACCGCATTCCATTTAACGTTCCACTTCAAAACATCTGACTGATAATTCACCGTGCCTGCTTTGTGGGTTTGCCCTCCGTAACAACACCAGCACTATAATCTTGCATTCTTTTTTTTTCACTTGTATTTTTTTATATTAGCTGCATTTACCAGGTAAAGAAATGTGGAATAATGGTAGCTTAAGTTGTTTACAAGCATTAAATTGACAACTGTGGTCGCAGATTGATACTTTGTTCCTCTAAAAAACTTGGAAACTACATGTAACTGGTCTGGGAGGATTGTAAGCCGACATCTATAGGCTGTAGTGTTGTGTGACACATACAGACAATTGAAACATTCCAATCCAACATTTTTATCGCAGCCGTTGCTGACTCCACTCCAAATAAGGGCCCTCATCATTGGAAAGCAGAGGGAGCCTCTCCAAGTTGGATAATTGTAATTACCATCTACTCACTTACAGGGCGAGGCATAATTGGCTGAGGGTAACATTATGTAAAACTGATACATCACAGAAGAGGGTTATTGGACGATCGGTGTTTGTTGCCAATTAGAAGCCACTGACATTATCTATGTGAAGGCCAGCCAATAATCAGTTTGCTGTGATCAGACTATAGACCAGAATCAAATAGCCCTGTTGGAGATAATGGCTTTGCTCCCAGTGGCAAAAGCTGTAGAAACATAGGAAGTTTGCTCCATCAGGCAATTGCATACTGCTGAAGAGGGCCTAGTCATATTCATATCTTTTCCAAATCAGCATTGATTACAATGACTTTCATTCTTACTGTTTGTAAAAGTGTCTAAGTGCATTCGTGCATCATTGTGAGTAACCAGCTGCTTCCAATGCCATCCTTTCATATAAAGATGTTTTTCTGTCTACAGTGTTAGTCTACAAAGCCGGAGGTTACACAGGCAAAGTCAGGTCTGCGGTGAATTCACACAAAAACACACTGACTTTTGTAAAGTGAAGGGCACAGTCTTTAGCAAGCAGCGATCACAGCAACACACATTATCCTTCTGTTTACCCAAGGACGGTATCTTTTCATTAACTTAGATTAAATAATTATTTTGACTGTTTCTCATTGGTGTGATGAAAAGAAAAGGAAAAAAGTCATAGGTCATTATGTAAAAGAAAATCTCAAGAAAATCTTTTTCCTGCATATTGTCACTCAAGTCAAGTCACTCAAACATTTCATACAGCGCTTACAAAGCCTGAATTATTGCTCCTCCCTTCCTGCCTTCAACTATCTCTCCTTCCTTGCTTCATACTTAGTCTGTCCTCCCTACCTCCCCTCTATATAACCCTTTCACTGCACCTTTTTCCCACCTCCTTATATCTCTATGTCAGTCCATTCATCCATCCATCTCTGCCCAAGGGTGTCTTGCTCTGTTCTTATCTGATGTGTGGAAATGTCAGCAGTGTGAGGGGGACAGCCAGGCAGCCTGTGAAGCTGTTGTCACTCTCGCCCTAGAGACTGACTGGCAGGGAAAGACAATGGAGAGGCAAAAGGTCTCCACTGGCCTTGCCTCTAATGACTCAATGCATGGCCTAGAGCAACTTCACAACCTTTGGTTTTCCCTGTTTTTTTATTCTCACTGTTTTTTTTTCATGTTTTAGAACTTCCACCAGGATGGGAGAAAATAGATGATCCAGTGTATGGGGTCTACTATGTTGAGTAAGTGATTTACTGTATATAATACAAGGCTACTCTAATACACAGACTCACAATGCAGACATGCATGCATAACGAAGAAGAAATAGTTGTTCTTCTCGCACCTAAATGGAAATGCTGTCACACATTTTCATTTGAGCTCACTGTAAATAGGAACCGCTCTTATGTTTGTACAGTTGTGCTGTCACAGCCACAGTTATTTTGGTCTTTTGTGAAGTGGAAAATGTAGGACATTTTGTTTGTGTCATTACCATTTGGGAAAGCATGGAGCGCACGTGTTTGTATGGGTGCATATGTGCGCATCTCATCTTGTGTGAAGCCCCAGGGCCTCAGCATTAATACAAATATATTTCATACATGTTGTTCAAAGCAACAATTAGAGTTCAAGGCTGTGGCATCTCTTTTTTTTTTTCCATTTACTGACATATTTTTTTATATACATTATTCAGTTTGCTTCATTTTGATATAGGTTGATATCTCAGTGTTGGTTTGTAGGAAACCTCCCGGGGTTGATGTGCAATGTGAAAGTTATTAGTTTCTGTGGATTAAACCATCATTACAATGAGATTTATTTCCTGTGATTTGTGGGTGTGATTGTGTTTAACATGTCTTAGGGAGCAGTTCCTGCTTAAGCATTGATGCATGTGTATTATTGCACTGTGTATTAATCAAGGCTTATCACTATGTCTCCCCTCCCTTTCTTGGCTAAATTTCTCTGTTCTATTATCTTCTCCTGTCCACTGCGTCGTCTTCCCTCCCTGCTGCGCTCCACTTTTCTGCTGATATTTACTTCTTGTCCTACATCATGTTTTCTATTCTTATTTTTTGTTGATTCCTATTATTCACCCCTCCATCATATTTTCCTTACCTCTATCCGCTTATTCTTCCTTTCGTCACCCCAAAGTCATATCAACAGGAAGACCCAGTACGAGAATCCATTGCTGGAGGCTAAGAGGCGTAGGCAGCTAGATCAGCAGCCTCAGCAGCCTCAGCCCCAGAGCCAGCAGCCACCTGAAGGTGAGCGCTACATCAGAGGTTCGTTCACAAGCCCCCACCAAGGGCGTCATTTCTTTTCTTTCTGTTCATGTGTGTGACTGAGTTGCCTGCATACATGTCTGTATGTGTGCGTGAGATTGTCTGTCTGCAAATTATTGCTGCAGTATGACTTGATGTTGCCTGCTCCTGCATTATGATTTGCTAAGTTCCCCTTCCATAAAGGCATAACTATTATTTGCGGCTGTACAATGCAGCCTTTTTGAAGTTAATTTCTGTTCTCTATGTTGCTTTTGAATATTTGTTTGTAATAATAACTTAAAAGCTTTTTTTTCACCAAGGTAAAGACAGGTAAGTTTGTCTTCAGCTGAAGATGATCTTTATGCTAAAGAGAGTCCCCTAACTAATTGTGTCACATAACAGCGCGCAAAGTTCTATCACTAATAACTTTAATAATGTTGCATTCTTCAAGAAGACTCATAGAGCTGCCAAAACTTAATAATTAGATAATCTTAAATCACACCTTTTGTTTCTCAAACCTTTCAGAGAACACCCCACAGAGACACTAATTGTAAATGCAGGCCATCCCACATGGGAACTCTCCTATCGCACTCCACCTTCTGCTCATTCAGCAGAAATCATTTAGGTCCACTCGATTAACTGACTTTTGTCCTTTCTGAAAGACCTATCTTGTGGAAGGGTTTTTACAAATTTTATTTATCTCTGCATTGATTCTATCTCACTGTTAAGAGTCGTGATGCTGTAACAAAGTAATTAATTAAAAGAAGTCAGACATTATGAAGAAAAACATCACTGTTTTTACACTTTAGCTATTTTATTCAATACCAGGATGTGAAAGAGTGTTAAAAGCATCATGAAAAAAAGTCATGTGTTATGTTTATATGACCTGTTCAGCCTGTCAGTTTTACACATTATCTCATTGTTGTATTGAGATGATCTTTAGATGGTTAGTTTTAGAACAACTTTTACATTCACATGTTGCTTTATGGTTGTAACTGCATATTCAACAAATACCAGAACAGTAAATATTCACAATTTTTAGAGAATTTTTAGTCCTTCTTCTATCAACATTTCCTCCAGCTTCATATGAAGCAACCTGGCTTTGTCCCAGGCACACCATGCAAAAGGCCATGTTGTCTCAGAGCCCTGGATTTTTCCACAAGTAGGGCAACTGTGCACCTGTCTAGACCCCATCTACAGAATTTGTGCCTCTTGCTGTTGCAGAATGGATTGAGGACTCCACGTTGGCAGGGGCTCCCCTGGCAAGCTATGCTGCCAACCACCAGGAGACCTACAGGGACCCTCAAACAGGACCCACAGTGCCTAGCGCAATGGGGCAGAAACGTGAGTTGTCCTTTATAGAGTTGAATTCTGAAACCTCATGGAAACACGATCAGTAATTTCTTTTCAGTTTCTAGACTGCAGAGAGTTACGCAGAGTGACTTACGCAGAGTTAAACAAAATGTGGTTCTTAAAGTGTACAGTCTGTGCCTCCGGCTGTGTTTGGGTTTTCATGATGGAGGACCAGTTATGAATTGACATTATAAAGCTGCTCCATATATACGTTTCATCATATATTCTTAATAATATTAATATTATAATATTCTCTTAGGACCTCTGTGTTGTTCCATTTTATGGACCAAATAATGGCCTGATTTCACCCCTCAATTAGCAACACACACACCTACAGACACAGTGTCTAGCCATTGCGGTGTGTTTTCCTTCTCCTGGTTGCCAGCTCCTTTTATATGAGCCTCCCACTAGCAGCTTGTCTAATTAGCACAGCCATGCTAGAGAATTAACTGCCTCACCCTGTCTCTCCCTCTTACTCTCCCTTGCTGCTCTGTTGGCCGCCTTTTCCGTTTCCCTCATCGACCTCTTTATTGTATAGCTCATATTGGTCATCTTGCACGCTTGTGTCTCCGCTCTCTGCTTTGGTTAATTTGTTGGTTCTGTCCATCTTCTGTCTACCTCACTCTCTATCTCTCCCCTCCTCACATCCTCTCTGACTTCGCTATTCTGCACCATCTTAGGCCTTGACATTCCTCCTGTGAAAGGCATCATGTGAAATCTCTTATCTAACTCTGTGCTTTCATGTTTCGCCTACTTCCTGGTCTGTTCTTACATCTCTGGATCCCTTGTGGATAAAGCCGCCATCTCAGCTCACAGTTTTGTTACATCTTGCCTGTTCTGAAAAACGCTATTCAAAGGCATCACACACAAACGCATACACCGCAAAACACCACAAACACAAGGACACCAACTGACTTCAAGGGTAATGCATTTTTCATTGAATTCATCAGATGTAGCTCTGCTATGACCTGATTTGGTACCGCTGGTCCCTAAATACGCATTCCTCTATGGTTTCCCCTTATTCTGCACTCTCCAACCTGTTCCCCTTGTTCGCTTTCATTCTTCACCCCAACATCTCTTTATTCATTGGTGTGAAATATGTCAACTAATTTATGTCAGGTCATTTTCTGTGGTATGTAGCTTACATTTTGTCTATTATTAGACAGTTAGAACACAGCTTGTCCTTGTATTTAACTGGTATTCCCTTATCCCCACATTCTCGACAGTGTAAATGAATACCTCTCTGTTTTTTTATTTAGACTGATTTCATCTAATATTTTTCTTCAGTGTATCTTTAATGCCAGATAATGAGGTAGAGAAAGCACAACAGTGAATAAACTACGCAGAGAAGAATGACAGAGACTGAGGAACTGAACTTTACATTTTTTGTAAATGTTCCCATGACTCCAGACCACTGTAAAATGTGTTTGATAGAGATTTCTGTGTTAATTAAACCTTCACAACCACTGTAGAATAATAGTGGTGTCTTTATGGAAGTAGGGGTTGTACTTTCCGTGGCTTTTCACCAACACGAAACCCTCTCATGATGGTCACATACCACTAGTATTTGATCTCATAACTTTAATGTCTGGTCCCTGTCTGTTACACATTTCAATACAAAATCACCATTATTAGTGTAAAGGATCCTGCAAATTAGCCAATCAAAAAGCAGATATACTTATAATATGCAATTTGTAATATTCACAAAGACTTTTCTAATGTCTAAACTGCTTTGAAGTTAATGTCTTAACTGCCCAGTGTGTGGGCTCTTTTGGAGGGTGGTTTGAACGGTGCTTTCCATACACTTTAAGTAATCAATATTGCCTTAGTCGGTACAGTATCCGGATAAGATCGTTTACAAGCATCTTACACAGCAGCTTTTTCCAGGCAGTATTACCACATCTGTTTTTAAAAGTAGTAGCTGCCAAATACTACCACTACCAGTAACAGTGGACTCCCCAGGTAATCTATGCCCTGCCCAGAATTAAGGCGCAAGCTTAGCAGCAACTGAAGTCTAGAAGAAGTTGCCCTAAGAGGGTGGGACTGGGTTTTGATTGTTTGGGACTGAGTGATGAGTCGTTATGTTTGTGCTGAACCAGTGAGCACAAGCATCCCACTGAAGCCCAGATATCACATGGCCCATAACAGTTGTAGAAGCACGCAATGCGCACACCAACACCAAAGCAGCTTAATTTAGTTTGTGCTGTTATATCATCATTGGTGTAAATTGAATTACCTGTGCTTCTTTGTCCAGGAGGGAAGCCTTTCTTTACTCGCAATCGATCTGAGCTGAAAGGGACTTTCATCAATACCAAGCTGAAAAAGAGTCGTCGGGGGTTCGGTTTCACTGTTGTCGGAGGCGACGAGCCAGACGAGTTCCTCCAGATAAAGAGCCTGGTCCTAGATGGACCTGCAGCCCTTGATGGCAAGATGGAGACAGGTTGGTGTATTGAATGCATCAAAGTTTGGTTTTATTTTCTGAATTTTTATTGCAGCATTGTGTATAGATAATAATAAAGTTAAACATTTTGGCTTTCACAGGAGAAATTTTCACTTGACAAAGTTAAACTAACTCATTCTTATCTCCACTTCTAAGGTGATGTGATTGTGAGTGTCAACGATACATGTGTGCTAGGCTATACCCATGCTCAAGTTGTGAAGATCTTCCAGTCCATCCCAATTGGCTCTATGGTCAACTTGGAGCTATGCCGTGGCTATCCACTGCCTTTTGACCCTGATGACCCCAACACAAGCCTAGTTACCTCAGTGGCAATTCTTGACAACAAAGAGCCCATCATTGTCAACGGCCAGGAGGTGCCCAACAGTTATGACTCGCCGTCCAGTCACAACAGTCAGAACAACAACAACGGCTCAACCAATGGAGGGGCACCCCTCAACGGTCTACCCCGACCCTACAGCCCCTCTGCTGAATTGGCCTCCGATACCTCTTCCCAACTCAGCTACCCCAGTGATGTGGTCACCCTGGCCTCATCTATTGCCACACAACCGGAGCTTATCACTGTACACATGGAGAAAGGAGACAAAGGCTTCGGTTTCACCATCGCCGACAGTCCCGGAGGTGGAGGGCAGAGAGTGAAACAGATTGTGGACTACCCTCGCTGCCGTGGCCTTAAAGAGGGCGACATTATCGTGGAGGTGAACAAGAGAAACGTTCAGAGCATGTCTCACAACCAAGTGGTCGACCTGCTTAGCAAGTGTCCCAAAGGCAGCGAAGTCACCATGCTGGTGCAGAGAGGTGAGTGGAGGGCAATCTGTATGTTTGTCATTTGTATTGTAACTGAGCAGATGGAGATGGGGTGGTGAGGGAAGGTGGGGGGAAGCAGGTGTCATGTTATATGGCAGTTTCAGATTTATGCTCCCATATGTTCAAGTATTGCAAAACAAAACAAACATTTACAATGAATCTACTTGATGGTAGAATAATAAAATAATAGGCCACTGCCCTGCAGGCTGTTCTTTTTATTGACAATCACATTTATTTATTCATGTAAATAGAGGTTGGAAGCAAGAAAGGCAAGATAAAGGGATAATTATGGCAGGGAAGGAAAAAAGGAGAAAGAGAAAGTTGAAATAACATTTAAGAATATGGCTAAAAGTGGAGTGGGAAGCAAGAGTATGAGAGAACATTATAATTGTTTTGACATGAAAAGCAGGCAGAGAGAATGAGAAGTTAAAAGGGACTATGATAGATGAACTATGAAAATGGGTAAACAGGAGAGAAACTCAGGTTTAGGTGGCGTCAGATCAGGGTCTAAATATTATCCTTCCTCTTTAGTTTGTCTCACACTCAGCTTCTTTCTTTCTGCTCAGGTTCTCCAGCACTCTCATGTGTTTCTGCTGTTTGTTTGTTGAGAACATGTCTAGTTTTTTGGCGGCTTTTAGTGCGCTCCCATGCAAGAATCACTTTAAAGAGGACACCAGATGTGCTAGAATGCCTTATATCCACCCACCTGGCTATTTGGTGGTGTGAGCTGATTTTACTGTCATTTTACTGTTAACATACTGTATATTTCCAGTGCTAGTTGGTCAGTGTCAATTCTGCACAGACAGTGCACCGCTGTGTGAATGCTGCTATTTAAAGTGCCTGAAAACTCAGGTTTTGTTACAGCTTCTGACTGAAACTGTTGCACCGAAGCACTAAATAGAAACAAAACAACTGTGAATGGAGGATAAAACTGAAATGATTGAAATTCAGCAATTTTTCCTACCAACCCCCATCAGACGTTCAGATGTTCCAAATTCACTGTGTGATACAAGTAATTGGGCCATTTTCTCTGTCAGAATGTCCGTAGCTTGCTTTGGGGCTTATTAATTCAAGTAACTAAAAAGTTTATGGTATGTGTGTGTGCACACATGCCGTTACCTCCACTGTTGGGTTAAGTACTCAGATATGTCAAGGGAAATAGCTCAGGTGTATGGCAGCCAAGTCACACAGTATCTGACTTTCTCTCTGTTTTTCTCTCTACATGTGTGACACATATTGTGTCTTTCTCTGTCCTATTGCACACTCTCTGTCTTGCTTCTTGACACACCACCACACTCCAAACACACACACACACACACACACACACACACATTGAACTGCTCCACTCCCCTCCTCTGGTTTTTGCTAATGAGCACTTCTTCATCGTGCTGTTGTAGTGTACACAAACCTATAAAGTGATATAGCGTCATCACGGATGGGGGGCTTAATGGGCTGTCAATAAAAGAATGGAAATCAGCTAAAAAAAACAAAGGTATGGATGATGATAATGCTCATAATATGCTCATTGCACTTTTCTCATTTGCACATTTAAGCACCAAGCACTGGCTACAGTTTGTTTTACAAGAAACAAATGCTCTGCTGAAGAGCCTGGTCACAACACAAGTAATAACAGAGCCAAAGAACAAATTGGAGTAGTGTGTTGACTTTTTTTGACCTGGCTTGGTATCATGCCTCCAAAAATATGTCCATAGTACTGAATATCAAAAGCTGTCAAGTCCTGAAACCTGGCACTGAATTCAATCAGAATTCACTGAAATTGGTCAGATTCATACTTTTTTCTTCTTTTTTGATCAGACAACTTCAGACAGTACTTTTACAGCTTCTCGTGTTCAGACATACATTTGCTTGGCTTTGTTTGTTAAACCAACTAGAAGCTTATTTGGAAATAAATGTTTATATTTCTCAGAGTGAGAAAAAAAAGCATTGTTTTTGGTATCTATCATATTGATACTATCATTGAAAGGTTAGATAAATAATACCCAGTCCTGTCTAGCATCTGGATTATGAATATGTTGGAATGATTTGTTTGTTAGATATGACCAACCAAGATGATGTTGGTTCTACAGCCGCATCTAATGTCTTTCAATCTGTCAGTTAATTGCTTTACCTATAAAATGAGGAGCAAATGTCTACCACACTTTACCCAGAGCCAAAGATGACATCTTGAAATGTCTAAGAAACAGACTGACAAATTGTTTTAGTGCTAATTTGATCTATATCTAATTATCAATACAAAGTGTGCCATATGGACAGTGCCAATATGTAGTAAGAGTTTATTTCTTACACTGAATTTTGACACCTCTCCTATCCTTAACATTTAGCCATGTTGAATTTCTTTACACATATTACATTTCTTTTCAAGTCAGTGGTCTGCTCACACTTCCTCATTCATGCCAGATGTGTTGCTACACACACACACAGTCACACTCCTAAAAACATAAAGCAGGTTTCTAGACATGGTGCCTTAATTACTCTCCCGCTCTTCCCACTCCGTTCACTTCTCTCTCGCTTCACCAGTAGCAGCAAGGCACTGGGCCCTAATTGGAGTCCTGATGTCAGTGTTGCTTATCACACGCATACATTTTTTTCCTCTCTTGTGCTCTCTTTTACTCTCACTCTCCTTCTATTCATCACAAATCTTGAATTCTTCCTTGAACAAACATCGCTTGTGCACGTGCACACATGTCCGCAGACACACACACGTGCACACATACATGCATTCATACACATACATACATACACATACTCAGCTGGTCTCAAACATGAACAGTAATGCATCCAATTACAGACTGCAGGCAGAAAGTTCCTGGTATAGTATTAATTGGTGGCGATCCACCCTTCCTCCACCTCTTCCTTTCCCTTCACACCCACTCATCCTCATGCATGTGGGAACCAGTGCCTGAAGACCACAGCATGAACACAGGCACACTAATTAAGAATGCTATGCACAACAGTCCCAATCACCCCTCTCCCACCATGTTTCTCATAGTGTATGAGCTTTTGCACAATTCAGTGTGGAAATATAAATGCGTTTTGAATGAATGCGAATTTCATTTGACTTTTTTTCTCCCGCTACTATCATCTTTGCATGAGCAAGGTACAGTAATTTGAGACTCGGACAGTGTTTCATAGGTTAAACACACATTTTATACTCTGAGGTGTGCTACATATAATCACATGTTCATGATTTATTACTTCAATCAGGTTTGTGATACATTGATACATTCTTCTTTCATTTGTCTAATTATACTGCTCTAATGTGCTCATTTCCCCCGGCTGTCTTCTCTTGCCCCCGCTAATGCACTGATATAATTCATTTTGGCCCCTGATGTCTTGCCGTAGCACAGACGCTAATTTCCTCTCCCCTGTTCCACCAGTACCATTGTACAGATTTCTGTAATGAAAAACTTGTTTGAGTGTAGATTTTCCAAAACACAGCCACCCAGTAGGCTGGCAGCTCATGACATGAGTCAGCTATAGAAAAATAAAGCCCATTTGTCTCAGTGTGCAGATTGTATTCTACTTTTTTGCCTATTTGTGAGGCCAAGCAAGTGCTGTGATGAATGAAAGGTAATTTGTGAGTGTGGCCATGTGCAGGAAATGGACGTATGGATAGTAACAGTGGATTAAGGGTAGAAGGAAAGATGTTAGAGGTCTTGATGGGTCCAAAATTTGGGACACAACCTGAAACTGACCCATGGAGAACTTCAGGGATTCATCATGCAATTCATTTTCATAGAATAAAGATCCTCAATCGGAGGGGATCCCGAGAACAGGCAGACTTCATTCAGAAAGTCCAATTAGACTGAATAGAATTCATACCCAGGTCAGATTGCGGTGCCTCAGAACCACTGGATGCATGAGGACTTCTAGTGAGAGAATCAGAGAGATGATGAAAGAGTGGTTCAAAAATCCACATGACTCTTTGCACTCTCTTTTCTTCTCCCTCCCCCTACTTCATGATTCACCAATCAGCAGCGACACATTAGTCCCTGCTTCAGAATCAGGCCTCACACTCATCAAAGAATGACAGCTGGACCTTTTCTCTCCAACAGCATAGCCAGCGGATGGACAAACAGCAGGTTGAAGAACACAGGCAAGGGGTGTTAATAAATTTAGCAATTTTGCCCACTGACTAAATGGAAAGCGAATTACCCGAAGACATGTCCAAGATCTCAGATTATCTGCATGGCTTTTTAGAAAACTCTTATGATCATTCTTCTACAATGAATTTATTGTGTTAAAGCACAACTGGCTGTAGTTCTTGTTTAGGTTTGTTTTCTTTTCCCCTCATTGCCTTTAAGTGCAGTTTGAAGGAGATTTATTGTACTCTTGAAGACAGACACATGGTTGAAATGTGTGTTTTTCTTTTTTTTCATGGATTTTCAGCTTAAAGAGGGTAAAAACATCAAGTAGATCACTGTCACACTAGATCGCCTTAATAGGCATAATAGTGGGCAAGTGTACAGACAGCTTGTAAATGCCTCCTGTCAAAAAGCACTCTATGGATCAATGCTCTTTGAGGACACACACCGATAAGCACCAACACAGCTACGTGAACTTACATAACCCACATAAATAAACACACAGTTACTGACATGCACATTCATGAGGCCTGTGGAATGTGGACAGTCTCGCACACACCCATTAGAAAGCGATAAACGTTGATGATGGGTCCCTGCACGGACCAAAGCAGGAAATCAATTCACCGTATGGGCAGGAAGCGTCATATTTTTGCCCACTTCCCATTAAAAATTGTGCTGACTGCATGTTCCAGTGGCACTATAACAAACAGCATTGCAGTCCTGAAAAGTATTGATGGGGGGAGCGGCCTGCCCACTAGGTGCCCACGATTCACCTCGGCTCATTTTTGGCTTGCCAGAAGTTTGAGCTGGTGAATCACTGTTTGTTGCACAGGGGGCAATCTGAGGCTCTGTCTCCCACCCCCCCCATGATCTCCTATGTTTTCACACCTCCATAGCTATTGGGTGGGTCATAAATCTCCTTTGTTGCACCATCTTTTGTTTCCATGACAATACTGTGCATCTAATCTGCACTTGGGTTTCATCCAGGTTGATATATGCATTTCTAAGAGCCACAGATGGCACAGTACAGGGCGATGCACTTTTACTTTCAAAAGTTTCAAGAAATTACATTACATTTTTTTTAAGCTTTTGCAGGCATGATCTCCCTGGTCACCTTTGCTATCTGTTTAATGGCATTGTAGTGCTCCTTAGTCATATCTAATTTCACACGCTACAGAGGGTGCTGCAGAGCAGCCACATCCAGGAAGTACACAGCTGATGTGAACCTTTCACTCCCTCACTGTACAGCAGAGAGCAGCTCACCACAACAACTGTTGCTTGGAGACCGTCTGTCAGTTCCCCACTGTCACCCGGCACTGTCGCCACGGTGACAGATGGACCTGCCTGTTGGAAGCCGTCACTCCTAGCTGAGATCTACTATCACGTGCACATACACACATGCACTGCAGACAGACAACCTAATCTGCTTTGTAATTGCTTCCATTTAGTGACTGCTGTGCTACCAGGTTGGTGCAACAGTTCCTGCGGAAGGAGACTGTGCAACATGTTCAGCAGAGGGTACAGTGCTTCTTGTCGAATTGTACACAGTTCAACAGAACACATAAGGACAGGTTCTTCTTCTGGCATGTATTTTTTCTGTATTCATCTTTCCAGTGCACACATCTTAACTGTGTGTCATTGCTTTCAAATGCATGGTTGCATTTATTCCGCCACAGTGTTTGCAGTCAGGGCTGCCACAGAGAGAAAAACAAGCAGCTGAAATTCAGTGACCCTAACCCAAGATGACAGTTATTCTGTTAAGCTACATAAATAATTTTACTGCAGTCCTCAGATATACTGGATACTTCACTGGAATTGATAATAATCTGTTCATGTCATTAATCATAAAAAACACACATTATACAAAATGAATGGACTGTAGTTTCAATAGTCCTTTATGATTCACTGTTATGAGTGCATGTTCTGCCACAAATTTTAAGATTTACTAAGCAGAATAAAATAAGCTTTTGGGCATATTTGTGTGTGTGTCCACCTTTCTTTTTTTTCTCCCTCTTGTATGTATGTATGTATGCTTCTCTCTCTCTCTCTCTCTCTAACTGCTTCTGGCTGCTGATGTGATGTTGACCTTTGTATAGCACATGTTTCTCTTTTTGTGTTTTTTAAAGTTGTAACTGATGGTTATTTTCATTATCAGGACAACTGTTAATTGCCCACTATCACAAGTTCCCAATTTGAAATCTTGCATTTTCATAATCAACATTTGGAGGTGAAATAGAAATGTATTGTACATGACAGCAGGCCTAAAAGAACCTATGTCACTCAGTTTATTGCCTGCTTGGCTGCCTGGGTGTGTCCATGTAGTGTATCAGAGAACCTGATTGAAAAGCAAAAAGAGAGAGAGTATGCTGAGAAACTGATGGACAGCAGCAGCAGATCAGTCAGAGTGGACAGATTAAGGATAATCAAAAACCTACCTGACACCTCGACTGACAGCACGCTTAGACTAGAGAGTACCTCAGAACTGACAGCGTGCATGTGATTTAGGGGATAGCGACACACTCCCGAATTAATGTTTTCTCATTCATTGAAAAAAGGTGAAAAGGGGAGCAAGATGAGGAGGGATAGGAGAGGAAGGAGAGGATGAAAAAAGCTATAGACGCAGCACAGTTTGAGGTGTCAGTTGTGAATAAATCCAGATGTCTGACAGATAAAGAAGACAAGCGTATGCGTGTGATGTATAAGATCTTATCCTTTCAGCCTCCCCAGAGGACTGACACATAATAGTGGCCCATTTTCTTACATATATCAGACAAAGACTAGTGTCAGTCATGCTTTACATGTGTTACACACTTCCATTGTATGTCAGAAGTATGTGTGGTTTAGATTCCATCGATTGTTTGATTTCACAAATCTTGCATTTTCTCTTTGTTTCATGCATTCTTTCTCCATTCTCATTTCCATAACTTCATACAACTGTTAATTTCATGCAGAGCTGAGGGAGGGAAAGGGGGCACTGAGACATCTCACTCGCTAGATCCAGGTTGTGTTAAAATTTTAGTCACCTGTGCGCCTGGGTATGATAATGATATTTGTGCAATATCTCTGGCCACACTTGATTCATGAAGGAACGCGTCTGTTCTACCTTAAACACACTATGATTTATTTCGAGCGCTGTGCAGAGTTGCCTGGTGCGTGTGTGTATGTGTGTTTGCAGCTGCATGGATGTTTATCAGCATGTGGGGGTGGGAAGTGAGAGGAAGGGAGAGAGAGCAAGAGGGAGGGTGATGATGCTGATGGAAGAAAAAGGAGGGAGGACAGTGTGCTGTGAGGTGAGGTGAGAGAGAGGGAGAGAGAGAGAGAGAGAGAGAGAAAGGAGGGGGGAAAAAAAGGAAAAGGCGTCAGGAAAGGGAGAGACAGGGAGGACGCGCCAACTGCCTATAGATGCTGGAGCCTTCGACAGCGGAGCGTGGTGCTCAGCGGACACACGAAGATGGTCTCAGTAAGAGGGGAACTGACGGTTGCCTATAATTTAATGTTCAGTATCTTGGACTCCTTCTCCATGGGTAATGCTACGGCCAGGAACTCCAGAGCACAGCTCCCTTTTCTTCTTTCTACTCTTCTCTTTATTCTCCGGCTTAGTTGCTCTCCAGGAGTCTGTCCTTTCCTCTCAACTCTCACTTTCCTCCTTCAAACACACACTCACTCACATGCGTGCAGATAGCAAGGGTCTACCAAGGCTGAGTTAGCCCTTGGGGCTGGCCCCACTCTTCCGCTGCACCAGTCAAGCCAAGCGCTGGCCGCGGCAGTGATGCAGATAGAACGCGCTGCCTGGCCCCCCACCCCTCCCTTCCTTCTCAAGCGTCAGCCGTGGATCGGCGAGCAAAGGAACCAAAGCAGGGAAAGAGAGGAAAGAGAGACGAGGGCTAGATGAGCGCTGTTCTTACATTGTTTTGGAGTCCGCGTTATCAGTATATTGTTCCTTTTTTGCTTTTTTTTTTTTTTGCATTGTTCCTTTTTATTAAGGTGGACTACATACTATGATGCCATCAGTAACCTTCTCCCTTTTTCTTGTTTCTTTCTCTGTCTGGCTTCACAGGAGTGGCACCTGCTAAGAAGAGCCCCAAACTGGTAAGTAGTTGCTTTGCCTTCATTTTTATCCTTCCGTCCATCATCTTGTGTGCTCATATACATGCATGTATCTTTCTGGGGGATATCTGGCTCACTCTTACCGCCTCTCCTGTCCTACCTCATCTCTAACTCCCTCCCGTAAGGTGTAACTTGTGCTGAGGTTGTGGGTCTGTTTGTAGACGTTGGATGCCATGCTGTGTGGGGGTGGATTCCTGTAGCTTCACATCAGCTTCCCCCTCCTTCTCTCTGGTGGGGTCTGGGACAAGGGGCTTTGATGCACCGCGTGAGCTGGGTTGCTAACATGCTGATGATTGCATCGTGCTGGATGCTAAGCTTGCAGTGTGAGAGTTGAATATATGATCACAGCTGAGAGACAACCTCATCCTGTGATAGTTGCTGCATTAATGAAGGGACCGTGTCGATTGTTTTTGACTGAACATGTGTTTGTCGATTTTGTGTTGCAGGATGATTTTGAGCTGCCTCCTCCATACGGAGATTATACTAGGAGGGTATGTGATGAAAGTTTTTTGGAATGAGGTGTGGTCTGTTGGTGCTGGGTAGATGATAATGGTGATGGTATTGTTATAGTAGATAATAGATGATAAATTGACAATGACGATGGTCAATGATTTCAGTGATATCAATTATGTTGTATGAGGCTGTTTATGTGCAACACAGCCACCTAAAGTTGGCTGCTAACGCTGTGAAGTGTCAAGGCGCTCTGGCCTGTTGGCGGCAAAACAGGACGGAGCTGAGGAAGGAGCAGGGATTTGTTTTCATTTCCTAGTCCCCCCCTGCCTCCCCTCCCTCCCCATCTTCTGTCTCCCTAATAAGTTATTGAAGAAGGAGAAATCAATGTATTAGACACACAGAGAGAGAGAGAGAGAGAGAGCACAATGACTGCAGAAGGTCAAATCTAATAGATCCATCAAGAACAAGAGATTTGCTTTCATTTGGAAGGGGAATAGGATCTGGACTTGGTGTGCATCAAACTAAGAGAGAAACGAGAGAAAACGCTGCCTCATTGGCTACTGGAGGACCTGTTGTGTCCAAAGAAATCCTTTTGTGGTCAGGTTGAAGCATCAGTCCTTAGGTCTGGTCTTCAGCACCAAACAAGGCCTGCAGTTGTGATTAATTACATGAATCTATTGATTTCTTTATTTGACCACAACCCAGTGAGGTTACAATCGTAGAATAAGTGTTCTAGCAGGGGCCACAGCTCTGATTTAATATTTGCTAAAGCGTCAGGCTTCTTTTATGTCTAACAAGGATGATGAATATAAACATGAATTGCAGAGGTGTAGGAGGCTGATTCGGAGAGTAATGATTCTGAATTTATTGAAGACGTGGCTGCACTTTGAAGGCCAAACACTTTGATATTTGAGAACAGATGAGCCACTTGCCTCCACCTCATCTTCGGTTTATTTTTGTCTACCACAGCAAGTACTGGGAGGTCATGTGATGTGACGAGACATAACTGCTGTCATTTTCTCTTACTGTCTTAAAGTATGTGACCTTTTTTTCCTCGTGCTGTCTGTAAGTCTTTCACATCACTTTTCTTTTGAAACTCTTTCACAGCAGAGCAAATGGTGACTAATATCCGAGATGTGACTGTAAAGAAAAATATTGTGACATCATGGAAAGGATTTTTACTTGTACTTGAGCTCAGGAGTGTAGGTGCTTTACCTTGCTCAAGCACCACTCCCCTCAAATTCTTGAGCAGGTGCTTAAGTGCCCATGTTATTGAGGGGCCAGTGGCAATTTATGAGGCGTTTTACATTTCTGGCTTCATCCATAAAATTCTTACTTCATTTCAAACCCCACGAGTGCTTTATTCACTGTGTGAATATCCTTCCATATGCAGCAGAGGATGGAGTTTCTTGTTAATACATTCCACTCTGTTAAACAAAAGAAATAGTCAATGCACTGTTGTAAGTTGAGCCACGTTTTTTTTTCTCCCACAGCTGCATGACTTAATCATGAGAAACTATTGAGGTCTTTTCTTCTCCCTTCATTTGCTAAAATAATACTCCGAAACGCTTTAATATTCTTTGTGTTGAATAAGGTAGCAAGACAACAATGAATGTGTGTCCTTTTATCTGAAGGAGCAGAAATCTTTTTAATCTAATCTAAAAATCTTCTGTATTCATATGTTCATTGCTCCGTTTCTCCTTTCACAAACCACAACCGTGAATCCTCTAGTTTTTTCCACTGCTGAGCTTGTGCTGTCATTTTTGTATCTGTCTCTATGTCAATCCATTCTCCTCCACAGCTGACTTTCACTACTCAAATGATACTGATCTGCTTCCCCAACAGCAGTTGTCCAGGAAGGACAGTCAGAACAGCTCCCAGCATAGCGTTTCTAGCCACCGGAGCATCCACACAGACTCACCTGTGCACTCGTCCCTGGTACCCTCTCTCAGCGAGAGCACTGCTCCCCCGCCCCCCTCTCAACCCCTGCCTGGCCTGCCCCAGGACTCCCTGGCAGACGGGACTATTCAGAGAAAACCGGACCCCTTTAAGATCTGGGCCCAGTCCAGGAGCATGTATGAAAGTAGGCGTAAGTATATACATTTTTGGTGGCAGTTGGCTAAGGGCTGCATGGGGCTGCTGGCTTGGTGAAGATCCTCTGTGTGTTTAAATGGTGCTGCATATTTTGGAGGAAGATGTTCGACAGCGGTATGTCTGGTTCATGGAAATACCTGCTTTAAATTCTCAAACAAAAACAATAATGTTTCCTGTGCTTTTGTTCTTTATATAAGCTTGTAGTAGTGATCAACTTGTAATTATATGTTATAATTAGAAGAGTAGGTCAGCACTTTGGCAAATAACTTATTTGCTGTTTGAGAAAATTGATAAACTCATTTATCTCTGGACTAAATATACTGGTAAAGCCGGGAGGCAATTAGGTTATCTCAGCTTAGCCCAAAGAGAAAGTAAGGCGAGCAACTAGTCTGTATATGTATCAGACAGGTAGCATGTTTGTTTGTGAAATGTATTTTTCACAGTGGTGGGCAGATTTGTTTCACTTCACTTCATCATCTACTGGCTCTGGCTTTATGTTTAACATACAGATAAGGGAATGGTATCAATCTTCTCATAACAAGTGTTGAAACACACTTCTCCAGATGATGAGTTCCTCTTTTAAGGTAGTTCTTCAAATCCACAGTGGTATCTTTAAGTTTATTATTATTTCCAACCAGAAACAGAAACCTGTTACATGTTTTTAGTCCAGCTGCTAGCTAATACTTTGGTCCAGTTGTGGCCACTGCCACCACTGACACACTTTTACTCTAGACTTCCATTAAGAGACGCATGGGCGTATAATTAGCAGCAATACTGCAGTGGATGTCAGTGGAATGCACACCCCCTCCTCCTTGTCTAGCCTCATCAAAGCCAGGGAATAGCTCCAATTAAAAAGAATAACCCTCAGATCTACTGTCAAGCAAAAAAAAGCAGTAGAAGGGGAGAAAAAACAAAAGTCTGCAAGTGTTGAGGAACCTCAGCATCTAATCATTTTCCCAGGCGCCCCTTGTCAAGAGTTTTCATTATTTAGATGACTGAAGAAGAATGTGAAAGGAAGGCCTGAGCATGGGCTAATATTGTAGATGCCTGTTGGCAAGCCACTGTGAAAGGCTGCGAGGACAATAGTGTTTGATCTAAAAAGGAACCAAAGAACGGAGATGGAGAGTGGAAGGAACCAAGACTAAGGGGGAGATTATGTCTTCATGCCTGTCCTAAGGTGCTGGAGACTCAACAGGAGTTTTCTTAATTGCTTGAGTCAGTTTGATCAGCAAGACATGCAAAGAAAGCAGAAATGAAGGTGGAAGCGACAGAACATATGCAGTGGATGTGAAAGGGAAATATCAGTATCAGAGAAAGGTCAAACGTTGGGAGATACAGGGATTCCAAAGCGTAGAAAAGCAAAGAGGACCACACAGAATGACCGGGAGGGCAGCTGAGCTATAACAGTGGGTGTAAATCTTTCACTTACTCACGCTGCACTGAGCTTTCTTCCTAAAATCCTGCAGTATGCTCCCAATAGGGCTCAGGCCTTGGCCACAGCAGAGGCATTTCTCTATGCAACACTCGCTGTAATGAAAAGTTCTGCTAAGATCAAGGTCTTTAAATGCACCATGTGGTGAATAATATTCATTGGCAGAAAAACATTCCTTCAAAAACTCACACAGCAATAACCCGCTGAACATAACAAGATGCTCGTTGCTTTATTGGCCTTCATTTTTATTATTGCCATTTATTTTTATTATTGTCTGGTTTTAGCACGTTTCCACTTCACTCTTTGAGCCATCCGTGCTCGCTATTTGCAGTCCTCATTCGTAGCTCCACACAGGTCTATCCATCTTTGTAAAATATTGATCCAGTCACGCCTAGTTGCCTCACTGTAGGGATCACTTATGAATCTATTAATCACAGGAGCAATGTGTAACTGTGTAGTTGACCCTACTGAGTGCAGGTGCAGATTCTGATAGTTAGCTTTTGACTCCTCCAGTTCCTCCACACTTACATTGTGATAGATTGGACATGATAGCTGCACTCCACCTGGATTTAAACTGTTGACTGAAGGAACAGATTGGAAGCAGGCTGTTTATGCCTTCTGCCACCCTGCCACTTGTAGTGACTTTAGTGGCCTTGGCAACAGCGGCCATGCTGCTGCTGCAAAAAATCTCCCTGGGAAATTGCTCGAAAGCGCATGTTTGACAGCCCATACAACACAGCTGCGACGATACAAATGCATGCATAAACATGCATATGTGAATAAATATAGACTTACTTAAAGCAGTGATGCTTGTGTGTGCTCCTGGATGCGGCCACACACGCAGACTTGCTCCATCTCTCCCCTGGCTCACAGTAACCCCCCTGAGGCTCTCCTCATCTCCACTCCTACATGAGCCATGAGCTGTCAGTCGCAGCAGTGCAATGCTTCTTTTATAGCACAGCACCTTTCTAGTGACTAGTGTGCGTACACACACACACACACACACACACACACAAGCTCGCTCCTGTCTCTCGTCGATGGAAGTGGATTGTGAACTAGCCTTCCTCAGGCCCTCTGCTCAATAATATATAACCTATCCTAGCATGTATTAGCACCTCTATTGGAAGGGAAGTGCTCTCAAATGTCTGCAAAAATGGAAATGGAGTTGCATGTCACACATTACTTCATAAAAGAAACGTGTAGTCCATTTGAATAGTAATGTCCAGTCTGTGGGAATATCGCTGAAAATTCTTTAGTAAAATAAAAAAAAATGAAACTGTGCTATTTCAGACATCTGTGGGGAGTTTTTCGTTTCTATTTATGGGACCAATGAATGATTTTTTTTTAAGCTCTGTACCTATGCTCTTCATCAAAAATAGATCATTTTTATCTTTTGATGGATTGGTTGTTTGTTCTTTTCCAAGAGTCTCCAGATAGACTATTTGTTCAAAGTGCTGTCTTAGTGACAAAGCTTAGAACAATTGAGGGGACAATTATTTGCATGTTGACATAAGCAAGAGGATGAGTTTGATGGTTGGGTACATCTATAACGTCCACACCGTTGTCTGCATGAAGTTAGAACATGAGATTTTAAGGGGAATTAATCTGAATTTCTAATTGCATGCTAGTGCTGAATTCTTCTTGTAGGGGTGCAGGCACAGAAAGTCTCCTGAGATTGCTGATAGCAAAAGTGTTAATGGTGGTTTGTTGATTTTACAGTTCCGGACTTCCAGGAGCAGGACATCTTCCTGTGGAGGAAGGACACGGGGTTTGGTTTCAGGATTCTCGGAGGCAATGAGCCAGGAGAGCCGGTGAATTTCTCTCAAACTTTTTCTGTCTCTCAGGCTGAATATCTCCAATGTGTTTTTCTTTTTATCTTCCTCCTGTGTGTAGTTCTGATCTTCGGTGTTGGACCAAGACAAATTTATATGAGTGATTTCTACAACACATTTTCTCTTTGATCTGGCCAATGTAGACCCAATCAGAAAAAAAACAACCATCTCACACAAACGCTAGTTTCTCTCCTTTTAAAAAGAGGCTGAATTGTTTGTTCTTGTTCACTGGCCTGCACTGCGTTTTTGAAGGTAAAAAAATAATGATTTACTTTGGAGCTTGGCTCGGGTGTAGCAGGTTGGAAAAAACAGTAAGGATGTAATAGTGAGGTTTAAATTGTAGCAGACCTGTACTGTGTGCCAACTTTATAGCTGCCTTTTAAAATATTAAGGCTAAAATAATAATAATAATAAAAAAATAAAAAAAGATATTCATTGATTATATGTACACTGTTCTTTGATTCAGGAAAATGGAGTAGTTTAACTTTTGTTATGCACTGTGTATATTACTATAAAGGCGATGACAGTCTGTACCCTTTCATGATCTAATCCAGTCTCATCCATCTGTTTTGGTTTGCCAAAGATCTACATTGGCCACATAGTCAAGTATGGTGCTGCAGATGAAGACGGGCGTCTGCGGTCCGGCGATGAACTGATATGTGTGGACGGGACAGCAGTGGTGGGCAAGTCGCACCAACTGGTGGTGCAACTGATGCAACAGGCGGCTAAGCAAGGCCATGTCAACCTCACTGTGCGACGCAAAACCAGCTACGCTGGTAAGCAGTAACTTAATACAGCCATATTATAAGAGCGAACAAAGTAAACAGTGAAGCTGTTATTGATTATGTTATAAAATGACTTTGGATTACATGCGTGCCCTGTTTCTCGTGAATCTCTTGTGCTTGGACACATTTCAGTGTTCAGTTCAGAAGAGAATGGTCATTACTGAAAGTAAATACATTAAATTAAAAAATTCCAACCAAGTACACTCAAACAGTGAGTGTTTCCTTGTAGCTGCTAAAATTATTGAGCACATCAGTAGTTGTGTTTCGCATCATTCGTGTATTTTATTCTATCAAGAATTTATTCTGTAAACAAAATCCAATGTCTTTCATTAGATGCCATTATGTCATTACAGCTTTCTGCTGTTTACAGTACAACAGTAATCAGTAGCTGAAAGGCACTCTGCTTTACACTGCCGTCAGGGGCCCGGGGACCTGCTTACTGTGTGCAAGTGGTTCCCCCTCACATTTTCTTAATGTGTACAACATTAGGAAATGCTCAGCCAATACTGTAAGCAAACGCCCCCGCCCCATTACTGACTTTTCTCAGCTCAGCTCCGCTCCTCAGCAGGCAATAAAGAAAGGCCCATAAATATGATGGAGAGGGTGGTCAACCTTCGGCCTGATGACCGCAGCCAGACATTAGTCCGTTGCTGCTGTCCGTCTGACTCAGAGCCTCAAGAATATGAGGCGCCTTCTTCGAGCAGCTGTACAGGAAATGAAATGTGGAATGAAGTGTCCAGATACAACCGGCGAGCCGTGTCTTCAGTTCATCTTTTGTTGAAAACAGATCAGAGAAGGGATTGTTTGAGAGGCTCTTCTCCCCGAGCTGTCTTACTGGCGTTTCTTTTATCATATTGACATAAACTAGATGTGTTAGGAGAGAAGAAATGTCTGTTTATTTACAATCTGTTATTTTCAGATTGTGCAGCTGATGTAACACGTATCTGTGTTGCAATATCTCAACAGTTTTCCTTTAATGTTGCATTTTCTTATTATGCACCAGTTTTTAAACTTATATCTCCTGAGCTTATGTAATGCTGACTGGCCCAATTTATTATCTGTCCTCATTCTCCTCTTGATCTTTTGATGTTGTATGTTATGCATGTTCTGTTTCACCTCCCTGTCCACAACTTATTCCTCTTTATTCCTTTAGTAAATCTTTTTTCCCAGTTGTTCTTCACACCACTTCCTCTCCATATGTCCACGCCTTCCTCACTTTTATCCTTCTTTTCCATCTCTAGTTAAAGCAGAGTCAGATGTGCCTCCTTCTCCAGCGTCCTCCCATCACAGCAGCACCCAGGCGCCAAGCCTGACAGAGGAGATAGGGAAGCGCACCCCGCAGGGCAGCCAGAACTCCCTCAACACAGTAAGCTCTGGCAGCGGCTCCACCTCTGGCATCGGCAGTGGTGGAGGAGGTGGAGGGACAGGGGTCAGTGGTACAGCTGTAGTCGCTGCTGCAGCTGCCACCACCTCTTCTCAGCCCCCCAACTCCACCTCCGCTGCCTCTTCTTTGGCCTTGCAGCCCTATGACGTAGAGATCCACCGGGGAGAGAACGAAGGATTTGGTTTTGTCATCGTCTCGTCTGTGTCACGGCCTGAAACTGGAACCACCTTCGGTAAGAAAGGCCACACTGTTCAGAATGTTTTGAAAGTCGCAAAATATCTTCAGGCACATTGTTGTTGATCGTACTTTCAAATACTACAAAAATCTGTTCCACTCAGCAAAACATGAAATACACTCTGTAGATTTTCCTCATCGCTGAGCCTTTTATCTTTCTATCTTCTTTGTGGGCTGCATTTGCATCATCCATAAAACCACTGAACACTAAAATAGCCTGACAGCCAGAATAGATTCTGGCTATTTACAGTCCCACCAGATCAATACCAACACTCTTCAAAGAAGTGGTTCTTCTTTCTCATTTTTGTCCGAGCCTGTCAGACCAAGACACTGAAACCCTTTCTTTGCTTGCAGCTGCTGCTGCTGCTGCACTCGCACAAGGTTTTCATAATTGATCACAAGCAAAGTGGGACTTACATAAGGCACTTGTATTATTCAGCTGAACTTAAATTGCTGCTACCAAGCAGGTTGGCACTTAAAGCCTATTGACAACCTAATGAGAATGAGCGCTGCAAGCAGGATAAATAGGTGTAATGACTGGTGTGGATAATTTTTATTTCTTTGATGATGCAGTATCAGAGATATTGACTAACTCAAAATCACCTTGTATAAATTTTTAGGTTATTCACTCAGCTGGTATTTTTGACTCTAGTCTCTTCTATGCAGTGCCCTCTTTACCTTACTGCCGTGGCTGTTTGCCTTAATCACTGTGGCATTCCACTGTTTTCTGTGCACTTGTCTTTATCAGTGTGGGTGGACTGAAAAGGCATGAAAAGGGTTGATTTTTCAGGTGTCAGAGTGGAAAGCACCAGTCAACCAATTTCATGTGATTTGATAAAATGAAAACCCAATGCTTACATTAAGGTTTGAAATTGAAATGTTGCTTTTCAATAAGTCATTAGTTCATAGCAATATAGGTTCAGAAACTAGTCTACCCATATCGCTAGTATCTGGAGAAGCCCTTCATTTTGTTCAGAAATGCAACAGCACCATCTTTCATTTCCCTTTCTCATTCACTCTGAACACAATATTTTACAGCTCAAACTGGCTATATTCATCTAAAAAATACAGAAAGAGGTCGCGGTTAGAGAAGATTGTAGTGAAATAAAAGAGTGGGAGGCGTCGGAAGGGATGAATGAATAATAATGAGTAAGTAAGACGGGGAAAGAGAAGAGTGATTGCACACTACTCTTCTCTGCAGTGACTGATGCCAGACTGAGAGGGAAACAGAGAGACCTCAGGGTAGTTGGTGAGATGTCAGCTCTGATGTATGTTTGTGGTCTCCACGTTTCTGCAGGTGCAGGCATTTGGGATGCAGACAACAGAACACAGTTTTTTCATTATTAGCTTTTTGCTGCAGGGAGACTCATGCAAATATAATAATGATACCCATTTCAGGAATGGGGTGCTGGAGTAGCTTTAAGTAGGGGGAAACAGAGGGAGGAAGAGGATGAACACATTGGAGTTAAGCTCAGTTTCTCCAATGATTAATTTGAGAAACAAATTTACAGAAAAAGTACTGAGAATTACAGTATGACAAATTCTCTTATTTCTTTCTAGAGCACATTTTAAATTCGCTCATCTTCTTTGCCAACGCTTGCATTTTGTTCCGCTGTATTTCTGATAAGCTTCTCTCGCTGACTTTGGCTTGGCTGCTGGCTGTCGGTGAATTAACCCTTAACTGATCCTCTTTGTCTCCTCCTTTCCCCTTTTCCTTCTTTTTTTTCTCTCTCTTCAAACACAATCCACCACCACCACCACCACCAAAACACCACAAACACACACTCACTCACTCACATAAACCAAAATGTAAATGGTGACCATAGCTGGCAATGCATGTGTGGCCATGCCCCACAAAATAGGACGCATCATTGAGGGGAGCCCAGCAGACCGCTGTGGGAAGCTGAAAGTTGGCGACCGCATTCTGGCCGTTAATGGATGCTCCATAACCAACAAGTCACACTCTGACATTGTCAACCTTATCAAGGAGGCGGGGAACACTGTCACATTGCGCATCATTCCTGGAGACGGTGAGTAAATTTTTACTAAAGTAAACTTATCTAGAAGCCTCTATTCACTTGATAAGCTGTTGCCAAAATATGGGGCACAGCACCTTCAAAAGTCCTAAAGGGACCTTCAATTGTTGTTGCAACAGTGCATCATGATATTGCTAATTAGCATATGGTATATGTAGCCTTCAGCAATACATTTATATTTATCCAAACTATTCAACCAAAGCTTATTCACCAAGGTAAGAGTGGCTTTGCTTTATGACTCACTGATAAGACTCAAACATTACAGTTACCTAATATTAGTATTTCTTCATGGAGTATATTTGACAAGCAGGACTAGTCATCACTTTCCTCTGTGCTTATGTATGGCTGTAGTGTTATATAAAGCTTGCAGTTTCTCCACTGACTTGCAAAGTGACTGGAACACCCCCGCAGTGTTGACAGAACTGCTTCTTTGGGGATATTTAGGAACTTTCCTTCGCGTTTCTGCCTCCAGCATGTCCGCACTTTTAAAATAAGCTTAAGTTAGATGTGTGTGTTCGCGCATGTGTGAGAGAAAGAGAAAGGTATAGAACTTCCTCAGTGGATGTGGGTGTGTCTTTTCTGTCAAAGTGGTTTCAAGGAAATGTTTGTGTACATTGGATGTTGTGCCGTGCAGCTGAGAGCTCTCGGTACTTTCTGCTGACAGATCATTCTGACATACCTCACAAATACTGTTTAATTAAGTGTGTGTGCGTGTCTGTGGTGTGTGTGTGTGTGTGTGTGTGTGTGTGTGTGGGTTCTCCCTGTCAACCAGCACACTGATAGAAATTGAAGCCATTTGTCCACCGCTCGTTGCTTTCAGGCTCACTTCTTTCTTTCTTTTTTCCCGTGGAGCGGTTGATCAGAACAGTGAGCCAAAATTGCTCTGCCAAGAAGACACAAGAGCGAAGGCGTCAGGGAAAAATAACTGAATATGCTTTATTACAAAGTAGTGGTTTGTGTTTATGTGCATGTGTCAAACAAACAGACGCTGTCTGACACAGAGACAGAAGGAGTGACAGGAAAAGATTGTGTCTCTGACTCACTCTTCTCCCTGCCTCTGTTTACACATGGCTGAGCATGCCTATTTTTGTGTGGATGAATCCTGCCTAAACTTTCTGACATGAATAAAAATCCATTGCAAGTGGTTCTTCTAAGGTGAAATCAGGTTGAGCTCCTTTCCACTGAGCTCTCATGTGAGGGAACTCTGTTTTTTACTAACTGATGCACAACACTTCCGCTACCTAAAGGAAAACCTGCTTGTGCACAGTAATGCATGCACAAACAGCTAATGCTTTCATCAGAGCTTATGTCTCTGTAGCACAGACTTGAGGCACAGAATAATCACACGTCATTGCTTCCTATTCTGTGAGAGAAGAGCGATAGACATGCCTGAGGTGATATGATGTACCTTTTTTTTTTTTTTTAAGCACAGTCTGGGCTATATTGTATTGAGCAGCCCTCCCACCTCTCCTATCTTCCCTCACTTTCTTTCCCCCTCCACTTCTCTTTCTCGACCCTGAATTCTCATTTTGATTGTGCTGTTCTCCCTCCTAACACAGTGCATTCAGGGCAGGAGGGCACATAGCCAGACCCAGACAGAAATTGCAGAAATGGCTTGGTTCCATTTCCACCATGAACGTTTCTAAGTGAGAGAAGAAAAGACACGGAGTTGATTCGATTAATTTCCAAACAGAAAACAGTTGGAGGAGAGATGCAGCAGAATGGAAGGAGTAGATTATACAGATGAACAGATGGAGGGGTATAGAGTTTAGGAGAACAAACTTGAGGCTGTGAAAGTGAGAAATGACCAACAGCAAATATGTAGTAAGAATGTAACACAAATGCCAGAAAATCGTATTTATTATTTTCAGCACAGGCCTGAGGCGGAGGATCTAGTTGAATGATTCATCACAAGAACGTGGTGGGAAGAACCTACTAATTTTGGGTGGATGCCCAGAACTAGAAGGTTCTCCCATCCAGGGGCTGAAGCTTGCCGCACTGATGCTGCAGCTAGATTGGTTGACTTAGTACTTTCCCACTGATTTTGGGAAACCGGCATTCAAAGTGTTAAGCCAACAGGTTCTAAAGGGACGGGTGGAGGTGGAGGAGATGGATAGGTGAGAATGGAAACGACAGTGAGAAGAACAGAAAATAGGGGACTTAGAAGAGAGCTGTAAAAATAAAAGCTATGTGTAGATGGACAAGAAAGATTAGGTTGTACAAGAGAACAAAGGTGTCTTTATGTGACTAAAGTAGTGTAATGATGGTCTGTTTTTTCTCATCAGATCCCAGCGTGATTTACTGACACAAAATGTTATCATAATGATTGAATCAAAGACAAGACTGAATAACAAAGAGCTGTTTTGTCTCTGGAGCCTATAAGTGTCTATGTTTACTATTTGACAGCTCACAGGCAGACAGGTGGAGTTTCAACCCAAAGTGAGATGTACAGTACATGTTTAGGAAAAGAAACACAGTTTGCAAAGTGACTGATGGCACAACTCTATATTCCTCTGGTGTCCCGGATCTTGGCTGTGTGGTGGAGGAAGCCTGTAGGCTAATGGTGGAGCTGGTGGTGGTCCCTGTAGGCCAGCTAATGTTTGTAGCTGACAGCTGCTGAAACTACACCAGTGTTCACACAGAAAAAAGAAAATTTGTGAAATATGGATTAAATTCCATCACAGAGACTCTTTTTTATTCAAGTTACCAAGAAGACCTTTATGTTTGCTTGAGATAAAAAGTTTATTAGATAGTGTGACACAGGTGTTGGGCACACTAACATGAAAAACAGTAATTGTCCAAATCATTTCTTGAAATGGTTTCCACCTTATTTTCTCGTCTTAAAAATGTTAAAGCCAGTTTAATTGCTTTGATTTACTGAACAAATTTTTTGTCTTGGTGGAAATGTCATGACACCGTCTTTTCTCCACCGTCCTCAGAGTCATCAAATGCGTCCTTGTTGACCAATGCAGAGAAGATCGCCACTATAACCACCACACACACTCCTCTGCAACAGGCTGCAACTGAAGCCAGGTGAGGAGCACACTGGAAATTAACTGCCTTAACATGCCTTCAGTAAGTTCAGTCTCTTGCTGATTTGATCTTTAATATTTCACACTGACTCTTATTTTTCTATCTTAGGAACAACACCAAACCAAAACAAGAATCGTTCGAATTTATACCCCCACAAGGCCCTCCTCCCCAGCCCCCAACACAAGTCTCAACTCAGGTAAGGAAGGATATCCCAGTGATCCATTCACCTGTCACTTCATCCACCCATCCATCCATTTCATGTCTCCATCAAACACTGCAGCAGTTCACACTCCATCACCTCAGCTTCCCACCCACATTTGTCTTTTCATACATTCATCCAGCTGTTCTAGCACCTACAGACCCATTTATCCTCTTTCCCTTCATACTGTACATTAACCAATCCACCTCCCCAAGGACAAACAAGGTGCATTTTTATTTATATATTTGTCTCTTTACGGCTACCTGCCAGTGTTATCTGAGTCCTTGTATTAAGGAAAAGCTGTTTGCTTTCAAAGTAACCCCTCAGTCCACTGTGTTCACTGCTGAATTAATCTGGCAGTGTGGAGATGGCTCTCCCAGATAGCATTGATCCTTTAGCAGAGGAGATTAGGAGGGCGTGAAGAAAGGAGCTGCTGGCTGTCTGCCTGTCCTTGCGGTGCCTGGCCCCTCTCTCTCTGTCTGAGCTCTGTCTCTTTGTCCACCAAGCGCCCTAGGCATCCATAATTCAGTATGCTTACGCCTGAGCATATGAATGTGTGTACACCCACACACACACACACACACCCAGTCTGGGACACCTATTAAATAGGTGTGACTTTCCTGAAGGTGGCGTTTGTCACATGTTCCTGAAATAGGAACCCACTTCAAAGGACACACACACACACACACACACACCTCAAATGTGAATCACAAAAGTGACTTTGATGCAAATGTGTCTCTCTCTTTCCATGTGTGTGTGTGTGTCGCCGTCAGGATTCTGAGTTCTACTCTGTGGACCTGGAGCGAGATAACAAAGGCTTTGGCTTCAGCCTGCGAGGAGGAAGAGAATACAACATGGACTTGTACGTGCTGAGGCTAGCTGAGGATGGAGCCGCTGTACGCAACGGAAAGATGAGGGTATGGACACAAATTACTGCCAGCACTCACACAGCACAAGTCATTAAAACACTAAACATTTTTACATAAAAAGTTCAGTTTGATACTACTCGGCCTATGAAAAATGCTGTCTTATTCAAGTCTGAGAAAACATGGTGATGCCATCAGGATTATTTTGGGTTGGAAGTAACTATTTTTTTACAGACAGAGGCTGTGAAGATTGTTGAAAGATACAGTTAAGATGTATTTTGGAAATTGTAGGTCCTGCAAAATAAGATCTTAGTCTCAATAGGACTTACTTTGTTAAATATTGTAAAGGTGATAGATAATAGCAACAGTTGTTGTGTACTGGAATAAATGAATTACATTATATCAACATTAAGCTGCAGCCAACCAGCTCCCTTTGGAGGCTACTTGAACTGTTGCATCTCAAGACTAGTTTTTGTATCCTGCACTATAGCTTAGTTTTTATGTCCTCATGTGTAAGGACCATCATATAAACTCTGTAGATGGTAACCGTAAGCAGCAAACAATGAGCAACAGTAGGGCTCCACTGTGTGGGACATTTGCATGCACACTGTCTCCAGATTGTCTGCTTTTAATGTTAAATGGTTTACTTGATTCATGAAGATGTGTTTTTACTTGACAGTGCGGCTTATTTCTGAACTTACAGCACAACTGCACGTCTCAACATGGTCTTAATAGTTAAATAACTGAGTTTTGACTATTGTTATGATATGGATAATATATTTAGGTGCAGTCGACTGATTTTATTAACTGTGGGGTAGATTATACTGCCTCGTGAACTTCATAGCGATCAGAGGAATATTATCTATCAATGTAATTGCTTGTGCATAATGTATCTCCCGATTAACAGCGAGTTATGCTTCACAGAATATAAACATGGTTGCCTCGAGGCTCAGCCACATAAGAGGTTCAGTATGTGAATGTAGAATCAAAACACAAGAGCAAACACTGCAGAGTTGTGGTGCGTGCCTCCTGACGGAATATGTACACTTAATGTCCTTCAGTTTGCTTGTTAAGTGATGTTCTTACATGCTACAGAAGTTATCAATAAACTTTAATTTAATTAACTGCAGAAAGCAGAAGCACTTCTCCTGGGTTGCTTGATTGAATATATAGTTTGGGATTAATTAATCCTCCCTTATATGTTTGTGTCTGAGGCTTGCGGACAAGCTTGTATGCATGCACAGCATATTGTAGCCGTTGTTAGATAATGTGATACATTTAAGAAGGGTGTGGATGTGTATATATTAGCACATTTGTACATGTGTTTGTGCACCTTGTTAGCAGAGATATTAAAAGTAGGGACTTTGTGAGGCAGAGAGATGTGTCAGTGAAAGATCCATAGTCTGCCAGAGAGGAATTCCCTCGGTGCAGACAGCACTGACAGATAACTTGAGGCATGGAGGCAAAGAACCAGGAAGCAAGAAGAGTTTCTTCTGACTTCTGTTTTCTCCCTCCCTCATTTTCCTCTCTCAGCGTCACAGTTGCTGCTTTGCTATACAGTATAATTTGCTCTCTCTGGAAATAGTTGATTTAGGGAAAAAATGTGTGGAGTTTATAGTTTGGCTGATTTATATGTAACAATTTCTCAATCTCTCCTTCTATTTGCACCCTCCCTCTGTCTCTGTGTCCCTTTGAACCTTCATGCCTCTCATGTGTACTTTCTTCCCCACTTGTCACGTGTTTTCTGCATTCCTTCCTCCGCTGTCTTTTCTCTTTCCTTCCGATTTACCTCTTCTCCCTTCTTCACCTGTCATTCTTTTCTGCCTCCCTTCTTTTCCGTCCTCGTTGTCTTTCCTTTTTCCTTTTCCTAGGTCGGTGATGAAATCTTGGAGATCAATGGCGAGAGCACCAAGGGTATGAAGCATGCGCGAGCCATCGAGCTCATCAAAAGCGGAGGCCGACGTGTCCATCTGGTGCTCAAGAGGGGCGATGGCTCTGTGCCTGAATATGGTGGGTCAATCTACGAAAACATTCCCTTCTCTCCCATCTTCACACCCTGAGCCAGGGGACGCTCAGTGGACGGTGGTGGGTAGAAGGCGAAAGAACTAAATCAACCTTCCAGCACCCTTCACCCATCCCTGGCACAAACCCACCAGGGAGGGGAAGACGGGGTCGGTTGGTCTTGAGTCTCTTTCTGGTGGAGGTCACTTCTGGGCTTTGGTATTTTGTTAGGGGGGTATGCAGGGAGGAGGTTGCTCCTGTGGGTGCTGTTGCCCCCGCCCCCCTGCTGTCACCTGCTCTCAGTTTCCATGTCACCCCGCTGTCACTTTTCACCTTCTGGCCACTGAGCAAAAGCACTTTGCTGGGACTTTACAGAAAGGTGGTGGGTCTGATTTCTGTGCTACATGAAAATAGCAACTGTTTACAGAGTTTGACCAGAGAAGTGCAAAATCAATGTTTCTTGTGCATAAAAAGTAATGTTGATGGCTCCAAAAATGACATACTAATATTAAATTTAGCATTGAGGGGAAGAGAAAACTTGATCCATTGAATCCCGTGATAAAACATGGGACATCTCATAGCTTTGGTTTGGACGTGATACAAACATATTTATGATATTTATTGAAGGTGAATGTAAGCTACTGAACTTCTTTAAGGTTTTAAGTGAGACCTGTTTTGAGAAGAAAAGGCAGCCTGATGCTGTTCTTCGCCATTTCAAAGAGAAAATCTCACTATACTGTGCTTGACATTACTCACTAATTTGCACCCACTGTTAATGTCATTAAAAAGCTGTGACAATAGAACTGCACCCTACCCCATTCAAAAAGAAGAAGAGTTGCCCCAATTATACAGGCTTTTTGTACAGTGATTAAAAGAATAGAGGCATTTTTACAAGTATTTTTGTTCTGTGTACAGAGCCATGAATTGAAGCCACATATTAATGGATAAAAATCTATTGCTGCATGAACTTGTCAAAAGTGTAAATTAGATTTTTTTTTTCCTTCTACTGTCTATTTTCCATAATATTTATGGAATGTTTCTTTCTTTTTTTTAAATTGTACTGACCAGTTTTGATTGATAGTCACGAGTCATCTTAATTGTTTTTGGGGT
The DNA here is from genome assembly GCA_032362345.1 of Sandelia bainsii. Taxonomy (NCBI): domain Eukaryota; kingdom Metazoa; phylum Chordata; class Actinopteri; order Anabantiformes; family Anabantidae; genus Sandelia; species Sandelia bainsii. Next base: position 7,435,407 of record JAUMHL010000025.1, read on the forward strand.
TTTTTCTTTTTGTTACCTCTTTGAGTGGAGATACATTTGCCTGTCTTGAAAAGTTCATCAATGTATTTTTTTGCGCTAAGAATGTGCTGTCTTAACCTGCACCGATATGACATCATGTGAACTTGTATATTTTTGGATCATTATTTGTACTTTTTAGTTGGCACAACCTTTGACAGTCTTGCCAGTATTTCTTTTGACTTCTGTCAACAATGTAAAAGTGCTTCATATGCTATTGTGTTGGGTGTGCAAGTGTCACTGTCTTTATTTTTTGGGTTTGAGTTTCTGCTGCTTCTGTGTCCACATCTTTAGGTGTGTGTGTGTATGTGTGCGTTTGCTTGTTTCCAGTATTTTTCTCTGTAACTGATGGTTTCCACTGAAGGGTTTGGGCAATTTCCTGGACTGTCTCTTAATTCTGAATGACTCAATGATCAAATAAATACTTTTTTTTCATTGAAAAATCAGCAAAATAATTTTCCTTTTCTTCTTTTATGTTGGTTCCAAGGGATCTAAACTACTGTGCTCTTCTCTTTCTGTGTTTGTGTATCTTCCTTTCTTCCCATATTGCACTGGGCTCTTGTCTTCCTTCAGGGATGGTCGCTTCTCATCTCACTGCATGTATGAGAAATGACAAGATGGGGGAGGCCTCTGTCCTCCAAAATCAGACCACGGTTAGTTGCTGTCCTCCCCAGTCGTCTGGCTCTCCGTCCCACTTCCTGTTGTCCTCTCTTGCGCGCTCTCTGTCCATCCTGATGTGTGTTGTGTGGTCTCCACTCACCTGTACCCTTGCGCTACTCCATACATTCAACTCCATTCACCAAAACTGCATTGCTAGTGTCGCCGCTCCCGTATTCGCTGTTATGGGTACTTCATGGTTATGTCTTCACCAGCTGCATTAAACCTCTGGGCAACAAGTCTCAAGGTGAAATGCAGATGTTTAGTTTATTATAGTTAACTAATTAATTACTTTACATATCTACGCTACTTAAGACCAACAGAAAACACTCTGTTTTGTTACTGCTGGTGTTCTGCTAGTTTTCTACTATGCTTCCTGGCTGTGTTTACAGTGTATTCATATTTAAGAAAGCATTATGAAAGCTGCTCAAGTAAATGATTTAGTCAGACTGAATGTCCCTTGAAGTAAGCAGTTAAAATAGATATAAAATTGTGCAAAGCATTACATTTTTCTTGTCTTATTAAAATGCCACCTAAGCTGCGCACACAGTTACTGTAATACAGAAATTGTTTTAGTTGTCTAAGGCATCATGACCGCGCATGAAAGAGCATGGCTAATCAGTACAGTCAAGCAGCATCATCAACATGCAGCACGTTGGCGCCAACTGGAACCAGCCTCCAGTCCAGCCACTCGACTAGCCAAGTTCCATTCTGCTTTAGACTTGGGAACAGGTTTGTTATGGGTAACAAGTCTCTCCAAGCAATGGCTGCTTCACAACTGTGTCACGCTGCCTTCTATTCTCATGTGTAAGCTACAATGTTTTGCCACTGACTGTTGCTGGGCCATCTAACAACTAGTCATCTTTGCTGGCATTAACATCAGAATGGCTTTCAATGGAAATGTTCTCAGTTTCATATCTGAGTGATTCAGCATGGTTCATGTTTAAGCAGACAGAAGCTTTTATAGTCTAGATGTTTGATCCCACTGCCCTCGTTTGTATGTCACACTGTGTTGCAGACGGCAGCCTCAACGACAGCATCGCAGCCAACCCAGCCTCAGGGTTACAAAACGCTGCGGAAGTAAGCACCTTTCCCTCAGTCAACGCGCCATCGGAGTCAAGCTACCCACCAGAACCCCACCAATCATACAAGAAGGAGCCAAGCCACAATTCTACCAGTAATGGCAAGCACCACCATTCCAAGCACCGCCACCGCTCCCCCAACAAGAAAACCAGCACAGGCAAACACAAGTCGCGAAAGGTAACGGGTAAGGGCTCATCAAGAAAGCATGAGAGAAGTGACAGCCATCATCACCATTCCAGCGGGCACCACCGTAGCCACCACCATTCACCTGGCAGGAAGTATAGGTCACGCAGTGCTGAAAACACCCTTGATGGCCGTCATGGGGCACACCGCCATGGCCGCTCCCCCGACAGACGCCATGGTCACCATTCCTCTCACCACCGTTCACCTCATCGCTCACCACATCGCCATCGATCGCCTCATCGCCACAGGTCCCCCCAGCGTTCTCGACATCACTCCCCCACCAGACGTCACGCTCACTCCTCAGACCCCCCCCGGTACACCTCTCCAGTGAGACAGAGCCGGAGCCACGATAAGCCAAGCAAGGATGAGGCCGTATTGAAGGAACCTTCCAAGACTCCTGAACCCAGCCTACCTTATGAGGGCAGTATCCTCCGTGAGCCCCCAGCCCTAGACCGCCTGAACAGGGAGGCCACGCTTCAGTCAATGCACAAGGATGAGCACCTGTATGGGGAGGACAGCCTGCTGATGAGAGCCCACACTATGGAGGGTGCATACAAGGGCAACAGTCTGCTAAGGGATGTGGCATCCAGGGGCCAGAGAGATGCCTTCAGAGACACCACCCTCCCTAGAGTGCGAACCCCTGACTCAGATTCAGCCTACAAGAGGTACAGCTCACTGCTGAGGGGGCGCTCAGCTGAGAGGACGGAGAGGGATGGGCGGTATGCCAGTCGAGATAGTTCCCCTGAGCCACACTACCGAGCCCGCAGCCTTGGTCGAGATATCTCCCCAATCAGGAGCTCCAGAGGGGATGACTCGGAGGATGAAGTGGATGATGACAATTTTGTAGCTGCAAAGGTCAGAGAGTACTATAGCACCCTCAAGACCAACGCTAGGCGGTCATCCAGTCCCATGCTCCCCGAACCCAAGAAGACCTACAAGGAGAACCCCAAAGACCTGAGCATCTGATAGGATGGCTGTCAGCCAGTTACAGCAGCAACCTACAAGTACTCACTCCCATTGCCATTTATTTCTACAGAAATACACAAAGCTGTGTACACACACATTCACTAGCACACATGACCAAACAGACACACACACACACACACACACACACACACATACAGTATGTAACAGTGGTGAGTTACTAACAGGACAGTGATTCCAAATTACTTTTGAAAGCTGTTTTTTTTTTTTTTTTTTTATTGTATGTTTTATTTTCCTTTTTTTGTTTTTGGTTAAGCATTCTGCATTTACAGTAACTCAGACTTTTCCAGAAAATGTAAAATCGTAAAAAAACAATGATGTGCCTAACAGTTCCATTAACGAGCAACATTTAGTTTTTGATTTGATATGTGGCGGGCATTTTGTGCCGCACTGTCACATGATGAAATCTATGTACTTTTCCACAAGGATCCCATGGAAGTACTGCGCACCTGGATCAATGTAACCGGTGCTCACAATGATGCTGTGCATGTCTTTACCGGTTTCAATGTCTCTTTCTCTCTCTCGTTCTCTATCTCTCTCTATCTCTCTCTCCCCCACTCACTCCCTCCCTTCTTCTCTCTCTCTCTCTCTCTCTCTTTGTATCTCTTTCTCCCCAGTGCCACTGTTTTTTAGACATTTGACCAGACTATAGCACAAGCCTGCATTTGTTTGTATATTTTTGACAGTTTGCAGTATGTGTACATTTCAGAGGTGATCATTTTAAATGAATGAAGGGAAAATTAAAGTTAAACTATGATGATGATGATGATGATGTTAAAATAAAATAATATATTCAACAAATGAAAAAGTGTGTGGCTCTGTCATCACAACCATTAGAATCATTTGGGGATTGAGTGGAAGTCACATGAAGTCCCTAACAGCTTTAGCGATCCAAACATGGTGGAGGAGTATCATAGCAGGGAACACATTGGGGGACAGGTAGAAAATGTATCGTAAGAGTCTTTACAGTACTGAGCCTTTAATCATTCGGGCAAACAAATGGATGAAGAGGCTGACATTGTTTTCTTGGGGATAAAAGAAGAGTGTGTGTTAGTATGTGGGAACAAAGCCTTTGAAAAAAATGAACGCAAAGTTTGCACAGTTTCACAACATTAAAGCTTGGATAGGACAATCTTAAAAAAATTTCCTCTACTCTTTGTCTTGTCTCATTGATATGTGCTTTATTTATTCCCTTTTTCCTCTCATTGTCCTCTGTGTTCTTTCCCTTCCCCATCTTGTTCTTCGTTGTGCATCCTTTCTGTTCTCCTCACTGAAAGATTTTTCATTTGACAGAGAACAGACAGCAGGGAAGCTGCTGAGACAGCGGTAGGTGGTGGTGATGACGCCAGGAGTGCTGTGTTGTGCTTTATGTCCCCAGGAAACAACATTGGGGAAATGAAACAAAAACAGGGTGGTCACCCCTGGTGAACTGTGAATGCCAACAGGGATTTACTACTGGAGAAAAATGAAGTATTTTGCCTGGCAGTTTTGATACTGTAAGATGAGGCACAGCATGAGATATTACTGACGCCACATCAAGATACACAAAACATACAGACAGTTTTATCCTTATTACTTCTTTTGTTCAGTGTTTGTTCGGCATCCGTCTTAAAATCTTTTTGCTCTAGCTGTGTCACATCTCCATCTCTGGACATGAAGCTTTTTAAGTCAGGTCGAATCTATCTCTGTTGACCCAGTTCCTTTGCTCACTTTGTCTTTGCCTTCTAATTTGTTTAATGTCTGGCAATCTGAAGTGCTGAAATTTTACTGGGCAAATGAGTAGTGGGTGAGATCATGCAGGCCAAAACAGAAACGGGCAGGAACAAAAATGTATGGTCATTTTGTAATTTAGTGTAACAGTTATGTTACATATTGTCTCTTTGTCAGTTTCTTTTCACTTTTCTTCTTTTACTTCTTTTTTTCTTTTCTTTTTCGTCAATGCTGTCTCAGTTAATGCTGAAGTCTGGAATTTGCTAGTCTGCAGATCAACCATGCTAATATCTGAAGCCTTTATGTGAGGAAAGTATTGTGTATTCATATAATGATGAGCCATGAGCTCTTGCCCCTGACATTGGCTTTCTCTGATTGGTCAAAGCGGTGAGCCTCACTCAAAAACCTTTAAAATGGTATATATATGTAGTGCTACCAGGTTATTCAAAGAGTCTGGGTCACAGACACATTTGACTGCACCTCTCCACATTAAGATATGTTTTGGAACACACACTACTCACAAAAAATTAGGGATATTTGGCTTTCGGGTGAAATTTATGGAAAACGTAAAAAGTTCACACTACAGTGATATTATATCATGAAA
>JAUMHL010000025.1:7443232-7466690 GCA_032362345.1 Sandelia bainsii
AAAATATTACTAGAATATGTAATGAATGTACAATTTATTCCACTTTATAATGCAATAATGTGCAACGTTCTGGACAGTTGTGGCTGTCGACCAATGTGTTTACATCCTGCGGGTCTATGGTCACATTCGCGAGCCTGTTTAACGTGTGGGTGGGGATTGTCACCTTTTTTTTCTACCACATCACCTATTTTTTTTCTACCATGTCCTAAATATTTTTTCTACCACATCGCCTGATTTTTTTTTCTACCACTTATTTCACCTAAATATTTGTTTCTACTACATGACCCCTAGAGGGCTCCGTACATGTCAAAGCAACAGCCAGTGAAATTAAACAATGTCAGCCAATCAGAAGACAGACAAAAGGCTGTGATTCACTGTTTTAGTCACTCCCTCTCTTCACTCACTAGTTCGCTTCTCTTTTGTATTGCAAGCAACAAGGCTCCCTGATGTGGCCCTGATAAAGACGTAACAGGAAAATATCAACTCAGGAGAAGGATGACGGTTGGTATGGTGAGATCACAATTTATGATCTTATTGATGAACTTATTTTATTGCAGTATACTGAATGGGAACCCTCATATACACTGACCAGATTCTTGACAATACACAGCCCAAGTGCCAATTTCATAGATAGATTTGACAAACCCCTTAAAATCCCTTAAATAACCTGACATTGTTTAATTTACATGGTGCTTCAAGTACCATCTGATTAAACAAATACAGATATTTACCTGGTTGAAGAAGAGTAAATACTGGGCTTAAGTGCCAAATTTATTCTGCATTTGTGTTAATTTATCTAGTTTAGTACTAAGGTGTGGATGGTAGCATGTTAACGCACTAAGATGAGATCCTGAAAAAATATAACTGTGAAAAAAACGTGACTACTTGTAGGGTGTCATTTATATTGATGAAATCATACATTAAATTTGCAGTTCCCCCATCCCCTCCTCAGTTCTACAGAATGGTTTATTTTTCAACTTTACTGTTTTGGCTTACTGTCACCAATCTCATACAACCTGTCAGAGCAGTCAGTTGTTTTTAGTGAGAAAGATCCAACAAACCAACTGCAAAATATTCTTCAGAAACAGCTTGTATAAAGAGTTAGCTAGTAGCTGGTGAACATAGCAGACCATTTCAATACCTCAAAAACAGATATTTCTCTTTTTAGAGACCAAAAGAAGATTGAAAACTGGACTTACATGAAAGGGTTGTCACAAACAAAACTCTGTATAATGTCACATCCAAATATGTAAATAGGTTCCTTTCGAACATATTATCATATTTGAGTAATGTTGTGCCTACAGCCTGTTGACGTTTTCACAGCTGACATTTTGGCACAGTAGGAAGCTCTGTTTCTACCAATGACATTAACAATGTCTCTTTTCTGTTCAAGTGCCCAAAAAAAACATGACACTGAGCCAGCGTGCACAATACCAGGACCCTAGAATCAAAGCATTAATTTGATTGTTTACAGTTGTGCCTTTCCCACTGTGATATTAAAATGTCTTCAGTGGAAAAAGTCTTATTAACGCATGTTAAATGAAAGTAAATGTAATGAGGGCCAGTTGTTCTTCTGTAGGAGAGCATTTTTGAGCTCACTGTAGAATATTTTGGTTAATAGGAAAAGACTAGTTTTTAAACCGGACATTAGATTTCAGGCATGTGCGAGAAGGAAGTCACATTTAGTAGCAGCTTTTCAGTGGAAGTTTAATAAGTAAAAGGTTACCTGGGACCACAAAAGGAGGGTTTGTCTCCACAATGGCTGCTGTAGCCACTCCTCAAGACACTGAACGTATTTCTCCTGGTGCATGAAAGTACATGTGGGCCACTGTACCCAGCTCATGCTGCATGTGGTGTGCAGACTCAGGTATTTATCTTCTCATCACATCTCCCCTGATCAAAGGCAAATTTGTACACCCCATGGTAAGAAAAAAATCAGTTTTAAAGGTCTTATCCCTTCTTAAAAAAGAAATGTCCCTCGTAAAACTGCATCAGACTGGGCTAATAAAACTGCTGTCATGGTTATTCCGAAGAGAAAAAAAAGATGCTATACAGACCTTCCGATTCACATTTTCATTCAACTAGGCTTTGTTATGAATGAAAAACATTTTTGTCTCTTTGAAAGAAACAAAACAAAATGAAGCTTACAGTACCTGTAATGAGAACATGGTTGTCTGTATGTAGACAGCTGAATTGATTAATATAGTAGCGTATCTCTTCCATGAACCAACTTCTAATAGTAGTGGAGACAAACATGAATTCAAAATCATTTAAAATTCTAAATCTAAATCTGTTCTAAATATATTCAAATTTACAGGACCACGGTCCACAGAGGGGTTTGCCTTGGATGGCTGGAAAACATGGGATTTCGCCTTCCACGTTGTATCGACTACTTTAAAAAACAGAGTACCACGGCCCACAAGATGATCAGCAATTACCAAGTTCAGCAAAACGTAGTTGAGCAGCATGGAGAGCTTCTTGCTCCGAACTGGTATATAATGAGTGAGGAAAATAATGGAGAAACTAAATCCAATGAGGAAGAACTTGTATGAAGCCAGGACAGAAAAGCCCAAGGTTCAGCTACATAGTGCTGTGGATGCTCCTAGGGGTTCTGCACCACACCAATCACATCTGAAAAATAAAGAAGTCATGTACTTTTCTGCTGTTCCTGGCTTTTGGATGTGCCTGAGTTTTACCTTCTTTGACAGCTCTTTTTTTTCCTATGGCCAAGCTGCCCTGCTATTACTTTATAAAGGATTACACTACATCACAGAATGTCCCATTCTGTCAACAGAAAATGAAATGTGCACATAGAAATAATTTGTCACATGTGTCAAGTAGTACTGTGCTGCAGCTATCGGTCATGTTGCTGCCATCTACCATACATTCTTCTATAGTCAAGTGCATAATCAGATATGACTGTCAGGCGTGCATTACAACTGTGTAATCCACACTTTCTGTCTTGCTGTCATCAGACTCAGAGAGGAAATCAGTCGTGTGTTCAGAACAGGTCTACAGGCAAACATGCTTCAAAGCTTTGCCTTCCTTTTAGCATTCATTTCTTTTTTTAGATTTGACAATGTCAGGTTAAATATTGATGCTCTGAAGTCGCTTCAAAGGACTTGATGTAGGAGGGGGAGAGTGTTACTTTGGCAACATACAGAAGAAATATGTTGTTTACTGGTTGAAGGATTTAGAAAAGAGGAAAAATATCAAATCTATTTTTATCATGAGCCACATATGTACAGAACTTTACTATATCAGGTCCTGTACTCCAGGCCAAGCAATACTTTAAACTTGATTTATTAGTATTAGAGTTATGGAGTGTTATAAATGTATAGACACAGTAGCTTGTGAACACTGGGTAATAGCATTCCCAGTTTAAATTATGTGGGTTGAATTTACAACTAAGAGTTTCATACATTTCTTTTCAAGAATTCTTTTGTGAGGTTATGTCTCAAGACTAAATTTGTGCATGCACTAAATAACTGTATTCCATTAGTAGATTAGTGGCACAGTGTATTCACCTATAAACTCCATGCATACAGTATAAATGTGATTAATATCATATAGTCAGTGAGTAAGAAAATAATGAATGTAGGAAATTGTTAACAGTTATTATTAATTTCACTGCTTTTTATATGGCTAGGAGACACACAAACCTGTTTTAACTGGTGGTGAAATTAAAAATTTAGCCTTCAACCAAATAGTACAAATTAAGCAGAAAACAAAACTTTTTAACTTTCAATTTATTTCAGTTGTGCAAAGATCAAATTGAAATTGTGGGAATCTGAAGCAATATACTGTATATATTTAAATCCCAGTTAATCTGCTACCATTGGCTCACAGCTGTCACAAGTGTTGACGAGTGACTGGTAGGATGTAAACAGGAGAGAGCAGTGCAGCTGAGAGCTGATGGTGCTGCAGGTCGCTCAGAGGTATAACAAAATATTTGGTTCATGTGTTCTGATAAATGTAGGACTGTGGCAGCTTGGTGCTTTGGTAATGTGACGTTTGTATTTTAAAGAAGCCATCTTCTATATTTATAGGGCTTTCAGTGGAAGCGTGCTTTCTGAGTGGATGGATGCTTCTGTAAACGGTCCCCCGAAGAAGTAAATAAGTAAAGGCCAAAGAAGTAAAGAGAGTTAAAAGCTTCCTGGTTCAAACTGACTTATGCAGGGGACTCAGCTGAAGAGGGTTCATCATCATCATGCTCAGAGGATGAGTGCTGGTTCTCCTTTTCATTGATGAGAGGGCAGAAGAGGAGAGGTTTTATACAGAACTCCCAGAATACTTTTGTCACACACAGCACATGGGAAGAGAAGCATGATGGAAAGAGAAACCAGCTACAAAACCTCAGTGGATAGTTACCACACCATGGAAAAATGAATTTGCTATGTTATGTGTCACAATAATTTCTAACTAAATAAATTAGGTTATTAATTTTAACTTGCCTGTCAGGAATGATTGAATATAAGTAAGTAAAATGCCCAAGTGTAAGTAAGTACTGCACTGAAATAATGTCAGCGTAATGGAATTCACTGACCAGTGTCAGGTGAAATGTGAAATGGATGTCATCAATATTACCTTTAACAGCAGAGACTTCATACAAGGATTCTCCTTACTCTGATTAGCGCTAGAACTTGTGACTGATGAGCAGAAAAAAATATTATCTGAATTAATTATATTTAGAATTTTCATTAGTAGTGTGTTGTATTGACTTGGTGTTTGTGAGTAATTTGTGTTTTATGTCATGGTTACAACTCATGGACAATTAAATGTTTCCATAGTTTCCAGTGCCACTATGTACAAATGTATTTGGCATGTTGTGTCACAAAACTTCATATTGATTTATGTAATTGACTTGTGTCTATACAGTAATTAGTTTGACACCAAGGACATATTTCCATAATGGGATACAGTACTCAACATAGGAAAACAGTTGCACTCCAGTTGCATTGATCTCAGCTACCATTATACTCCTAGAGTTGTCATCTGGGATATTCTATTTTTTTTTTTCCCATATTAGTTTGGGATCAAGCCACAAAATATGTAGGCTGCAGGAGATTCGTACAGGAAGATATATTTAAAAGACGAAATTATGAAATTGTGAGTGGGTACTCTGGTGTCATCTTGTGGCAAGGTTAAGCCATCACACTCCCTGGGATCCTCACTGACAACAGAGCTTGCACACAGAGCGCAGCCTTGAAGCTGTGAGAACAGACAGTTTACAGAGTCAACAGACAACTTCCTGTGGCAGACATACTGTCACCCCCCAGAGCCATAACTCACAAGCTTGAGTGTGACTGATGCTCTAAAACGAGGGCATTCTGTGTCGTCCAGAACCATTCCCCATTATGAAGCAGCGAGTTTCCTGCCAGGGTGCCACATTCAACATCTGAGGCCAAGGACTCAGAGAGTCAGAGAGAGACACAAATCAATGTGTCACCATAGGAATTTTTATGCATGTGTGTGGTTGTATGTGTGTGTCACAGTCAGGGTCAGGGGGAGATGATAATCTCAAGTCTCTCTGTTTGTGGTATTGATTCAGTCTAGCTGCTGTCACATAGTAACATCCTTTCTTAAATGCCCTCTACTGCTACACAGTGTTTATATATATATTATATATTAGTTATTATATATACAGTCCTGCATATAGATAGATGCAAAATGCTTTATTTGAGAAGACATCCGTTCAAAGAACATGCACCACCTTTAATCAGCACTAAGCTTTTGAGGGATATCTCACATCCAGACTCACATTTGCCTGATACCTATGGTTTTGTAAAACTGACAGGTGATTTAGTGAGTGATATAAAAGTCTTGAAGCAAGGACACAAAGATGATAGAAGACTCTGTATGGGATTGTTCATTGTTAATTGCATGAAAAAGAGTGACTCACATCCCTCTATACTGTATTCCTGTTCCACCCACACCCACACACAAACAACACATGGTTTGCTTTTAAGTTGAGTTATTGCCTGACCACTGCATGGTACGTGTTCCGTAGCCCTTTATGCATCATTACATCAAAGTACTGATTCATCTATAGCATGGTGGAGTTGAAGACAGGCTGTAGGGGCTGGACACAGAGTCATGAGCGAAACCCAGCACAGAAATAGGCTGAGCCAGCACAAGTAAAGTGTTTTCTCATGGCCCTTTTCCCTCTTTTAATAGCAGCTTTTCTGTAATAGCATGCATAGTAAAATACTGCAGGGATTGCACAAGTTATAGTTAACAACAAAGATTTGTGTTGAGCAACAGCTTCTACTATAGAGGATCATATACACAGTATGGTTGTGTCGCTATGTGCAGTCGACACAGAGGCAAGAACACACGAGGCAGTTGTTGAAATTAACTGACTTAATTCAGTTCCAAATGTGTGGCTTTTGCATATAACAGAGCTGATATTATCTAATGTGTACACACTCAATTGTTTTTGCAGAGCATGGCGCACACTCACACACACACACACACACACACAGTCGATCACCGCTGGGGGAATTGCACAGAGATCCACAGCATGCTGATAAGCCTACAGTTAGCCAAGAAAAACACAAATCAGATACATTGACGTATTGACCTTGCCACTGGCCTGTAACAGAAAACCAAGTGAAAAATAATGAAAGGCACATTTGGAATAAACATTTCTGTAAACAATAGCTGTTTGTGTGGTGTAGTTACTGTTAGCATAGCTGAGCTGTGGAGAGCTAGACTTCATAAGACTTTTGTTTTCTGTGTGATGCTCAGTCTTAGTGGCACCAAACAGTCCTGAGACTCTCTCTCCGTACTCTCTGTTTTAGGGTTTCTTCTTTGTCACTGAAAAACAAAGGCTGCATGGACAAAGACAGGCACGCTTTGTGTTGACTGTGGCAGCTGTAAACTTCCTGCTGGGTGCACTGGACTGGTGTGGTGTGGCTGACAAGAGGAAACTGGTTACTTTACGGAGGGCATGCAAAGGAGGTCATTATGGAAACTCAGGTTCCACCTCAACAATTGTGTACTGTTGTTAAAGCTGGAGAAGTTCATGAATGCTGATTTCTCTGGTCTCTGAATTTACCACCTGGAGATAAAGATTATTTGTGTGAGTATTTGTATAATGATTATGGCTTAAAAATTACACTTGCAAACTGACATCAAACACATTTATTTAAGCTGGCATTACAGTTTTTGTCCACTTGGGGGCAGCATAATATGCTTTAAACACAATACAAAAACATAATTACTTTAAAAAGTTTTTGTGACAAATGTTTTAGCAAACAGCTGGCTTGTAATGTATCTCCAGCACATATGGAGCAACATTAGCAATTATTTCAGTTCATATGTGTGGCCACGAGGCAAATGATGGTTCAATAATCACTCTCCTTTTAGCTCTGGTTTGGCCTCCAGCACTTCAGCTGCTTAATGGCAGACAAACGCAGTTTGAAACTTACTGTTGAATATACTGTAGGAGCATTTAGCTAGAAGGAGTTTGAATGGACTTGCACTAGTTAAATGGTCAGAAACTAAATTCTGACTAATGCTAGTATTTCTCCATATCTCCTGGATGTGTAAGCTGAGAACTGTTTTCTGACACGTTACCTATATGAACGTTGTTAGATTATAACACAATATAGTATGTGTGATGCTTAGCTTGTTGTGGGGTTCTGTCTGCAGGTATTACCTTTATTGCTTTATTTAAACTTTCACCTGCATATGATGAGCATTCTTTTTTATAGTATTTAAGGGCCAAAATAACTTAATGTCAATTTAAATTTCGAAGAGCAAAACAGGCTTTGTTCCTCATGTGGTAACAGATGGAGATTTAGAGTTAACATACTGAAGTTAGAAGTCTTCATTTCTTAATCTTAACTTTCTTTCCTGTGTCTGCAGCCACTGCGACTTGTGATCAGTCCCTGTGATTAGTGAGGCGAGTGTTGCTTACAACAACGCCACTTGATGAATATCTTTCAATAAACAATGTATGGTATTTTGTTCTATGTGTTTGATAACTATGACCACCAATTTAAGATTATGAATAGCCAACTGAAATTTAGAATTTCTCCAGTTCTCTTCCTGTATTAGATAAACAGAGGAGTCAAATTATAAGCAGAATCCACAGTCGAGACTGTCAGGAGCCCACAGGCCCTATAAAATGCACCGACACCTGGTAGGAGGCATTAAGTCCACATTTCGTGAAGTTCATCATTATTATGAGCCTGTTTTATCACCTGAAACTCCAGCATAGCAGTCTCTGTGCTCTACCTATTACTAATGTTACGTGGGAAGTACTTGCAGTTTTGTAGAAGAGAAAAAACAAACAAGCTCACAATGGGAAGACAGAGAACTAGCAATGGAGATGGAACTGTAACCTTTTAGGCCCCTTTAGAGAAGTCATTGCCACAAAGTAAAACCTCTTTTTTTGTGGTATAGCGCATGTGAGGATACAGAAGCCCTGGTCTATTTCTGTATCAGAATGTCCATACTGTATCTCCACAGGAAGAGCGTCTACTCTTAAAGGGGTGGAAGATAACTGGAATAGGAGTGGGTGGGAAAAATTTAACCATAAATCGTGACTGATCTCTTTCAGTTGGGAAATATTGAAAACTACATGTCCAAAGACAGGAAGAACAAACAAGAACGCTTTTCTGGTTTACTGGCTTGTATCGTTAGCCAAAAACGTTGATTCATAGGACACCCTCTTGAGCAGTAAAAGTTGATTGACACAGAAGTGATGATGTAGACCCGCAGTGAGGCATAAGCGTTCTGATGGGTGTTACGTGTATGCGTGTGTGTAAATCTGTGTTCCTTCCATGAATTCTTTGCTGTTCCGTTTTGCATCCTCTGAGTGTGAGTAAGCACGTTTGTGTCCAGGATGTCTTACACTGAAGGGATGAATGAAGATTGTGAAAGGGGGTGTCTGCATAAGTACGTAGCTCCAGGAGGAGGAAAGGTGACTCCCCCATCGCCACCAACACCCTTACCACACCCTGTGCTAGACAATGCAGGGGTGGTGGGCGGGCAATTAACAGGACAGGGCTGTGGGTGGACAGAATGGACTGTTTCATACCTGGAGCAGCCGGATGGATTGTGTAAAAAGCCTTTGAGTTTGAAAGTAGACTTTCACATGAAATGTTAAAAGACTACCCCCCCATTGGGGTGGCGGGGTAATCAAACTTGGTCATTTATAACTCCAAACATAGAAAGATATCACTAAGAATCTATCATAAATTGAGCCAATATTTTTGAGTAAACAGGAGCCAACTTAATGTTATAAAAAGGCTACGTTGTCTGGTGCCTCGGCTGAGACTGAGGGGCAGGGCTGACCAACAGTCTAAAGGAAGTGAAAGCTCCCTGGGAAGCGTGACACAGTATGTAGTAAGAGAGGGTCACACAGCAGGACCAAAGATGCAGACTCTGACAATTCTATGGGAAAATGGCACTGAGCATGCTCCAAGACCCTTACCACACACTCTTTCCACAGTCTGGTGGGGATTTCTGCAGGGAGAGACCCCAGAGGACGCTCCATTGCTTCGCCTGCTGTGCAGGAAAAAATAGAAAATCACACAGACAATCTCAGTCTCTCTTTTGCTTTCCAAGCTGCTTTCTCATACAGCACATTTTGTATGCAAGTTACAGCCCTGCTTCCACCGAGATTTTGCGTGTTTCAGAGCATGTTTGAGTGCGTGATTGCTTACATATTTATTGCTTGCATCATTTCTTGTAGTCAGTGTATTGCACTTATTTGTCGAACGCTGTGTATCTGTGGGTACAGCAAACACTCGGACAGTTCTGTACAGGGATATAAACTCTCAGTGACAATTCCCAGATGTGCATGGCTCACAGAGTAAATCCTCAGTTGTTCAAGTGTGCGGGAAAAACTGCGTCTGTCCAAATGTTTTCCGGCCCATGCTTCACCCTGCTGACGTAACGGGCCTGCGCGCACGCTCTGGCACTTAAGTACTGTGACGTGTGCTGACTTCTGGAGTTTACAACTGTGCTCTGGGTTTACTACGGATACAGAGTCTAAGACAACATCACTGTGATGTCACTGCAGCTCGATCAAGTTATTATTGGAGCTACTGTTTCACTCGTTGGTCATTTTAATACAGTATGTTCTTCCTGGGATTTGACTCAGACTATCAGTCAGAGGAAGTTCCCTTTACTCTTTCAATGGAAATTTCGTATAATATTGTTGATTTTTAAAAATATTTAATCTGGGTATTGTGACCATAAAGAAGCACATGAGTTCATCCTTTCCTACACACAGGCTCCCACTGAACATTCATGATATCTTTGTGTATTTGGACTAGTGACCCCTGTGTCTGACCCCTGTCTGACAGTAATGATGTCAGACACTGAGGGGTTATCACGATCAGCTATCAGCAGTTTTGGGGCCTTGAGTGTTTGAGCGCTCCCGTCAGACTGACAGTGATCAAATAAGCCACTCCATGCTGGCTCAGCATCCCCCTTCACACACATGCACACACACACACACATGCAGGGGATGAAGTCACCCCTTGAGTACTAGCAGAGCTCCAGATTCTCTGTGTCTCCTCACTTAAACCCAGATGTTGTTGTGTGCTTGTGTGGTGAGCCTGTAGGCAGCTTTGCTCTTAACACTCTGCAAGACTTTTTCATTTGACCTTTGACCTTTATGGGCTGTAACTCCAATGAAGGGGCCTCTGTAGAGTGATGTTTTCCAGGATCTCTGAGATGTTGTGGTAAACTTGTTGAAAGCTTATGAGGATGAGTGTTGTGTGGTTTGGGATGGTTTAAGATTCTCAGGGTCATGAGGTTTTGTTGAGTGGGGTCTCTAAAGTTTAGGGCGCATCACTTACTAAAAACAAACAACAAGAGAGATTTACAGACTGTTTAGCTTTTAGCTTTCTCTCCCTTTTGTTTTGTTTAATTTGATGTTGCTGACCATGTACAATGATTTTTAATGTATTATGAGTTTTTGTATGTGGTAACTTCCCTCAGTTACCACATACTAGCTTTAACCTTTAACCACATCTCATGGTCTTCATCAGCAAGCTGAGTTTGTTCAGTTGTCATAGAAGTGAATCAGCTTCACATAACCTAATAATGACCTTTCACATGATCTAACTGAAGTTACATTACAACAGAAAATTATTGTGGAAAACTCTGGAAAGAGCGGATAAAAGGACTGTGATTTGAGATTATTTTGTCTAACTAAAAAACATTTATTATCATGAGCACTTTGTCATTGCTTTATTATATGTAAACAAAGATAATTACCAAGTAATAGTATTTGTAATCCAAACTGCAAACAAAAATTAAATCAGTGCATTGTGGTCAAACAAATTCAGAATAGAAACGGCAACATAAAACTCAAGATATCTGAGTCATTTGACTGACTTTCAGCAATAATGCACCTTTCCATTAAAATTAATTCTCTTTTGTACTTGAGCTGTATTCAGTTTTACCCATGCCCACCAGTTATTCTTGTATTTCAGCTTCCTGCGGGTTATCTATGCTTCAAGGCAGAGTTCTAGACAGAATTCTTGAAATAATAGAGACTAACTTTCACAGCAAATTTAACACTTCAGTAATGTAGTTAACAGTTTAACTATAGTTTCACTGAAAGTTTGATCATGTATTTTTCTTTGATCGTAATTGAGTTGTTTGGCTGAAACCATCTTTTTGTCTTCCACAAACCTGGCACCAAACGTAGGTCAAAGAGGGGAATCAGAGAGCATCTCATCCTTTTGCTTTTATCTGGCTGTCAGGCTGTTAATTGCATGGGAGAGTGTTTTGATGAAGGCACATTCCCTGGATGTTCAAGCTATCAGCTTTGTATAATGGGGCCAGAGCACAAGCTGTAGGGGGTGAGTGGGAGGTTGTGTGTCTGTGTTTGTGTATGTGTGTGCGTGCGTGTGTGCGGGGGGAACCAAAGTCTTATGAGGCTGAAGACAGAGAGATGTATGGCGGGTGCATATGGGAGAGGTAGAGACGTGACCAGAGTGAGAACTCAGTGAAGATGTTAGCAATATTATTTTCCTCTTTTTCCATTTTCCACTTCCCCTCAGTATTTCTCTTGTTTCTTTTCTCTGTTGTCCTGTGTTAGTTGTGTGTGTCACAATGCTTTCAGTATCTCCAGGATCAAAAATGCTGTACTGCAGGACTACTTTTACCCTCACCAGTTCACTTCAGTCATAAGATGTGAAAAGAAGAAGGTTGAAGGGGTAACTGATCTGTCTACAAATCTCCAGTCTGTTCAGTCAAAGGCTGAGCTTGTCTGCCTCAGTAGTCTCCAAGCACTCCACCCAAAAAATCTAATTTAAGTTGCTTGGACATGAAATAGAAAGGCAATAAAACATATTTTGGGGAAATCTACTTGTTTACTTTTTTATGTCAACTGTTAGGTGAGAAGGTAATGATGAAGCTACAACCAGGAGACATTCATTTTAGCATTCAGAAGCAGAGGACATCACCTATGAGTACCTGTAAAACTCACTGATTAACACAATAAATTTTGTCTCTAAGGGTTGAAATGACATGCTCTGGTTTTGGCAACTTATAAATACCTACTTGCCTTGTTGGAGATATGCAGGCAGTGACCAGAGACTCTTTGTGCCCCCACAAAACCACAAGTTGTCACTTTTACATGTGGTTTTCTTGTACAAATGAAGCAAACAAGGCATCTTAATTGGCTTTAGAGCTGCTGTTACCAGCATAACCAGCCTAGTTGTTTACTTAAAAGGCTATAGTTTGGTGGTATCAAGTGGTATCAATCTTCTCACCTCGCTCTTGGTAAGGAGGCAAATGATCACATTTTTCCTTTAATATTATGATTATAAAATCCTATTATGTTAGACTTTAGTTCCTGTCATATTTCTAAGAAAGACTGAACTTCTCCAGAGATGTAGGGGAAAACATGGTTTTAAATAAGGCAACTGGCATCAAAGTGGAGCTGCTTCTTCAAACTGAGCGGCACTCTCTGCACTCATCTAGGCATCCCCGTCCTCTGATTCCCTTCCTCTCATTCTCTCTTTCTAGGTGGCCTTGTCTTGTCACTTGAGTCAACCACAGCCAGTAGCACTCAGGCAGGCCCAGTAAATTGCCAATTCCCCATTACAGGCCAGGTTTCTGGTTTCTCATCATCCAGTCTGCATGGCTTCCTTATCAGCCTACAGAGCTTTTCATCTGCCTCTCTGGTCCTCTGCCACACCACCAGGTTCTCGTTTAGCATCCCACCCTGGGAGCAAAGCTGTTTAGAGGAATTATCTTTCATCTTCGTAGGTGGACATTGAGGTCTGGGTGGAAACAATGTCTGAGAGTGGAGTTTAGATGTACTAGTGAGTAGTTAATAGTTCACATGAACCTTTCTTGAAATACTGAAAAGTTTGAGTTTGTCTCTCTTATACTTATTTTTAAGTCTATTTCCAGACTCACTCTTCCATCAGTCATTTTATAGAACTAGAATATTTCAAATGACCAGACAAAACTTTCCACGTGTTTGTGGTTGTAGCTGTTGTGTTTGTGTTTGTGCAACAGTTAGCTCAACTTCTTGCTCCCACTCCACATTGGGTTTCAGAAGGAAGTGTTTTGTGATGAGATCCAGATTTTAGACAAGACTAATCTAAAGATTTGAACCTAAGCTTTGTGATGAAAAGATGGAAGAATCTGTGGGGGTGTCGCACTGGCGCTGCAACCCAGAGTGCTTAGTGTTTGGACCTGGTGACTGGGACCTGCTGGTGGAGACAAAAGGCTTTGGCTTTGGCCATCATCTGCCCTCCAACTGAGGGGCTCTGTAGGCACTAATTCTCCTCTGTCAACCCCTGTCAACCTCTGCTCATTACACCACTTACTGGGAAACCTCTGGTGTATACCTCGGCACAAAAATGGGACAATACCTTTGTGGAATGTGAAATAACAACAATGCACTGTGGGAATATTACATGGGGGCGGAGAAAGGAGGAGGGCTGTTCATTAGAAAAAGAACTTTGTGGTGTGCTTCCTGCCAGTGTTGAAAACCTGTGGTGATTTTTTTTGTTTTCAGGCAAGGAGAAAGGGAGCTTGGTGGTAGGTGGGGTCAGTAGAGTCCCTTTTCAAGCTGAGTCTACTCTACAAAGCAGCTTTTCACAAAAATCTTATGTGTGTAGATTGCATCACAGTGTCAATGCATTACATGTGTTTTTATGTATTCCTTTTGTTCACCCCCACAGCCAGGCACCAACTTGCAAGCCAGCAACACTTTCACCAGCCACACACTCACACACTGTTGTCATGTGCCTGCTCCATAAGCCACCGATGAAACTCATCAACCTGAGCTGCAAGGTAATGTCTTTCATCAGGTATTCTCACAGATTTAGAAGGAAAATTACTGTTTGTGTGATTTAATAACACAAACAATCTCATGAATAGCTACAATCTCGTGAGTACCTCCAGTCCTCCACTTTCCTCACCTCTTAACCCAGATTGCTCATTTTGGAGCCTCAGCAGAACAATTCCAGTTTGTTTGTGTCTATAAACCCAGAGATGTGTCAGCATGTTCTCAGCATTTGAGTGTGCATCTGCATGTGCGTGTTCACATGCAGATGCAAACAGAAATGCATGTTTTGAATTTGTGCAGTTGTTTTGCATCTATTGTTGAATTTTGAGGCCATATTTGTGGCTTTGCTACCCAGCTGCATTTGCAGGATTGTGGAAGATGAGTCTGGGGAAGGGACAATGATCTCTGATGTGACTCCTCTCTTTGCCCCTCACTTTCTCCTTCTTTTTACTCCTGCTCTAATGCTCCCCGTAAGATGCAGCTGGTCTGTGATCTCATTCCTCCTCAAACAAAGCTGTAAGTAATCCTACTCTCCCTCACACTTCTCTTTTCCCTGTTCTTATCAGCCCAGGGCATCCTCAAGAAACACCTCTTTCTCCCCCTGTTGTTGATTTGTCTGACAAGTTGTCATCAGACCTGAGATGAACTGAGGTAATGATGTGAAATGGACTTCACATCTTTATTTCAAAAATACTGCAGTTGCACACAATTGAAAACAGTACTCTCCAAAAGCACTGGAAAATAGTGTATTTGCTGTGAACTGAATACATTTGGGTTAAAGATCAAAAGATGAAAATGAGACAAAAAGTTGAATTTCAGCTTTTGTATCCTGGTATTTACATCTTGATATACTGAACAACCTAGAACACAGCACCTTTTGTATCAGATGACCCACATTTTAAATAAGCAACAGTACTGGTATAGACTTAAAGTAAATAAACCTTGTTATTTGGTTGCATATTTCTTGTTGTGCAATAACTGCATCGAGCCTATGACTCACTGACATCACCAAATTGTTGATTTCTTCTTTTACTATGCTTCTGCAGGCTTTTATTGTAACTTAATTTGGTTGTTGTTGTTGTAAGTACTGGGGGTAATTAGAGAACTTGTATGGTCTGTATCAGAAGCAGATCTTTCTTCCTCCACACTTTGGCCTTTCCATCGCTTTGATAGAGGTTTATCTTGGCCCCATCAGTCCATAAAACATCTGGCTCCTCTTTGTACTTTTTTGAAAATTCCAACCTGGCTTTCCAATTATTACCTTCACCACTGTGGTTTCTTTCTTTTTTAGAACATCCCAAAGTTTTACTGGCTATACCCAGTGTGTGTGCAATGCCTCTGGTTCGTTTTACTTTTCTCAAAAGTACAACTCTTTTCCCACTGTCCCTTCTAGTTGATTTATCATTTTAACTTCAAATGCAGTCTTCACAGGTTCAACCCAAGACTAAAACCAAGAGAAGTCATTTAGATCTGTTTATTATTTGAAAATCAATCTCACAGACACACCTGGGTAACAAGACCAACACCTGTTGGTCACATGTACAATACTTTTGCTCGATGATTTGATACAACAGGTACCATGTTCTGTGTTGTTTGATATATCTAGATGCAAATAGCAGGAAAATAAGAATTAAAATTCAGAACATTTGGCTCATATTTATTGTTTGATCTTAAGTGTCTTCACTGTACAGCAAACATAAATTAGTTGAGCTTACAACTCCAATACTTTCGGAAGGGTCTGTAGCTGTGACCACTATAGAAATTTTAGAAATTCCCATAACCCTGAATAGTTCAACATGCAAATATGTGGGTAAATGACTCCTTGCCAACAATTTCAACAATTTTAAACTCACCTTTGCACAAAATACACTGCATTTTGTATCTTGTTACAATGAACCGGGGAATTTTTGTTTCTGTGGAGTTCTCTGGTCACATCCATATTTATGGTGTTTTAAAAGCAAACCATGGCAGTTTCATTGCGGATTTATGTGGCTTTATGGTACAATTATTCTTGAGTGCTGCAGTTCACAATAGTATTTTAGTGACTCAAGTCAACTTGACTTTTTATTTAGTGGAATAATGATGGGTGGCATATTATCCACCATGGCGAAGAATGTCAGATTATCTTCTCTCAGCTTTTGAGGCCTAAAGGGTAATACATTTTTCTTACCATGAGGCCGAACTACATGTTATCAAAAGCCTCTATGACTGACCTTGAACTCAGCTCAAGCATGTGTAACATACCTCCACCTATGGTAGTGAAAGCCAGATTTTGCTGATGAAAACTACACTAATACAATGCAGCAGTCCCAGATGAGGCCAGGAAGGAAGAATTAACAACATATCCTCTACACGAAAGCCCCAGCCCAGGTCGTCATGTCGTTACACATAACACACCCGTTTATTCAGTTAAGCCTGGTTAAATTATCACTGCCAGTCAGAGGGCTTCATGTGCTTTTCCACACTCTCTGACTCACTAAAATACAGGCGTGTTTGCCAAGCAATGACCGATAAGTGAACTTGGTTTTGCTAAAAGGTGCTGATTGTATTAAAATATGATGGCAAAGAAAAGGTTCAAGATGCGCTCTTGTTCAGCATGATCTTCTGACCTCATCAAGAATGTTCTCTCTGAGTTTTGCAGACAGATACAACAGTTGGTCGACCACAACTCTTCTGGCACAGCTTAAATCCTGCATCTCCTCTGCGCTCTCAGAGAAAGGCACTACTGTGGTCATGCTTTTTCCCAACATGAAAGCATAAGTCTATTAAAACATCTTAATTACAAAACAAGATGCAGCCGCTCTGAAGTGGTGAGAGACATGATGGGGTTCAGCACAACCTCTTTCACCTATCCCATGAAGATATTTGCTGGAAAAGAGGTCTGGTTCCCATGTGTATCGATGTATTTGTGAGAAATTTGGACTTCTGTGAATTCAGTGATTGGTAGAGGGTTTGATAATGACAGAATAGGAGCACATTTTGAGGTTGTAAACACATAATTCTCTATGGGATGCCTCACATTTCACAAACAAACAATCTTGGGTTCACAAAAAAGGAGTGAGGGGTTGAGCCTTAAACACGGACTGTTGATCGGTACCAGGCGATAACAACCAACACTGTCACGATTCCATAATGCCTTTTCAACATATGGCTTTTATCTTTCGGTCAGCTTGATTTGTGGAGTTTCAACCATGCCTGTCTTCATTTAAATATTTTAATGAACTCTGCAAATGCGTAATGTGTGAGATTTCCAAGTAACAACCTTAAAATTTTGTGGATGAGTGGTGGGTTTATGCAAAGATGAATATTGGGATGTGGCCTGATTTTCCACCTGGCCGTGAGGCCATTGACCAGACATATCAAATGGAAGGGAAACAGAGTGTATGTCAAACAGAAGTAGACTATTTAGTCTATTCCATAACTTCCCAAGGACTTATTGATAACACTGAGCACTGCTGCAGAAACCACAGCATTATTGTCAACACAGGCTAAAGGTGTGCGGCTGTGTGTATGTGATTGAGCGCATTCATGTTCACCGCATGCTGGCTTGTTTTCATAAATCTTAGTTATAATAATCAGAGTTAACTTTTGGGTAATGGCTCAGTTCACTGCAGTTCACTGCACATCCTGTGTGAATAAAGGCAGCGTTGAACATGCCCTGTCATTAGCTTTGTCCTTCTTCATTTGCTGACACACAAGATATGAATAGAATAAACTCATTACTGAGCAGCTTTGATTGAACAACAGCAGTTAAGGAAGACAAGACAAGGAAAGGTTATAGGTTGTATAGTGACTATGTTCACTTTAATGTGAACATGTGTATGTTATTTCTGCTGTTCTTGTAAGGACAACACAGTACTTTATAGTTTGACTAACCTTAGTGACTCTAAGGATGAAAAGGCAACTGTGACAATTTTAGATATCAAAATGTTTTTAATAATTTGCTTTACCAGTTTTGTAAAACATTCAACAAAGACCCTCAGTAACCACTGGGAAGTTGAGTACCACTATTGAAAGTTTCTGTAACCTCAAGATGTGTGTTGTTTTTTTTTACTTTCTTTGCTCTTGTGGGTGTTAAGTGGTGACCACACACATCTGACATCATCTGACACAAATCAGAGTGTTTCTGTTTTTTTCTGGCACAACAGTTTTTCTCACACTTTCCAAGGCTTAATTTAAACCCACAGAGTGTCTTATAAAAACAACAAAGAAAATACATCCTTGTTGACACATTTGTGAACATTTCCAACTCCCATTTTGGCTGTCAGAGTTAACAGAGGTGGCACGGTGGTGTAGATGCTTTAGATATCTACAGGCAGCCTTTGCAATCAATAGTTATGATTGCTTGAAATTACAAATAAATGGCATAAGCATTTGCTTTGCTTTTATAAATGTAATCAACATTTAACATAGACATAGAACTAAAATAGATTCAATATATCTGGTGCATATTTAAAGTCATAGTCATCTTTCTTAACACTGCCTGACCTATTCTACACTATTGTTTCGAACAAACCAGTGTCAAAATCAAAAATGTAATTATAATTCCCTCCTGAGTTGTTTCTTGGTCCTGTCTTACAATAAAATTTCTTAATTTTCTTGCTCTGCTCTACTTGACATTGTTCCTGATAGAAGTGGCTTGATGCAGCTAGTATCATGCTACATTGTGTATTCAGTTGCTGGTGCAGAGGAATGACCAGCATTTGAGTGTTTATTTGGAGCCAGTCCCAAACTGATGCTGAAGTCAATCACATCCCACATATCCACCTCTATTTCCTTTCTGGTTGAATGTAATTATTTTCTTTATTGTCCCTCTCCTCTGTATTCTTCCTCCTGTGTTCTTTAATTGCATACTACTTGCCATCCTTTCATTCCCTTCCCTCCTCTGCTGCCTTTCCTTGTCAACTCATGTTATTTATTGTATTTACATATGTACAGTAACCCTAACCTAGGGGACATTAACTATACTGAGATCCAAAACAGTGGAAGACAAGAAGGCAGTTAGGTGTAAACAGTTTTAGACAAACAAGCAATGTGCTGTCATAAATCTTGATTCTCAAAATACATCTAAAAAGCCACAGTAAATAATTGAGGAAATTGGACAGTAAATCCATGTGTTGTATGTCAGTTGGTGCAGGATTTTACAAATTTACGATTTTAGTGCAGGTTCTGTTTCCTGTACAGCTGCCCCTGCATGGCAGAACCAAAGAGTGAGTGGAAGACTTTTTTTACAAAGAGATGAGATGTGATGATGAAGCTATATGAAAAGTTAAATATATGAAAAAATAATAGAGATTGTACTGTTATCCTTATTTCAGTTTTAAACCACAAAGAAGAGATGTGTGTGTTTCTATAGTGGCACAGTCAGTTCCCTTGAGTACTCTAAATCCTCAGTGGCTGTGTTTCCATAACATCTTGTTCTTGTGTGACACACCACATGGGTCAGGTCTTCGCCACCTATGAGCTAATCTCACGTCCATTCACAGCTTCCTTAGAAACACTGCTATTGGAACATTTATATCATGGTGTCTCCACTGACACATGCACACACACACACAGCCCTCTGATACATACACAGACACACTATCTCTAAACTTAACTCTGACTTAACCACACTGCAAGATAGGAGGATGCTTGCATACTGTGTTTTTTAACACAGATCAATACTTACTTCCATGACAAACGTCTGTGACGCAACAATGTGTCATGCTCTGGTTAAGAGGCAAGGGGGTGGGGTGGCCATAGCGGTGGTGTTGGCATGGGTTGAGAGAGACAGTGTGATGATTCCTGTGAAAGGATATGGTTAGTTCCTCCAGCTCTAAGATTTGGGTGCGTAGAGCATGATACTTGGTTGTGTTTGAAGATGTGATCTCGCATTTGATTTCCATTCAGCAGGCAGGATGGGAGGGTGGTGGTCCATGCTCCCCTGGGCTACCACATCCAATCCATATCAGGGTCAGGCAGACTCTCTTATAAACACTAATTAAAACACTGGAAATGGCTGCCCAGCTAAAAGCTCATGCTGATAAAATCCAGCTGGATAGAGTGACACTATGGAGGACAAGCATAGTGAAATTAAATGCTATAATCTACAGTATCTGAAAGACACTTCTGCTTCACTGTTCATTTTCAATTATTTTGCTGTTTAAACATAATGACTGACATTCATACTTTACCTTGCCTCTCTTTCTGATAATCCCCATTTATTTTGCTGTTTCAGGGAACAGCACAAGAAATAATCACTGATCAAAGAAAAGAAATATAAAACCATTAATATTTCTGAATATTTTTGTCATTGTTTCTGTAAGACAATCCAAACAGAGAAAGAATTAAAACATACAAACCATCACTGGTTTTGTTTAAGCCTTGCAATATGCACTTTCCCAGAGCTGTTTCATTAGAAGTGTGGGAAAACAAATCTGTGAAAGAGCCTTTAAATGAACAAAACTGTAATTAGACCATTAGCTGTGGCAACTCTAGTGTCACGATGCTGCTCCGTTCTTCCGCCACAGCAGTGTTTCTGAATAAATAAAAAGACAACAACAAAACATGACAACTTAAAAATAAATATGTTAAAGCTGATTTAACTGAGTCTTTGTGGATACCTTTGTGTCTGAGGGAAACATGGCAAATTGGGTAGTCTTAGGGGAGGATGTAGGCTCATAACTGCCCTTTACCCTGCAGGGCATGGCTGCCTTATCAGATAAAAACCAAAACCGAAGGAATCGTCAGGTTAAAAGCTTTAAACTAATGAGATGGAAATGATGTAATTAGATTCATCTGTTGTTCATTTGAAGGCCAAGTCCTCATTTGGGCTCTATGGGGTGTACAGTGTTACGGCATTGAATTTAAGCTAAAGTAACCTCAGCTTCATTGTTTATGTGGCTTTGAATTGCAATTATTGCATATAAAATTCAGGATGGTGACAGACCAAACTCCGCAGTCCATTAAGAGACTGAACAGCAGTGTTTGCAGCAGCAGCACAAGCCTCTTTCACAGCCCTCTGACCTGGCAAGAAAATCAAAAATAATAAAATATAGTGATTTTTTGTAAATGATTTTATGCTTCTGTTGTTTTAATATGATACAATTACATGCTGACTCTATTACAAATTTCTCCCTGATTTCAGCAGTGCCAAAGGATTTTGGCTGTAGCATCACACAGTTATACTGAGTTCAGTCTTTTGAGTTTGAATTGTTTTGTTGTGTTTTTTAAGTAATTGTCAATATGAGCACAAATTAATTTTTTTTATTAAGAGTTTTTTTTTTGGCTCATGATTCCTATAGTTAGTAGTTCCTATAAGTTCCTATAAGTTCCTATACTGTGGTTATTAAAATGCTTTAATAGCGATGTGTTGGATTCTAAGAGCAATTGAAATAATTCTGATGGTAAAGATGTATAAAGAGCGGTCTGCAGACAAGTCTTACTGTCTTACAGTTTCTGCTGATTGTCATTTACTAGGTCCTTGTTCATTGCAAGACATCTTATGAATGGATTAGGGATCTTATTTGTTTGAACAAACATGTCAGTTGAAGCATAAAGATATGAATACTCTGTAAGTGCTGTTTTTCACATTTTGATGCATAATACACATACAGGGCAATGCATCATCAAGAAACCACTTTATCTCCATACTTATGGGTTTATTAGAAAGCAGCATTCACAGTTGGACTGAGATTTTATTTATTCTTTTAGCATACAGTACTTTTACAAGTTTATGGTAACACAAACACTGTAAACTGTAAAAAAAAAATCACCTGGTAAATATGATACTTTGCCTGAAGCCTTGGTCTGAGCCGGTTGCCCAGCTGGATGAAACTTTTAAGTAGTGCAATTTTACGTAGAGCATGCAATTTTGTTTACAGAGTTAGTGGCAAATATTATAGACTCTCCAACAGTTCAAGTGTAAGTAAATGAAAGATTTTCATATGTTGTTGCAGCCTGGAAGGTTGTTTTTTCATATAAATTTATATTGCAATTGACATCACTGAAGATCCACGTAAAGCCAAAAAGTATTTCCGTTCTTGCTCCATCTCGCTTCCTTCCACTTCCATGCTTTCCTGTTCCCTTTTCATCAGAAACTGAAGCTTCCTAGAGCAAGCTCAGGATCTGGAGTGGCGATTAGAAAAACAATAGACATTGGCTATTGTCCCGCAGCTCATCAGCACTCTGCAAGCAAGCTACTGAAACATTTGATAATCATACCTAAAGACATAATTAAAGAGATTCATCAAATAAAACCAGCATCCATGACTCCTTAGTAATACTAAAAGTGGGTCATCAGTGAGAGGTCACACAACTGAAACCTGAACTTGACCTTGAACATCCATGTACCTTAAATTTAAAAAGAAAATAGACCTGGATTTTGAGAGAAAGAACTTTGTCAAACATCAAAAAGAAATGCTAATTAACATGAATGGAAGCCATAAAAAAATTTTATGGGTTGAAGCAATTCTGTCCACAGCAGGACAACAAAATGAATGTTTTCTTTGTTGAGGTTCACACAGTATATGAATCTACTTTATTTGTGCCTTCCTCTTTCCTCAGGCCATGTAGAGAGTGGAGCAGTTGCAGATGTCTTGTTTCAGTAAACCACAGGCCCAAAAGGGATCCCTCTCGGCTGTGCATTTAGTATACAAACTACAAAGACAGGCTGCGGTCAGCACACCCTTGTGAAAGGGGCTAAAATAGTGTCAGCAGGATGTCCAACAGACTGCAAGCAATGCAGAGGAAAGACCAGAACAGAAACCAACATGTAAAGGAGAGGTGAACTCTAATTACTGTCATCTTCTTCTATAAAGAATGGGCATTACAGAAAATAATATGTTAATATTTGTTTTCCTGAACAATGGCATCTGTGATTAACAGAGGTGGGTAGAGTAGCCAAAAATTGTACTCAAGTAAGAGTAGCGTTACTTCAAAATAATATTACTCACGTAGAAGTAAAAAGGAAGAGTAAAAAAGTACTTGGTGAAAAGACTCAAGTACTTTTACTCAAGTAGTGAGTAAGTGTTTGATCGTAATGTCTGATTTATTTTTTAAATGAGTAAAAATAAATAACATTTTTACAAAATAACAAATTAAAACACATGAAACTTCCATGAAATTTCCAAATCTAACAATCAAACACATACAGTAGGTAACATATGTATGTTTGAACTGTGACATTTCTCATGTGTT
>JAUMHL010000025.1:7475900-7512293 GCA_032362345.1 Sandelia bainsii
TTGCTTGTGTCTTCTTGTAAGTCGCTTTGGATAAAAGCATCTGCCAAGTAAAGTAAAGTAAAGTAAAGTAAAGTAAAGTAAAGTAAAGTGATGAAGCAGTATCACAATAAATGTGTCTGTGCAAACATCCAAAATGAATTATCCACTCACCATTAATCCACGACATGTCTTGAGCAGTTTGTACTTTGTAGAAAAGTAAACCTGCAGGTCTTCAGGCTTCAGTCAGTGAGAAAAAAATGGAGCACCATCTTTAACTTAACATTGGTAGGTCACTTTCAGAGTCAAACATGTTTTAGTTACACCTGTTTTTCTTTTTTTACTGTTCACTAGGAAGAGACAGTCTGTCCTTTGCTGGATAAGTATTCCTTCTTCTAATAAGTAACTAAAATGTGTTAACAGTGTGATACAGTGAATAGTATTTCCCTCTAACTTAAGTTGACTGTAACTTGTGCTAAAGCTAATGTTGCTTGGCTAACAACTTTCTACCTGTTTGTCTCCAGTAAGTTTGGGCTGTGTAAGTAAGTCAACCCTGAAATGATCCAGTTTAACCTACAGGAGTTTTACATTGGTTTTTATTGCATGTTTAGCTACCATGGAGGATATTTATAATTCATATTAAGAGTGAAAAATCTCTCCCAGTCTGTGTAATGCTAGCTAATGTAAATTAGTTTCAAGGCAAAACATATTTAGCCAAGTCTCTCAGAGGTGAGCAAACGCTTTTTGACTGAAGGATGGAAACTGGTAGGTAAGCTTCAAATATCTGATATAATGCCATAGTAAGTGGTTTTAGCTTAAAGTTTATCTTGAGCTACTGACTTAAAGTTATTATCAGAGCTGTTATTTTGTTGAAACACCTCTAAGAAGTCTCAAAATCAAAATTAGCTTTAAAGCCAAGTGTGCAAACAGATACAAGAAATAGCTTCCAGTCATTGGTAACTCTCGAGGAGTACAGTACAGTAAACAACAGCTACAGACATGACAATGATATAAAAATAACAAAATGCAACGTAGAAATGTGTGTGGCAGTCTCAGCATAATTTATATCCAACTAAGGTGCAGTGTGTGTGTGTGTACAGTCTAATATGGTTCCTTGTGTTAATCTACAACTGACCTATCATGTAGAGAGGTCAGCTGCAGAGTTCAGGTATTGTTTGCTGGTTTACTTAGCAAAGTGCTGTTGTGTTGTTAACAGTACTAGTTTCACCTGTACATTAACTGCTGTGGTAAGTCATGTTTCCATTTTACCTTGGTACAATAATGGATTTTAATTTTGATAATATCAATATTTTAGACTTTAAATGAATCTAATGATAATTATACTTATTATATATACTTATTTATACTTATACTTATTATATATATATATATATATATATGTGGACATTTTTCAGTTGAAGTATAAACTTGTCAGTGGTCTCTGGTGGACAAACTATTTCTTGGCAACACTTCTTCTAAACAAACTCTAAACCTGGCATGTGTATGATGCAGTTTTGTGATATGTATTGGCCAACACTAACACTGTGACAAGAATATAGTTTTATCAGTGTGGCTTATAGTCTTATCTTTCTATCTCTACTGGCTGGATATGCCTATTAGAAAACGTAAGTAGAACAAGTTCTGTATTCTGTCTGTAGCTGTGTGTGTAAGTGTCTATGTGAATGAGGTAGGAGGCAGGCTGGATAGCCCACCCTTTGATCTCCACATAACAAAGGCATCTACAAAGGTCTGGTGCGTTGCTCTGATGAGGAGACTACAGCTTATAAAACCATTACCATTGTCTGCACACAATACCTTTTCCAGCACCTACTTAACACCTCAAATCACTACTGTATATAGCTAGGATACTTGCTAGTGTGCATTTTGTCACTCTGTGATGAACTTCTGACTACATAGCCATGTGTGGATTAGCTCACTTGTGTCCCTGAGGTAGGTATTTCCTAAATAACCCACATCCTGATCTGCTGTGCACATAGTACAACTGCTCACCCCCTAACACTTGATTAACCAAATGCTGGTAAGTTGAAACAGCCCATATAGCCATACTTCATGTAATTAGTTATTTGGTCACTGGGGGATCTGAGTATGGATCATTCATAGGCTGTTGTCATCTTGTGCAACAGCCCATCTATTGTGAATAACCCAGTCACAGATCCTATCACATCATCCGAAGTGGACGTATTTGACCACCCTACACCTACCTTGCCTGGCTGATCCCGCCCCACTGAGCTGGTGCACAAGTTTGCAGCGGAACCCATTGCAGTTGACTGAGCAGCCCACCTCTCTGCAGTATGCATGTTCGCCAGGGAATCCGCGAAGCCGTCACGT
This sequence comes from Sandelia bainsii, assembly GCA_032362345.1. Lineage (NCBI taxonomy): Eukaryota > Metazoa > Chordata > Actinopteri > Anabantiformes > Anabantidae > Sandelia > Sandelia bainsii. Next base: position 7,478,226 of record JAUMHL010000025.1, read on the forward strand.
CCCAGCAGTGTACTTCACCGGCCAGAGACCATCTACTCAAGAGTCGAGGATAATAAAATTGAATGTGGCAGGCGGACCGGCGGCGGAAAACCCGGAGTGACCGGAGGAAAACAGTGTTACTACAGGAATACAGGCTGAGGCTACAGCACTCCTCCGAACGTGGACAATCATGCATGTGCTCTTCTGGGGTTTGGGGTTCCTACTTTTCCCTGATATCTTGAATGTAGCCGCATCTACAGGGAGGTTGCTTTTAAATTCAACCACAGGTAAAGTATGCCACTCTGACAACTCCTCTGTTTTCCCCTCACTGAGCTTTTTTCTGACACGGGGGGCAGCGAATGAATGAGTTTTGAATTGAGACAAGCACATGACTTGCAGGGCTTTCCAGATACATAGACTTCGCTGTCATGTCGTTGCAGTGCTCCAAAGCAAGTGCTTTTCGAAAAAGGAGACATCTACTGCTTAACACATGTGGTTTCTTTGATTTGTACTAATGCTATTGGACTGCTACTTAATGCTCAATTGTATAATCATTCTTGTGCCTTTATTCCCCAGTAAAAGAGGAAATCGGTGCTTATGAAATAGTTACGCCGGTGCGTGTGAATGAAGCCGGTGACAGGTTTCCAACCAGTGTGCACTTCAAGAGGAAAAGGCGAAGTTTGGACGAGAGCAGCGGTAATACTACGGATCACTGGGCCTGGCCAAATATCCACTATAGGATATCTGCGTTCGGACAGAACTATCACCTCAACCTAACGCTGGATTCTGGATTTATCGCACCTCTCTACACTGTGACAATACTTGGAGTAGTCCGAGCAGATAACGTAACGGATTTTGGAGCAGATGGGGAGGTGGAGGAGGAGGACACGGAGTTGAGGCACTGCTTCTATAAAGGACATGTAAATGCACAAGCAGAACACGCCGCGGTCATCAGTTTATGCTCCGGACTGGTGAGTTTTTACGCACGGTTAGAGGTCCCATGCATGTGATGACTTTATGACCGTGTGTTTTACTTTTCCACCATGGATAATTAGAGGCCATTGTTGCTTATAGAAGGCTTGAAAAGCTGCCCACGATTGCCTTAAAATATTCACTTTTGAACTTTCGCGCAAACGTTGCGCTCAACCTGTTTTTTTTTTTGTTTGTTTGTTTTTTGCATGGATCGTATCATTATGGTCGCACATTATTGCGTCTTTAAGAACGTTTGTCTGAAGAAAGCAGCAGAGAATATCGCCTGTCCTTGTAATGAGTAAAGAAGCGTGTATTCGTGAAGCAGATTTTGAAAACAATTTAGAAAAATAACCCAGAGGAGGATCCTGTTGTGAGGCATTTGCAGAGACTAAATAATTCCCCATAAACCAAACAACTGTGGTGACCTACTAGGATCCGAAGTCCATTGGCTATGCTCAAGTTTAATCAGCTCACTACATTTGACTTATATGCCTGGTCTCCGGGTAGTCAGTGACGTCTTTACGCACGCTAGTACTGCGAGGGAGGGAGGGAGGGAGGGGGGTGCTTACGTCATTTCGAATCGGTCCCACTCCCAGGCTTGCTGAAGCATGGGTTTTAGAGCAGAGCAAAAGTGCACTCTGAGAGGTCAGTTTCTTCCCAAATGACAAATAAAATATGATATGCTTTGAATACAGAGCGTTAGGGAGTTGAGCTGACAGTCTCGTGTTTAATTTATTATAAAATGGGTGATTCTGCTGGTAATTCCATTGTATTTCTGTACATTGCAAAATCATGTGGCATGTGTTGTCTTGCACAGAAACATGCAGGGGGGTTTCTCTGTTGCCTTGTCAACTCACCAGTGTCAGTCAAAGGGCAGGCCCTTGTCCAGTAATAGGAATAGTGACTTGCTTAAGGTTATGTAAGCAGCAAGCATCAATTTGGACCCTTTGCTGAAGAACAGTCCAGCCTGCTGATAAAAATTTGCACACAGAGCTATATTTATGTTTTTGCGATGATGCTTTTTGTCATACTTTCTTATTCTAAACCTGACCTGTTGCCAAACATAATAGTGCCACACTTTTATCAGCCCTCCAGGGCTGCTATGACAATTCTTCACAGCTAATGAGCAGCAAGTCAGATGTGCTTGGCTGGGCATGTACCTTATCTGAAATAAACATCATAGACCTCCAAGTCAGCCACACTAAACATGCAATGTAAAATACATGTAACAATGCTTTCAGCACGCTTGCCAAGAACATACGGTCTCACTTTTCTCCTGATATTCATCACTGTTAGTCCTTTTGCTCATGTTTTGTGGCCATTCTTGCATGTAAATTCACTTACTTAACCCTTATTAAAGTGTGGGCATTGCGTAGTATCTCTAATGGTAAATGATCAACATTCCACTGCTTCTTGTTATAAATATTGTTAAAGGAAAACACATTGCACTGGCGTGGTATGGCAGCTCATTTATTAGCAAAACAATCTTGTTCATCGCTTACTCACTGCAGTTCTCTCCAAGTTAACTCATGTTAATTCCTAGAAAGTAATAAATATTTACAGAAAATCGAAGGATGGATGGGACTAACTGTTACATATTTCTTTCTGCTACCCAGCTTGGCACATTCAGGTCTTCAGAATGGGAGTATTTTGTGGAGCCCCTACAAAGCTATCAAGGAGAAGACTATGAAGAGGAACACACAAAACCTCATATTGTGTACAGGAAGAGTGCACCCACCAAACAGTCATCTGGGGAGAACTCAGCTTGTGATACTTCAGGTATGGTTTAGTGTATTACATGATGGGAAGGCATCCACACAATTTACACAGACTACACACACAGATAACACACAAACACTACACTACACTGCACCACACCAAGCTACATATGTGCTTGTAAATATCTGCTCCACTCATTCCTTATCCAGTGTCCTCTTTATAGTTAATTTGAGCATGGACCCCCTAGGGGCTATACTTTATACTTTGTGTTTATACAAACTTGTGTTTAGTTCAAGTGCATGCCAGTGCTGCAGGGTTTTCATGGCACACATGTGGAGAATCACCTTTCTTTATGTCTGTGTGAGAGTGCATTATGTGACCTCATACACACTGGTTCCTGCATACGTTGTGGCGTCACCTCAAAATCTGCATTATATATGTTGTAATAGTAGCTGAGCTTATTGAGCTATGACAACAATTAAATCGTGATACTTAAACACTACTGTGTGGTACTATAGAATGTGGTTTCTGGTTGAAGTAAGAAAAAAACATTGTTTGTGTCTAAATACAGAGGTAGATTTTAAAAGACAAAGATGAAAAATAAGAAAATTATTTTACAGAGCCACATTCCATGTAGTAAAGGTGGTAAAAAATGAAGCCTCATAAGGAAAAATTCTAATTACAAAGTATAATATTCTTAACTAAATTTTGTCCTGTGCTATTTTGATGATATGGTGATACAACCACATTTTATAATTTGATATATGTCAGATACCTTCTCAAAATAAGTGTAATAACCATAAAATGAAAGAAAGGTGTGAAACTACCTTGCCTCTCATATGATGTCATAGCCTTCACAGCCTGGTGCCTAAAGTTGCAGCACAGTAGTGAGGAAGCTTTTCCAACTCACACAGGAAAATCATTTGTATCATCCAATCTCAGTTTACTGGCTGAACTTCCTGTTGACTCTTGTACTTCCTCTGCCTCTTTGATAAGAAAGCAGAGTAAATGATTTAATAGCAAAGTGATGCCAACGTGAAACTGTCTAATAATCAAAACTAAGAAAATAAATGCTGAAATATTTTCTCTTTGTCTGCTGGAAATGACTCTGCAGATGTTTAGTTTCACTGTGTTTGTAAATCTTTGTGTGTGTTCTCACGTATGTTTTACTTTGTGTGTGTGTTTATTTGGCCCGTTCTGTAATACAACGTGTCTGATATCATAACCTGAAGGAACATAAACTTGACAAAGAGCCATTTTGGGTGTAGAATGAATCATCGTTGCACAAAGTTGTGATTGTTGCTGTGTATGTTTTGAAGTAGAGCAAATTGTTCATAAGTCATGTGTACTGAAAGTGGATTCACTAATAGGCTGTAGTCCAGCTTGTTGTTACATAGGTGGTGATGCATTACTGGTGGTCCAGAAAAAGACAAAGGACTGTGCTGAGAAAACAACAATGGACTGGCATTCAGCAGTTTTGTTGCCATGTCATGATTAAAATCAGGCTTAATTTTCCTCAAATGTTGTTGCCTGTTGTTTTGGACTGCCTTTTTTTTGGTGTGTGCATTGCAGTTTGTGCTTCTTTTATGGCCGAGCGCCAGGTTTACCTAGCTTGAACTCTTTGCCCTCCTTTCTCTCCTCTTCTGAAAGGGGAGGGAGACAGAAAAGAAAGGCACCCACTCCTTGTGCAACTATAAACAAAAGAGAGAAAAAGGCAGAATAACATATTTTAACGGTACCCATTTACAGATAGCCAACGGATCTCATGCATCTTCATCTTTTAAAGACATAAACTTCAACTTTAGTTCAATTGTAAACGCATAACATTGATTTTCTGAGTGAATGTGTTTTCCAATCAACCCTGCATCTTTGTATATTTACACATGCTCTTTCTGCCTTTTCTTTTTAGGACACAAACACAGACATAAAAGGCACAAGCTGAAGAGAAGGCCAGCAGCTGGAGTGTCCACTGTGTCCAATGCAGCCCCTGTGGTCAGCGCTAGTATATTCAGTGATGTGGAGTCATTGAGTGCCGACCTGGCCAGCAATGCTTTGCTGAAGTCACAGAGCAGCAGTGCTAGCAGTAGACCATCAAATGATAGCAGTGGTGACTCAGGACCTCACAGGAGATCAAAGCGCTTCCTCTCCTACCCTCGCTTTGTTGAAGTCATGCTTGTGGCCGATAGAAAAATGGTGGAGCATCACGGCAGCAACCTACAGCACTATGTGCTCACATTAATGTCCATAGTAAGTTCTGCACATTTGTATGTATTCATGGCAGCTAGTTGAAAATGTTTTGCTTGTGGAGGCGGTTGGCCTGAAAATGGAAATGTGTATAGACAGTGCTGTGTAAAAGTATTTCCAGATTCTTTATTTTTTTGCATTTGTCTTACTTATATGATTCAGATCATCAAACAAATTTTAATGTTGCACAAAAATAACCAGAGTAAATAGAAAATGATGATTTCATTTATTAAGGGAAAAACGCTGTCCAAACCTGCTTGGCCCTATGCAAGTAATTCCCCCACTTGCTAAATCATGAATGTTGCAAGGTGAAAGTCACTGATGACCAAAAAGGACACAAAGGCTCATCTCACATTTGCCAAAAAAATCCTCAAGACTTCTATTCTGTGGACTGATGAGACAAAAGGTGAACTTTTTGGAAGGTGTGTGTCCTGTTACATCTGGTGTAACAGTCACACAGCATTTCATAAAAAGAAAATCATACCAACAGTCAAACTGAATGGCTGAATTAAAACAATTCTGCAAAGAAGAGTGGGCCAAAATGCCTCCACAGAGATGTGAAAGACTCATTCCCAGTTGACTGATTGTAATTGTTGCCACCAAGGGTGGCACAACCAGTTATTAGGTTTAGGGGACAATTACTTTTTCACACAGGGCCAGGCAGATTGGGACAGCTTTTTTCCCTGAATAAAATGAAATTGTCATTTAAAAAGTACATTTTGTATTTACTATGGTCATCTTTGTGGAATATTAAAATTAGTTCTATGTTCCGATTCATTTAAGTGTGACAAACATGCAAAGAAATTAAAAAATCAGGAAGAACTGTATGCCTTTATTCCTGCCTACATATTGGTGCATTAAATGTATGTACATGCTCTGTTTTGCTTTTTGTTCTGTAAGTCACTTCAGCAGATTTTTGAGGAGGGCCTTAGGAGGGAAAAGGGCAGACTAGGGCAGGGGTAAACACCACTTTTAAACAGCTAGGGGGAAAAGAGAGCAGCTTGAAGGAGAGCCTGGCTGACAGCTGTGATGAATGTAAAAAGAATAAGCTCAGGTATGTCACATAGACTGCATATTTTTGTCCACTTCAAATAGCAGCTTCTGCTGGTGGCTGGGCTGGCCGTCCTCAATGGAAAGCTGAGATGATGAGGGGCTCATGCTATTATCAACTTGATCCTCAAATCAATGAAATTCCCCAGAACTTGCTTGGAACTACACGATAGACACATTTCAGCTGGGTTACATTATTTAAAATACTGTTATGTAATGATCATGATATTAAAACTGTTAATTTCTTCAAAATGTTTACATTGAGAGGTTTGAAGCTGTGTTTTGTTCCCTTTATTTAGGTGTCTTCCATATACAAAGACCCCAGCATTGGCAACTTGATAAACATTGTGATTGTAAAGTTAGTCATAATAAACAACGAACTGGTAAGAATACTAAATTTATTTTCTCTGTACCTACATATTAACTATGTATGTGATATATGATAACACCATTTATTATTTTTCATTGTGTGTTCCTCAGGATGGTCCAGTCATTTCATTTAATGCACAGACCACTTTAAAGAACTTCTGCATTTGGCAGCAGAGCCAAAACATCCTGGATGATAACCACCACTCCCATCATGATACTGCCATCCTCATCACCAGGTGCAAAAAAGCATACTCTGTATATATAGAACTGGTTTTCAGATCTTCTAAATATCTCGTGCCAAATAACATTGTAAAAAATAAATGGTGTATTGAATATCAAACGCTTGGATCAAATGTGACCCAAATGCCTGATGAATGAAAGGGCTTTTTAAAACTGAACCTAAATAAGATAGATACCCTGAAGTTGGGGGAGTGTTCTTTTTTTGTTCAGTGCCACTGCTGGTGACTCATTATCTTTGCCTTCACCACAGGCAGGACATCTGCAGATCAAGGGAAAAGTGCGACACCTTAGGTAAGTGGATCTTTTATAATCAAAAGTGATAATGTACTTTATACGTTTATGATTGCGTTGATTATTATGGACAAAAAAATATGACGATGTTAATCAGGAAAAGTGAAGTAAAGCTCTTGTTATTCAGGACTTGCAGAGTTGGGAACGGTGTGTGATCCATACAGGAGCTGCAGCATCAGTGAGGACAACGGACTCAGCACAGCGTTCACCGTTGCCCATGAACTCGGCCATGTGTAAGCACAGCATGTTTTCACTGATTCCAGTTTCCTTGTTGTTTACCTCAACACTACTGCTAAGTGAACTTTTTAGCTTCAGGGGGACATTGAAAGTGCTTTATATGTCTTTCAAGGAATCCACACATTCCTTACCAGCAGATGGAGATGAAGGAATCTTGCATATTTGGACGACACAACAGTCGTACATTCTTTCTCCTCAGTATTTTCTGATGCTATTGTGTGTTTTTACCATAATTCTGAATGTTTTCTTCTCCTTCATTTTTTGAGGAAAAGGGGAGAAAAGAGTTTGTAAACTGGAGAATTTAAGTAAAACCACAACTTACTGACCACTGCCCTTCAGCAAACTCTGCATTGTCCAAAGTCCTCAGTCAGCCAGAACTGTGGGGGTGGGGAGGTGGTGTTTGTGTTTGTGTGTGTGTGTGTGTGTGTGTGTGTGTGTGTGTGTGTGTGCGTGGGGGGGGGCGGGGTGCGCTGCTACTGTATACTGGAGACTGTTACAGACTTAAACAGCCCTTATCATATTCCCTTTCTAACCACTAAACAAAAAGTGGGATTGCTGAAATCCATGTTTATCCGCATCAAGTGGTGACAACAAGCTCTGCAGCTGCTTAGCCCTAGAACTCAGTGTTATATGGTACCTGTCAGGTGGGGGCTCAGTAGTCAAAGGGAGGGCTCTGGGCAGTGTGGTGCTGTACCTCTCTACCGCCAACCAGAATGGTATTTATTCACCCTGCAGGAGCTTGAGTGCTTTGCTTATACCCACTGTGCCCTGATCTTGACATCTAAATGCTTCTGAAATGTCTATTGCCCAGTATTCATATAATTTAATATTGTGCTGATTTCTTTCCAAATGTCCCACAGGCAGACAATACAAACGCTCTACATTATTTTTGACTGCAGCCTTGCGTGGGTTTCTCAAAGCCCATAACACAGACATTGGAAATATAGAATAAGTCTTCAAATTTAAAACATATGACCAAGTAAACAAAACACATTACAATTTCAGTTGGAGCTTTGTCTGTGTTGATTTGAGAAACACTAATAAATGCAATTTAAAACCCCAGCCAGGAACAATATAAAGGCATTCATCACTGTCCAACTGGCCTTTTGTTACATTTATCTCAACCAACAATTTATCAACAGTGGTCATAAAGATTTGCATATCTGCATCACGTAAACCCAACCAACATAATTAATGCAAGCAAAGCAAATTTTCAACTCTCCGGCTTTTCTGTTACCTAGATTGTTAATGTCATTCTTTATATAATAGCTGAACATATATTTTTTGTTTTCTCTGGTAGGTTCAACATGCCTCATGATGACAGTGACAAATGTAAGGAGGATGGTGTTAAGATTCAGCTACACGTGATGGCTCCCACGCTCAACTACAACACAAACCCTTGGATGTGGTCCAAGTGTAGCAGGAAGTACATCACAGAGTTCCTCGAGTATGTCATACTCTTTTCTTCAGCATTGTTTCAAACACACACAGGGATTAGAACATGATGTTACTGTTGTGGAGAAATCACTAAACTACTCACGGTAAATGTCCCAATCAGGTCAAGTAAACATGACTTTAATACAGAAAAAGTATGTCTCCATAAAAACAGAAACACACGTACACAGTGCAGTTCATGTATATATTGTATGCAGTTTTCTCACTTTTGGTTTTCAAAAGGTTCTTCCACTTACTGAGTAAGACAAGGGAACTCCTGTAGGAAAGAGAATCTGGCAGCTTTCCAAAATCCTTTTCCATACTCCCAACTATCGAAAATCCTCCCTGAATCTCAGAACTGCAGTGATCACTAACACTTTAGCTGACTAGATATAAACAGAAACCTGGCAAGATACAGTGCAAGCTGTTTGTACTGTAGGGGCTCTGTATGTGTACAGAAAAAATACTTCTCCAGCTGTACTGAGTGTGCTCTCTGTCTGTTTGTGTCTCTTGTTTTTCTCTTTTTTTTCTTTAAGTCATTTTATTTTTATTTCTTAATAGCACAGGATATGGTGAGTGCTTGCTCGACGAACCTGTTTCTAAGCTGTACAGTCTCTCACAGCAGCTGCCTGGACAGATGTACAATGTCAATAAACAGTGTGAATTGATATTTGGGCCGGGAACGCAGGTGTGCCCTTATATGGTAAGTTGAGTCAGCGTGCAAATCTAAAGTGTCATGTTGCACATGTGGATGTGATGGAAACCTCTTGTGTTATTATCATGTGCTGAAGAATTGAATCATTACATCAAACAATCCTTGTGGATACTTTTCTTGTTGAATTTTTAATTGTTGCTGCAGAAATGTGCAAAATATGTGAGCCAACTGGCACTGTAGTGAACAAGAAATAGTTTTCTTGGCTCATATCTTTGTACAGAATATACTGGCTGAGAAACTTAGCAAATATGATGGCTGATAAAGCACATGTAGCATATGGAGTCAGCCTCTGGCATATTACAATATAAGTGTGTGATAAATTGGATGTCTGTCAACTTTAATGTAAATTTAAACAGTGCTGTTTGCAGTGATGTTATTAAACATATTCATGTGCGCAGCCTATATCTAATTGTTTAAAGATTCTTTTTAGGGGATTAACACTAAATATGCCTGTATATGTGTGTTTATTAGACTCAGTGTCGGAGGCTGTGGTGCACCAGTCCAGAAGGCGCCCAGCGGGGGTGCAGGACACAGCACATGCCGTGGGCAGATGGTACTGACTGCTCACCTGGAAAGGTAAATGTCATGTGGACAAAAAAGAAGTAAAGTATTGAACTAAGTATTATTAGAAAAAACTGAATTGAATGTGCAAGCACAAGTGTTTTACCAATCCATAGGATTACCACACTTTTATCCAGACTATTATGATATGCTGCTCATATTGTTTTGTGATCTGGCAATGCTCACTGCATTTCCTTGAATTTATCTTACAACTTTCCCAGTGACTGTAAAATCATTCACAGGCCTTTTAATAATACACATTGACAATAGGAAACAGGTTTATAAATCTAGACTCTAGGAACTCTAGAAATGGAAAATAGCTGGTATGTTAGTAGTTGGCATGAAGTTGTGAATTATGGTTGCTCTCTAGGCAGCAGTCTTAGTGTAGCTTTTAATTAGGACTTTGTCACTAACCCCTCACTTCCTGCCACTAAAACTGAGAAGGCATGAAAGCAACATGAAGTCCAAACATACACACACATTGAACATTGAATTCCTTTTCATGTTTACACCAACCACTCATCCCCATGCCATGACAAACTTCGCCACACTAAACACATAAAATGGAGTCTGTTTGTTGAACAGTGTAAGATTATCCTCCTGTTATGAGCTGAGATGTATTTATTGACTTTGTGTTTGACATTTTCTTGTCTTCTCTCCAGCCAGACACAGCCATGATTTTTCTTGGTTCCACTTTTTTCCATTTGCTTCACTGTATAATTTCTCCCAGATTAGCATCAAAGCATTGGAGAGCAGATAGATGTGTTGCCAGTTCCATGAATAAGATTTCATGTTCACTCTATTCCTCACTTCCTTTTTTTTTTTTTTACTTTTACTTACTTCAATCTCTACCTGTGCTCCTGTTCTCACTTCTCTTCATTAATCTGTCTTCTCTCTTCTCTTTCATTCCAGCACTGCAAACATGGCCTGTGTATAGCCAAAGAACAGGATGCCAAACCTGTGGAGGGGGCGTGGGGAGTATGGAGTCCTTTTGGTACCTGTTCACGGACATGCGGTGGGGGAATCAAGATTGCTGTGCGCGAATGCAACCGGCCCATGTGAGCAGTCCAGCTCTTTGTAGTCATGCATGTCTAGTGGACCTTGCCTACATCTTAGCTGCCAAAGTCAGTGTTCCATAGACCAGCCCTCCTTAAAGCAATTCTTTCCATAGCTAGTGTTCATCGAGACAGGCTCCCTGCTCAGATATTACAGAGTTGTTTCCTGCTAAATATGGAAATCACAGAGTCTCTCTGAATGTTACCTTTTATCCTGGTTTAATGGACAGATAAAAAAGCACAGGGCATGATGAGATGTGTTTGAACTGAAAACAGATGCCTATGACATACTCCAGGTGTGTGAATGTGAGCTGAAAGGAGAATGGGTAGATGGATAAAGTTTTAAATCTCTGTAAGTAGGCAACAGGGGAAAGATGCTTCTTCATCTACTCACAGTGAAATGCTTGCTATATTAGACCAAAGATTGTCCACTCATCTCCTTGATTTCACATTCTTTACCTAGACCCAGGAATGGAGGAATGTATTGTGTTGGTCGCCGGATGAAGTTTCGTTCCTGTAACTCTGAGCCCTGCTCCAAGCAGAAGAAGGACTTTAGGGAGGAGCAGTGTGCTGCTTTTGATGGCAGGCATTTCAGCATCAACGGTCTACCTCCTAATGTTCGCTGGGTGCCCAAGTACAGCGGAAGTGAGAATCCTTTTTGTAATCACTGGCATTGTGCTGACATTGTCACTAATGAATTATAGACATAATGTAAGCTTTGGATTGATTTATATTGTTAGTAGTAAGTATGTTTCTCTTCTTGCCTTCTCTGTCAGTTCTGATGAAGGACAGGTGTAAGCTTTTCTGTAGGGTGGCAGGCAGCACAGCCTACTATCAGCTCAGGGACAGGGTCATTGATGGCACGCCGTGTGGACCTGATACCAACGACATCTGTGTCCAAGGCCTATGCAGGGTGAGCATCCTAACTTTTCAACTCTGGATTTCTACATTGCTACAGACTGCATTTTTCAAAAGCATTTCAGGTCTTTGCCAAACCAGATTGTCTCTTACCTATGTGACAGATGGATACGTTTGAGAGCTTGATTACTAACATATCACATCAGAATGGTTCTTGAAAGAAGCGTTGCTCCGTGCACACTTTAAACCATGCTCAGTGTTTGTTGTAGAGTAAGTTGCCCTCCTGGCCATGGCAAGTGCATTTTGATCTTTGCTGTTGCACTAAAGCTAATTTCTTCATTCTTGATTGAAAATCACAAATGTCCCTCACTACAACCATTACATGCAAAGCAGCTCATACCATTTCCATTGTGTGTGTTTTAAAGGTTTGAAACCAAGGTGTGAAAATCTGACTTTCCATGATCAGTGCATTGTCATATTATCTGCATATCCCTGTCTTCTTTCTTTCCTTTATCCTCTGTCTGATCTTTTTTGTTGCTTTTCAAACTTCTTTTCCACTTTACGTTTGGCATTTTCTTATTTTATATTTTATCTTTTCCTCTCTTCTGCCATTTTACTGAGAAGCAAGCAGGCTGTGACCATGTATTAAACTCTAAAGCCAGAAGGGACAAGTGTGGCGTGTGTGGAGGTGACAACTCTTCCTGCAAAACGGTGGCAGACGCCTTCAACATTGTCCGTTATGGTGAGTTGTAGCAAGTTAAAGTGACAGCAGCTCTTGAACAGATTCTTTACCTTTACAGTATTTAATTATCAGGATAAATAACACTGAGAGCTTGCCAAATGTAGTAATGATCTAAACATGCTATTCATGCAATTTCCAGGCTATAATGAAGTAGTGCGAATACCCAGTGGTGCTACAAATATAGATGTACGTCAACACAGCTACTCAGGGAAACCAGAGGATGACAATTACCTCGGTGAGACATCTAACATTTTGTTTAACGCAAACTGCTGCTGCAACTGCTTCACAGTATTTCCTCATTTCCAATAATGCTGTTTCCAACTTTTAGTTTAAAATTGTGTGGGGCAAAGTAGTTGGCATACAGCATGCATACAAACATGTCAGTGAGCCTGTGGGTCCCATTCCAGAAAGGACTGTTAAGTTTTGTGTCTTGTGTCTGCTGGACATACAGTAGGTGTGTGTTTTCTTTGTTTCTGTAATTTGTGTCTTTCTGTGTGTGTCTATCAGCCTGGATATGACTTCTCTGTCAGCTATGAGTAAACAAGACTTGTTGGCACAGGCATGTTAATGTTTTAGCTCAGATAGCCCTCTGGATGCCATTCCATTAAGGTTAACAAGTGGGGTCTGCATGTTTAGTGTGTTTTTTTCTTGTTTTTGTTTTTTCATTTAGTAATTGTGTATTGGTTTGCATCTATGTTTAATTACTGTATATACCACTGTATGTAACCACAGTCAATAGGGACACAAAGTATGGGAAGAGTTTACTTTAATGAGGACCTCTCTCCATGAACATATTAGTGTTAGGTGTGAAATGATGAGGAAAGTAATGACAGGAAATTAGCTCCATAATCTCATTAGGGTGAATGAGTGCGGCAGACTGGCTGTTGAACAGGGCAGCCCTGGATGGGACTTATTATTAAGAGAGTATTTTACCCCAGTACGTTTTTACTGCTGCTTCCCTCTGTAAACAAAAATGTCATGTTGCCGCAGTGTAGCTAGGCTGCCCTATCACACACTAAAACAAGCTACTGTCTGATTTATGTATTAACTAGTTGGCACCGCGAGAACAATAATTATCCCAAAATATTTTACTTTTTGTTTTGTTTTGTGCCATTAACAGAGATAGTTTAGGCTTCAGTCAAATACTGTTTATTCTGGTCCTGTTTCAGTGGAAGCATGGGTAAGTAAGTGACTGCTATTTTCTGTCTCCCTGCAGCCATATCAAATAGCCGTGGAGAGTTCCTACTTAATGGAGACTTTGTGGTCAGTATGTTCAAAAGGGAAATCAAAGTAGGAAATGCAGTTATCGAGTATAGTGGCTCTGACCATGTCATTGAGAGGATCAACTGTACTGACCGCATCGAAGAGGAGATCGTTGTCCAGGTAAGCTGTCATGATGGCCTGCAAGAGATGTGAAGCTGGACTAGTTTAAAAAGCAATGTAATTAATGAAAATTATGTCACTTAAGAGGTAACTTACGGGATATTTTGAATACATGATTAAATGTTCACCCCAGTCATACAAGATTAAGACATTTAAACATACTATTACTATAATGAACTGTGTCTTTAACAGTCTTTTTAAATGCTTCTGTAGTCTCCAACCTCCAAATGTTTTACATTTGATGTTAAAAACCCATAATCCTACTGTTTAGTAGTACATATGACATTACCTGCTTTTTCCTCAGGTGCTGTCTGTAGGGAACCTTTACAACCCAGAAGTCAGGTACTCCTTTAACATTCCCATAGAGGACAAACCTCAGCAGTTCTTCTGGGATGCTTATGGGCCCTGGCAGGAGTGCAGCCGCCTGTGCCAAGGTGAGGGGGAGGCACAAGAGGTTGTCAGGATAGAGTGATGGGAGTGTTTAATGATAAATGGTGTGGTGAGAATGGCAACCACTGAGCCACAGGCATAGAAGAGAGTAGATTGTTTGTCTAAACTTGATAGGTTCATGCTAGACATACGGGATTAGAAGAAGTGATTAAAGTTCAGCTTCATAGTATGCTGTGACAGATTACCTTCACTGGATATGTTGGAGTGTGTGGGTGTGTGGAGGCAGTTTGCAGATACACTTGAAAACCAGTTATGTGTTTTGACTCAAACGCTGTGTTTGAGAATCTCCACTTTTTGCCCCTGCCTTCCCTGAACAACTAATAAATTCAGAAGAAAAATAGCACTGATCTGCAAAATTTAGTAACATGAGGTAGTAACAGAGAATCTGTTTCCTGGAACCTCATGAGGTTTAAATCTCTACTTGAGTGTCAAGGGGGGGTTGGAGTTTAATTTGAGTCATAAAAACCCATGTAGAAGTCATTCTGTCTTTATAGGAGAGCGCAAGCGGAAGATTCTCTGTAGCAGAGAGTCAGACAGGGTGGTGGTTTCAGACCAAAGGTGTCACGGTACAGCCAGACCTGCTGCCATTACTGAGCCGTGCAACATGGAATGTGAACTCAGGTGTGTATTACCAAATCTATGTACTAAAGTAACTTTCTTCAGTTGGTCATTTGAAAATACTGACAATGATTTACCGTCACATTTGATGCAGATGGCATGTGGCCCGTAAGAGTGAGTGCACAGCCCAGTGTGGACTGGGATATCGCACACTAGAAATACACTGTGCCAAAATCAACCGTGCAGATGGCAAGATCCAAAAGGTTGATGATCGCTACTGTAGTAGTCAGCGCAAACCTGATGACAAGGAAGGTTGCCATGGAGACTGTAACCCGGGTGGCTGGGAGTACTCGTCGTGGTCAGAGGTAAGATTGCTGCGGGTTGCCTGAAGTTTGTGTGTCAGCATAATCCAGATGTTTTTCAAAGTTTATCACAGGCTGTATACTGTGTTATCTGTTCACCCTCACTGACGTTCAAACATTTGTACTGCAGTGCTCCAAGAGCTGTGGTGGGGGTACCCGGCGCCGAGGAGCGGTGTGTCGAAAAGCTGAGGCTGGTGGGGATGACAGCAAATGCAGTCAAAGGGACAAGCTAACTATCCAACCCTGCAATGAATTTCTGTGTCCACAGTGGAAGACTGGTGACTGGTCTGAGGTCAGTTCAGTTTTTATTGCATTCTCTTTGCCTTGACTGAAAGACCTGCTTGACATCTACTGGTCACGTATAGTGATCTTTGTGAAGGAAATGGATTGGTTGAGGAGGCAAAAGCACATACATTGAATATTTTTACTTTAATACATATACATATACTATACATATCAAATGACATCTAAGAAGATGATTATGTCATTTGTGAGTTTATGTTAAGAAATACACACACATATATACTGTATATAGAGTAAATTCATCTATGCGGAAGACTGCCTGGTGTTTATGTAGCTGGGTTTACTCAGTTTAAAGAGGAAAAAGACTACTGTAGTTTTAAGCCAACAGTGATCTGGGTCAAATGTAAAATCAGAGTGTTGATTGTGCATGTCTCAGCTTTGGGAGAGCTACTCCCCTCCTTCCATTACAGTGAGTGTTGGGAAATTGGCGATTGCAGGGTAGGACTGCTTGCCAAGCTTTGGGCTGCATTCCAGAGATATTTCATTACTCCCATGTGGGGCTGCTAAATACAAACAATTCGACACTACTGTATACATACTGTACGCACTCTACTCAATAAATAAACACATTTGCCCTGGTTTTTGGTTTTGGTCTTTTACAAAAACCATTTGTGTTGAATCTCTATACCTAACTTTTACTTAACTTTTTAACACCGTGTGACTCTCCTTTGTCATAAAATAGATTTTTAGCACACTCAATGGCTTGTAGGAACTGATGTTCATGTAACATATTGTATAAAAGATCTAAAACCTGAAATGTTTACCTTTCAGTGCCTCGTAACATGTGGGAAAGGGTACAAGCACCGTCAGACGTGGTGTCAGTTTGGTGAGGACCGTCTAGATGATCGCTTTTGTGGCTCATCTAAACCTGAGTCAGTACAGACGTGCCAACAGCAGGAGTGTGCCTCCTGGCAAGTCGGACCTTGGGGACAGGTGAGTCACCCCCAAGTTAAAAATAATGTGTACACTAGACACTATTGTATCCTTTGTTTGATTGTTAAATAATACATTTACAGTATATTCCAGATTAAACAGTTCACATCAAGAAAATTAAGTGGAGTGTTTTTTCCAAACTGGGTATTCCAGATATTGTAACCCACAGCCACTACTGTCATAAATAATGTGCGTAATGCAGAAGTCTAACCAGTAGATGGGAAACAGCACAGTGTGTTATCCTACGTAACTTTAGGTTTATGCCTACAGTACTTAGAACATCAGAGGATGTGCACACATTAAGGTATGTTTGAAGATGTTTAATGAAGTGTGTTCAAATTGGATCTGAAGTTGCCGCCACAGAAGTTTGACCCCTATTTCGCTGGAGGCAGTGAGGCAAGAATGCACAGGGTAACACCCCCCTATTTCACTACAGTGGAAATGGAAATATGCAATGTATATGTTCTAAGGTTCCTTATATTTTTAAACTTTTACTCTGCTTGAATCTTCGGATGTCTGACAGGGAGGTGGAGGCATAAAAGAAGCCTTTTGATTTTATAGCGCTTCTTTACAGTTTTTCAATTTGTTTGTGTGTGGGGGCTGCTTTGTTGGCTCCTTTTGCCTGTTTTTTTGCCCTTTTCTTAATTTTCTTTAGCTTAATGTTTCTAATGTGCCCCATACCTATTTTGTTCTCTCTTTGAACCCAGTGCACTACCTCGTGTGGGCCAGGCTACCAGATGCGAGCGGTGAAGTGTGTGGTCGGCTCTTATGGTGCTGTCATGGATGACACTGAATGTAATGCTGCCACGCGACCCACCGACACCCAGGTAAGGAGGGCTTCCTTCCTTTTGTGCATCTTTTCTCCCTCTAGAATCATTCCTTCACTTCTTTTTACTGCCCACAGTCTCTTTATTCTTTCATCATTGTAATAGCTGCAGCCTCAAACTGATTCATACTGTGAGGAGGGAAGTAAGTGTTCAGGTTCATGCACAGTCAAAACAAACACAGATAAACACATATTTTTCATTTCCACCTGGAAAGTTATGCTGTCTGATTTACTCAGACCACGAAAGACCTAGAAATACCATATTATCTTTAATGGATTTTCTTGAAAAATGTATTACTAATAATCAAAGCTGTTTGTGTGATAGTACAGTTTCATATATTTAGTGCTATCTCCTCTATCCATTGGTAATGCTGACTGAGAAAAAATTATGTTTAAGTGTAACACACAGACACAAGCACACACAGAAAAATCAAAGAAACCTATGCTGAGCTGAAAGACAGTTTTGTTGGGTCAGGGTGGGACACAAATTCATTTCAGCGGGCTAAGCATGCAGACTCAGGATGAGGCCCCCCTCTAGTCACAGTGGCTCTTAATTCCGGGGCCTGGGCCGAGAGAGCCAGTGACCCTGAAGCAGTCGCCCCACCTCATTGTGATTCTAATCAGCCAGCCATGAAGTGGGCCACCAGGCTGCGAGTCCCCAACCACTAGCCTCCAAGAAAGGCTTACAATAAGAGGAGCGGATAGATTTCTGGTTCTACACAGTGGCTACAGGTATCGGTGGCGTAACATGTCTCTTCAGAGACAGAATGCACAAAAACTGAATCTAGATGTAGAATTTCTCTGGTATCTGATATCCGTCAAAGCCCTTAACAATTGATGGATGGATACACAGGCTCATCATAGTCATATTTGATCAGTTTATACATTTAACATGTGACTAAGTGTCATGTTGGAGGCTGTGCATAGAGCTACATTTAGTGCCACAATGAGGCTTAATTGTTTCTGTTAGTTAACAAAGTGTGGAATGGGTAGGCTGCTCAGAGTCTATGCGACCTGATTAAGGCCTTCAATTTTAGAGACTGAGGGTCAGAGGGCACCAGAGGGCATGGGGAGAAAAAGAGGAAAAAACGGAAGGGGAGGGTCGAGGGGATGGATTAGGGGGGAGGAGTTTACAACCACGCCAGCATGGGCATTGGAGCCCTGAATACCACTCCACTATGACCTGTTATGACAGGGATCAGGGCTTTATGCTGAGTGGCTTACTGCCACAATCCATACTTTAAACGGACAGGGTGGACCCCGTTAATGCTGTTTTGGTAATGGGGGAGAAGAGGTTGATGGGAATCATAACTCCTCTCAGACATAGAGCTGAAGGAACATCTTTTAAGTTGTTAAGGGCTGTCCCATGTCAATGTGTCAGCTCTGATATTCATGGTATTCTGTGGTCAGGGACAGATGTTGTTACAGTATATTCATTTTGTTAATCACTGCATGAATTGGTGTATGTGTCCTCACTTCTACAGGACTGTGAAGTCGCCCAGTGTCCCAGCAGCCACCCTGTTCCCCCAGGGACCAAAGTCCCATCCCCTCAAGTCCACAAAACCCAGTGGCGGTTTGGTTCTTGGACCCAGGTTGGTTATCATGTTGTATCCTTAGTTCTTTTTTTTTTTTGTTGATTCCCCGTTTATTAACATGTTTTTCTCTGCTCAACAGTGCAGTGCCAGCTGTGGCAAAGGGACAAGGATGCGCTATGTGAGTTGCCGTGATAACCAGGGTGGTGTGGCAGAGGAGTCGGCGTGCACCCACCTACCAAAACCCCCTGCCAGAGAAGTGTGCACAGTAGTGGCCTGTGGACAGTGGAAAGTGCTAGAATGGACAGTGGTAAGAAAGCTACCAGTCATATGTATTTCTTCAGTTGTATCTGCATACATTTTCTCAATGTTACAATGTTAAGATGTTGCACATACATTTACTGTATATGAGGTCACACAGTGGTGTAGAGGACGTTTTCAAATAAGTTTCCCTGTGAATTCAGTAACCATTTCCCCTCAGATCTGCACCTCATTATACTGACAGACAGCATTGTTAATTAACCGGAATTCTGTGCCATCGGTATTACCATCCAGATGTTTTCCTCCTGCAAGATTTATTTATTTCAGTGTACTCCACATTATTTTTCACCTACACTGACAGTTAGTGCACACTACGTGGATGTTTGTGTGAGCAGGGATGTGGAGACAGGGTGGCAGCTGAAAGGCAACTGTGTATCGAGGTCTAGAGGGGGGCTGGAATGAGGATTGAGAGGGTGTGTTTGTGTGTGTGTGTGTATGTGTGTGTGTGTGTGTGGGAATTGAGAGCTGGGGCTCCAGTTTACAGATGTTTCTCATCAGAGTCCTGATGATACAGTACATCCAGACTGCAGGTCTGGTCTCCATGCACACACACACACACACACACACACACACACATATACCACCAAGCCAAAGACACTCACTGACCCCCCAAAGGAAGTAGTTCATTCCAAGGCCAACGCAGATTTTAGAGGCCTGTCTCAGCCCCACACAACACACTACATTTACTAACTTAAAGCTAAATAACTTTCTCTATTATGTGGTGACAGACACCCCAACGTGACAGATTTTTGTTATTGCCTCCAGTATGTCAACTTCATTTAATGCCACATGATATTGCTTTATGTATGTAAAACCTTCTTACTGCATCTATAATCATGTGAAATCCATTACATTGTGACATGGCACTGTAAACATTTGGACAGTGTCAACCTAGCCAGCTGCTGCATAGGTTGGGCCACGTTATGCAAGACAGAAAATGTACTCTGCCAGGGAGAAGCTGGTGTGATTCACTGTTGGTGCTTGAAGATTATGTTCAGTTAGTCCTGGACCCGGCAAAGTTGTGTCTCAACATTTCTGGGCTGTTTTAAGAGCCCAGCTGAGGAGTGGTGACTTTTCACTTTAGTGTTGTCAAGGTTGTGTCTGTATATAGCATGGGTTTGGTGGAGGCCTCTGGTTTTGCCCTTCCTCAAACCTTGTGGGTGGGTTTTAAATTGAGTGTCAAGGAACTGGAAATACAAGCACCACCTCCACGTCTAAAGCAGCATGAAACAACTTTGGTCACTAAATTGTGAGTTAACAGCTGCCCCAGTGAAAGGATTTACTGTTGGTATCTTCTCATATCATGCTAAGGAAATGACAGCTGAGCCTGAAGAAATAAAGAAATGTATGTGTTTATACCAATGACATTTCTCTTTATCCACTATATATACGTGTGTGTGTGTGTGTGTATGTGTGTGTGTGTGTGTGTGTGTGTGTGTGTTTTCAGTGCTCAGTAACTTGTGGCCAGGGGAAAACGACACGGCAGGTACTGTGTGTCAACTTCAGTGACCAAGAAGTGAATGCCAGTGAGTGTGACCCAGACGATCGTCCTTCAACAGAGCAGGACTGTGCTATGTCTCAATGCCCGTCCCGCTCCAGTGAGTCCCGACCTTTGCCGTCCTCACCAAATATCAGCACCAGGAACAACCTGCCCCGTAGCCAATCCCACCTATGGCGGACTGGACCCTGGGGCGCGGTGAGGCATCTTACACACAGCAGGATTGCTTCATAGTGGTCAACAAACCATTTCTGTGGGGCCTGACATTTTAATATTGTGTTAAATGTTCTCCAGCCAAATCCTAAACTCAAACATTAATTAGGAACTTTTCAAGGAAATTGTTTTCACACACATAGTGTGTCTCGTTCTATTTCCTTGTGTTAGTGAGCTAACTGTAGTAGTAAAAAAGATGCTCTGTCCTATTGAAGTCAGACTGCAGTGCACAGCATTTCATGTCACATGACTTTCATGTAGTTTAGGTTTTACTATAAATTGCAGACTCTGCAAATTTCTTACAACATATGTGGATCAGTTATTTTCCTCCCGTTTACCTCTTTCTCTGTATAGTTTAGCTATTACAACTGGGTTAGTGATAATCTCTGTTCAAAAATAACTTGACCTTTAAATAATTCTGGGAAGTGATTTAAGCTATTTCTGGTGACTTTTCCTTCCTCTGTCCTGAGGATATCTATTTTAATATAGCAGCAGACATGTCACTCATTTGACGTGAAATGTCTCTTACTATTGCCTGCATTTTTATATGACTCTGTGCTCTGTGCACACCTTCCTTATATACTGTGCACTGCACAGTTATTCCTCCAAATGTGTACTGTGTGCATTAACCTAGTGCTATTTACACATTAATTTAATACTTGTGTGTGTTTATACATTGTATCTAAATGAATAGTAAATAATATACAGTGCCCCTCTGGGGCTAATTTTCACCTATATACTGAGCATGTGTTTGTGAGAACTATCCCTTTGACAGTGTGCATTCTTCTCTCTCTGTAACAACAGTGCTCTAGTACATGTGCAGGAGGTTTCCAGCGGCGTGTAGTAGTGTGCCAGGATGAGAATGGCTACACGGCCAACAACTGTGAGGATCACAACCGGCCCAATGAGCAGCAATCCTGTGAGTCAGGGCCATGTCCACAGTGGATCTATGGCAACTGGGGAGAGGTAAGACAGCACTTTGCTATGGCTGCTTACGTCAGTTTACAGCTTGCATATGCTCAGAAAGAAAGATTCTAGGATGCTCATTTGTATTTAATTAATTACTTTGATACAGACTTTCCTCAGTGTGGATATTTGGAAATGAAATTAGAAACAGATCTATTTTCATGTGAAAAATGGCTCTAGTTTTTTTTTTCTTCCCATTCAAATATTTTCCCCCATACCCCATCTGTAAAACACAACTTCTCTTCCTGCTGTGTTCAGTGCACCAAGCCATGTGGAGGTGGTATAAAGACGAGGCTGGTGGTGTGTCAGCGTCCAAACGGCGAGCGTTTCAATGATCTGAGCTGCGAGATCCACGACAAGCCGCCAGATCGTGAGCAGTGCAATACACAGCCGTGCCCGTCTAGCCCACACTGGAGCACAGACCCATGGAGCTCGGTACGCTCATGAAAAATACTCTACATCTTATTTTTCAACCTCACATTGTTTCATATACCTGTACTCTAACTCTTTCACAAACAAAGGCAGGATGACTATGGTGCTTTTGCCCTGGAGAAATTAAACTCCCACTTCTGTGCTTTTACTTTTAACCCTCTCCACGTCCTGCTTACTCTTTGGTGCCTGTGACTGGTCAACTTTCCTCAAGGCATTCGGAAAGTTAACTTCTGTGACCGTTACATTTGACCCTTTAAACTTGCAATATACCAAAAAAGTACATCATGAAATGCTTCAGTGACAGCTGTGACCACAAGAACATTTTTTGTCAGTCCTACCTACCATGAAACTGTTGTTGAACCGTGTTAGTATTTGAAAAAATCAGGATCACTTTGTATCACAATCAGTTAGGTTAAGTTAGTCTTGTAAAATATTGTTTTTAAAGATAATTTATTAAGATATTTTTCCTTTTTAACTTTTATATATAGCATAACTTTAAGTGATTTATTTTGTGTCTTAGCTCTTCGTATTCGCACATTTAGCCAATCCTTGTTCATATGCAATTACTGATGAAAGTTTTTGTATATCAGGAATATACAGTACAATGCCTTGTTCTTACATTATCCAAAGAATGGCCCAAATCTCCAAATACATGGTGCTACACAACACTGTATGATGTTCTGTTATGAACATTAAAAGCACCTACTTTCATAGAACTGTATTTGGGCTGTGTACCTTACATCTTTGTGCTATATGCGTCTTTGAAATGGCTATTGTATTACGAATTCAGTTCGCCTCAAGGCACATGTGTTCTTTAGAGAAGTTATTAATCTTATGTAGACACCTTATTTTACCGTTCATGTATTTACCCTCTGTTAAGAAACCAACAGTGGTGTTGCCCCAAATTAACACTGACATTAAAGCGTGAATATGCTGACTCAAAAGTTCCTGAAACGTCCAGTATCAGTAGTAAACACCATCAAACAGCAGCTGTACCAGCACTGTAAAATAAAGTGTCTCAAAGTTTGTGGTAATTAGACCTTATAGCCATTGTATTCCAGTTTGACAGAGGGTTTACATTCAGATTTCCTTAGTGTGACCAAAACAATAGGTTTATAGCTCTCTGCTTCAAAGGTGCTTGATATGAGTATATTTATATTGTGTTAGCTAATGTTTGTTTTGTACAGTAAGTACTCTGAGTTGCCTAAGCTCAACAATACCTCACTTGGAACGAAACACAATTCAATTAGCCATCAAACCTACACTACAGTGGTGCTTTGGTCAAACAAGGGAGATATGAAATATGAATATCAAAAATGCTATGTGACATGTGGCACATTACTCTTTGATGCTGCCTTTTCAGAGCTTTTTTTATTTCTTTCCATGAATAGTTAGCGAATTGCTGGTCAGATCGATTAGCTGAATGCCAAGTGTAACACAGATTTGATGAAATAATGTTGAATTGTCTTTGAATGTCCATTTCACCTTAAAGAGAATGGGCTATTTAAATGTTGTATTTTGAACACGTGACACCTGTGACCACAGGGGAAGTTAATAGTGTTTTGTATCCAGAGCACTTACTCTGAGCCAACTTAATGTGTCTACCTCAGTCTCTGTTATGATTGCCCCCCTGCCGTATCTTTCTCTCCCTAGGATTGGAGAGATTTTGGCTGGCTAAGTTTAAGCATGAGTTGTAAAGGCTGTCCAGTGCAGCTGATGAACCTAAACACAGATCCAAGGTGTGTGTGTGTCATCTCCCACCTTGTTGCTTACCATTCTTTTAAAGGACAGCAAAAACTGATCCAGTATCTGTGGTTAGGGGCAACTTTTGCCTGCAGCCCACCCAGTTGACTCCTCCTGGTCATAAATGTCTGTACTGACATCACACCTTATTTTAAGGGCCTGTTAACACAGCAGTGAGTTGTTGTTTTTTTACCACACATACTATAATTTACTAATAAGAACTATCACTTGTAATGACTCCCACATGTATGATTGTAAGGCAGTGTAAAATCAAATGTAGGTTGAATCAGTGAATGTAGAACCCAGTAGAACACATAGTGAATAATACTGTTGTTCCTTTTTAATTTCATTTCTTCAGTTCTTAGCAGTTTGACTTATTGTGGTCAAGCCCTTGGTGCAAGCAGCAAGTACAACACAAACACTATCACAACAGGCTCTTGAAATAAGTATGTTGTATCTTATTCACAAATGGCAGTATTAGTCTGTGTTTCAAGAAGATTTCTGTATATTTATGTAATTACTTGTATTTATTGTTACTTCATTATAATGTTATGTCAATATTTATTTTTTCATGGATCTGTTGGATTTCTGTTCATTTCCAGAAAAGGTTACGATTAAAGTGAAGTAGAGGTCCTATCAAAGGCTTTTTTTCATTCTTATTTGAACAAAACATCTACGTCACACGCAGTGAGCAGGTTCACTTCAAAAGAAAAAAGGAAAATAAATCAGTTACAACTTGCTGACAACAGGTTCTCCAAAAAAGGTTAGAAACTGACATAACTTATACATGTACCATCCTCAACATCAACAACACTAACACTAACACGCTCTATATTGAAACGTTTAACTCAATATTACCAACCCCAGCACTGTACTAATTACAGTGTGTTTGTGGAGGGAATTATTCTGTATTAGTTAGCGTTTTACTCTTGATTTTGGCTAAAAGATTTAAAAAGAGTGACCTGGTAAAAACTTACAAAGCATTCTTCTGTGACAGTTTATTCAGCTGGGTGTTTTTTAATGGAAACACTGACCAAGATCGCGACCAATTATTTTATTTGGTCAGGGCCTCTGCTAACCACTTTGAGTGACCCTGCTTTTACCGTCTGTGTCAGTGAGTTCAAAGCTCTGTCTATCGAGGTAAATCTTCGTCCAGAGTGACAGTGACTCATTATGCCATCTATCTCATTTACTGTGTTCATTCACTCTTAATGCCTACCCTGGCTTTTTCTGGGATGCCTGGTGCGCGTGCACATCTATGAAGTTACAAGCGCCCTTTGCCCCTTTCTGTCAGGGCCCTCTAGTCTAGTCTAATGCGTGTTGATGATAGTGTATCAATGTGGGGGCCCGGTGACAGTGGCCCGAACAAGGGAGGCTGTCAGGAAGACAATGCATTTGTGTATCAATGGGTCAAGGGTTACGTTTGATCTAGGGAGGGGCCCCCTTCTGGTTCATCCCATCACCACAGACTGACTTCTGGGAAATTGCCTGTGATTCAAGGATAATAATAAAAAAAACACACAAAAAGAGAAGCTCAATAGGATTCCTAAACACTGTGCTAACATTGGAAAGTGGCATGTTCAGGGGGTGGGGGGTGGGTTCATTTCTCATAGTCACAAGAGCATTGCCTCGCTAGACTTTCGTAAGTAAAGTTGTATTTGAATTATGCACCAAAGACTGCTATCATGTTATGAAATCATTTAGAAGTCAGGTCAAACAGATCAAACTGGTTTGTGATGTAAATAAAAATGTTTACTAGAGAAAACAATGATGCCTACACTAGTTCACTGCTCTGCATCACTGCAGTTGTGTACAAAGTTAATTAACTCTGAATGAGGTTGAGGTTCATGTACTGATAAAAGATATTTAATTTGGCCCACTTGTACCGATGCCCAACGTGTTCTGAGGACATCTAGCACAGTACAACAGCAGGGAAGCCATTGTAAAGGCATATGTAAAGCTTCTGACAAATAACCTGACATTTGAACCAAAGAACAGTCTGGAAGTCTGGCTTGTATTGTAAATGCTTTCTTTTAATGACTTAAACCTTTATTGGAAAGCACCGCCCTCTCGTGATCCAATTACTCTGCACAGTTCACCTAAAATAAATGTGACACTATATTGTGTTTGTGTACTGTGTCAGGAAAACATAAATATCATTTCTGTAGTGATAGTGGTGGTATTTCATATTTTCACATGGTACTTACTGTGTCAATAGTGAAGTCTTCAACTCTGCAAGACATTAATTTATTCAAATTTGATCACATTTGCACAAGAATCACAAAATATTTTTCATATTGTTAGTGCTATGTTTCTTTATTTTTTGATAAACAACCCTGAATAATCATTTTTATCTTTATTGATTGTATAAATGGACAATTCACTGACATCACTGACAGCATAAGTTATTCCAGTAATTGTAGAACATTACAAATCGAAGGTTTGTGTGAATGTCTTAAAGGGCGAATAAGCATTTTATTATTACTCATTTCATGAGCCCACCTCCAAAAATGAGGTGACGGGTCACAGCATGTTCCTATCCAGTACAGTCCCTTGCTGCTCAGGACAGTACCACACACTAGGCCACGCACTCATTCAACTCTGATCTGTCGCTTTCCATCCGTCCCCACGTGCAACACCCTCTTTGATTATCCGAGCATAGCCCAGCCCTTCTCCACTCCCTCCTGTAACGCTGCTGTGTGTGTGTGTGTCTGCCTGTCACACTGAGTTAGACTTTCAGTAACTCGATGAACCCGGAGGTGAAACAAACTGCTGCCGGGGTGATAAGGCACGCTTTGTCATTGGACCATCTACTCACGTGGAACTGGGTCTCATATCACGCTTCATTTTTTTTCTCTGACATGTACCAGTTCAATTATTATTTTTATTAAAGCTGTTACTTTCATCTGTTTTTTTTTTTTTTTTTATCAATTCAGATTCAGTTAAGCGACACATTCAAAAAATCATTTAACTTGAATAATATCACACAAAAACCCACATCAGTTGTTTTTATAAAAATTTGGATGTACATATTCACAGTTTAACACAAAACACACATTCTGATTTATGTGTAACTCCTTCTTTCCACCTTGCAGTGCTCAGCCTCCTGTGGAAAAGGGTTCAAGTCCCGTAAAGTGAGCTGTGTGACCGGGTCAGGCCGCCCTCTCCCAGAGGAAAACTGTCAGCATCTGTCCCCGAAACCCAGCAAGCAGAGGCGCTGTCGAGGTGGCAGATGCCCCAAATGGAAGACCGGCAACTGGGGAGAGGTAGTGCTCTCTGATCTTCTACCACTCTTGTTCTCACGCTGCCAGACATGTAGATTTTTTTCTCTCTTTCCACTTAAATGCTTACCAGCTTGCTGGCAAGTATGTGCATATGTGTGAAAACATCTGCAGCTAAGCCTGATAGAATTTACAACACCGTGCCAGGCCACTAACTACAGCAGGGTGCCTTTACACATCACATGGTGGTTTTCAGCATTGCCTGGGCAGCAGCAAACAGAGGGTTTCAGGTGAAGTAACACTGGAACTGTGACACCACAGTAAAGTAAGAAGAACAGCAGGAGAGACGTACCAGTGGAGAATCAAACCCTCTCATTCCTCTGGCCCTCACTTTTCTTTCCTCTCTATCCCTTGTATCCTCTCACCATTGATCACTTTTTCTTTCAAGCCCATTTCCTCCCTTTAACGTCTTCACTTTTCTCTCTCTATCTTCTGCCTCCACAATTGGAACCACATGTTGATCTCTTCTTTGAAAGCATTGCTAAACAAGCAATTCACTAACGTCATCATGCCAGACACACTCTCATCGTGCACCTGGGCTGCCTAGTGCTGGCTCCCTTTCTTTTTCTCCCATTACTCTCCTTCTCTCTCTTTTCCTCTTCTCCTGTCCTACTTCTCTGAATTCACCCCACTGATCAGGAGTCAGAGCACAGAAACACATCTGTGCTGCATACGTCAGAGAGGATGTGTGACTGCTTTAAACAGCTGTGGAGCAGGACACATGCCAGGAGAAAATGGTACTCCACACAAGGCTCTCAGTCAACTACAGCATGATTACCCATGGTGCAACAGGCTGCCTAGTGGTTCAAATGCTGAGATACTAAGGAACATAATATACTGTGAAAAGTGTTGAGTCACACATTAATGGATATTTATAAAAGCCGTGTAACAGATGATGTGTTTGTATAGATTCATGGAAGGCTATTACGCTACAGAAACTCTGGAGCCAGTCAAATGACGTGATCTCGCCTCAGCTCAGTCATCTGGATATGTTTATCAGCTGCTGATCTTGTAACCTGAAAAAATATGAGCAGTTTGATGGTGGTCTCACACAAATACGCGCGCGCACACACACACACACACACACAAACATTGTCCTCCTACTTCACGTCACAGCTACATAAATGATTTATTATCTATGTATTATGTAACCTACATGCATTATGTTAACTTCAGTGCAGAGTATGTTAGTTATAATCAACAGCACCTGTTTGAAAAGAGAAAAAGCAGAAAGTGAAAATCTCAAACATGTATGCATTGCTTTTACACTGTAAGCCATTTCAAGCTGGTTCAATTTAGAAATGTAGGTTTTTTCTGTTGCCTTGAAAACTTAGTTCAAAGTTATGAATGATGAACGACAAAATAGTTAATTCAATGTAATTTTATGAGTTTTGTCAAATGTAAAACTAAGTTAGTTAAGTTGACTGAACCTGAGAAAACAAGTAGAATAAATCTAAGATATAAGGTTCAGTTTTCAGACTGTCCAGTCACATGGAGAGTCTTTTAAATTACTTAGTTTTTTATTTTTAATTATTTTAACTTTTATTTAACCAGGTAGATCCCACAGAGACTAGCTATCTATCAGGGAGACCTGATATTTGGTACCACAGTTAAGACAGTATCTGAAACTGCTTCTAGTAGTTAAATTCTAATTATATGTCAGTAGGGACTGAATTCAACACTAACCTTGATCAGGTTTTATTTTGAAAAGAAACAAATATCACTTTAACATGTATTAAAGACACAGAAATTTCTATTGTGAATGTAGAGTCTGGATAGTTTAAACTCTCAAGCATTCTAGGAAGTCTACTAGTTTTGTTTCTTTAAAAATTAATAAACTTTCATAAGTTAATTCATTAATCAACTATATATTCATTCATTCATTCACTTATGCATTGAATGAAGTTAATTGATTCAATGCATAATCTCAAAATTAAAGTAAAAAGATCTCAGATCAGAGCAGCTCATGTTTACACCATCCCAGGTGGTCTGAACTACACGTTCAAAGTTGAATTAACTTGAAATTAAGAAAATGTTCATATTTACATTGCGTTAACGGGAAAAAATTACTTAAGTTCAAGAAATTGATATATGATGTTTTACAGTGAACCATGCTTTAGTTATGGGCTGCAGAACAAAAACAATATTCATCATTACTCTCTGGTTCTTTGTGTTCTCTGCTGAAATGAAGTAAAAACATTGTTGTTATAGTTTAGACAAGACAAAACCACACACTTTTAAGGAGCCAGCTTCATTTTTTTTTTTTTTTTTTTCATTTTCTGTAAATAATAATATATGTGTTTGAATTAATATCAAACGTATACAATAAATAGGAAAATGAAGGTTTGGTTAAAAACATTTAAACATGACATGTTTCTTACAATTTTATGTAACTAGTTTTATATACATATTAATATATATGTGTAAAGTAAATAGAGTAAACCTTACTCAGCAAATCGATATACACATGGACATGCGCAGAGTAAAGTTATTAAACTAAATTCCATTAAATACATAATATAATCTTCATATTACATAAGAGCTCACAAAATAGAAACATAACTAAGTAGACTGATATAAGGGATGTGATAATACGGGAATTTAAGGGTGAACAGCCTGTTAGATATGCGGCAATACAGTGGAATTAAATGTGTAATAAATGTTGGAACAACTTATTACTCTGCATAAGCTCTTACCTGTCCTACTTCCAGTGTTCAGCATCATGTGGAGACGGCGTCCAGCAGCGGGAGGTGTTCTGCCAGGTTGGCGACCGACGCAGCCTGCTTGAGACCGGTTGTTCCCAGCGCTCCAGACCGGCCTCCAGCCAGAGCTGCCGGGTCGCTGAGTGTCTCTTCCGGTACCGCTGGAGAGAAGGAGAGTGGCAGACGGTAAGCAGAAGACGGTCTGGATGCCTGCACGGACAAACACTGTGAGCAGTGTGAGGAAACGAGTAGTTTTACAGCTCTGCGCGTCCCGTCCGAGGATCAGTGTGCTCTGTCATACCTGGAGCTGCTGTGTCTTGAGTCGGAGGCGCTGCTGTCACCCCGCCAGAGGGGAGGAGATGCGCGAACTGCTGCAAACAAAAATCAGATGATCTTTTTTTTTTTTTCTTTGTAAAGTGGATAACTCCTGTCCTAACTCTGATTGGCCAACTCGTGTTTGGAAGCAATTGAAATTACACGGTCTTACAAAGTTAGAGCAGTCTGAAATATTCCTTATGAAAGTTTTTTGACAAAAAAATAGTAACTTCTGCATAAATACTGTTGTTAACTGTATCTGTTCTCTGCTCTTATTCTGGAAGCACACGTTAAAGAGCTGCTGCTCAGTATAAGGCTTCAGTCATACCTAGATGATATTTGATGCTTACCTACATCCCTGCACTGAGCAATTTTCTGTAGGCTGGAGGCTACAGATACTTTCTGAGAGTCAGGGTTATTAGAACAGGCAGCTGCAGCAGGAGTTTAGTCTTCATTGTGATCAAGTAATGTTGAATCTGGGTCACTGAGTAGCATGAAATGTGTTTTGTGGAAGTAGACTGTAATTAGTCTGGAGAAGTGTTTGGTGCTTCCTGCCTGTGTGTCCCAATTAACAGCTGGAGGTAATTACAGCAGTGCTCCCAGCACGTAAATGGACTTCACAAACATAAAAATAATGCCATTTTATTTTTTGCAGTCTAGCATATTGTTACTTTCATTATTATTAAAACGTGGATCATCCATAGTTCTTATTCATAAGTACAATAGCAGTTACAGGCACAGTTGTTGTTGTTGTACAGTTGTTTTGACAGTGTTCAGCGTATTAAGATTGATGAAGACCATCTGGAAATTGGCTGGAGTGGTAACACCACAGAGTGTTGCTGACACAAGTGGAGGCCTCACTGAGCCCCTCTTGAAATATGGGCTTGAGTCAGTGCTTGGATTTCAGCTCCTACAGGACGTAATAGTTGAGTTACCACATGGACCTGGATGTAGTGTAGTAAATCATCCCTGCAGTGGTTCTGAGGCTGTAAACCTGCAGTGAAGCAAACACTTAATCTAAGGACACCATTTTCATAGTGACACCATTAAAAAAACACAGGAGTATTTATATATTAGTATTTAATTAGTGGCCAAAGAAAGACAAATGTATCAGCCACCCTGAGTTCTTACTCTGACCCTTGTAAGGAGAAGTTGTGGGAAGCACTTACTTAGGTTTTTTGCCAAGAGTTACTAAGAAGATCAGTACTACTCTTATTTTTATGTGCTCAGTAAAAAGCTAAAGCCAGAATACTGTTAGCTCAGCTTCAAGAGTGGAAGCAGGGGGAAACGGCTAGCCCGTCATTAGTTTAGTGTATTTTTAAGTCCTTGAGATCACTTTAAAAATATATGAACTATATTTTTTTGAATTCCTGTTGAAATTGCATTGAATTCTGCAGTGACCATTAACTATTTACTTTACAGTAGATATTGATGGGACCTTCTAGTCTTTCCAGCCACAAACTCTACTATTTCAAGTGATAAATATTAGTCTAGGACCTGGGTTGTTGCATTGTCTTTCCACAAGGACCCCTGTTGAGCAAATATACAGTATATTTGGTTTGGTCTTTTTAAGATGGTGACAGTCTGTTGCTAGGAAAACAGTTCATTGATATCACAAATCTTATTAGTGGTATTCATGACTTGTGGGGGACTATCTGGGTGCCAAGACTTAAGGCAGCTGCTTTCCTCTAGTGAACTTCAGTTTAATCAGACTCATTGTTGGACTGTAAAGAGTTTCAAGAGTTTGAAGCTGTGTAAACTGTGTCAGGTCTTTGTCATGTCGTCTTCTCAGGTTCTTATTCTCAACATTATTCTTAGCCCTTATTTTGACATGTTTCCTCAGTTGATCCAACCTGAATTTGTAAAGTTGATCATTGCAGTCCTAATTCTTATTGACTAACTTACTTTTGGAAGTGAATACATTACATGCTATACAGACTCAGACTTAGAGCCGCAAATAAACTGCTGAATTTATGCAAAAACAGCCTATAAGCCTATTTATAGCATCAATTCCTCAAGCAGTACGTCGCATATGCAATATATCAATGTCATAATTTTTCTCCTAATGCCACTAATGTCTAATTTTGCATCTTTGTAAAACAACAGTCTTGTTTTGTTTTTTTTTCTCAACCATAGTGCAGTAAATCATGTGGACTTGGCCACAGACGACGATCCTTGCAGTGTGTGGACCACAATCAGCAGGAGGTTCATGAAATGTACTGTGTGAACCAGATCAGACCTCCAGACATAGAGAGCTGTAACAACCACGCCTGTGAATACATCTGGATCACAGGGGAATGGACGGAGGTGAGAGTCAGAGAGGCAGTGTCTCATCTACCTGATGTTACAGGCTGCAAGATCTTAATTGTGCAACGTCAATTTATTTATTCAATCCACACCTTTGACTTCAGTGATGTGGTAAGAACAGAAGTGTTTCCTGTGAGGAACTCTGATGATATTTCATGCTGGTGATTTATCCTCTCCTCCAGTGCTCAACCAGCTGTGGCCAGGGCTACCGCCAGCGTCTGATCTCCTGCAGTGAGGTGCATGTGGAGAATGACAACTATGAGTACGGCCATCAGTCTTTGTCCAACTGCCCCGGGACCCCCCCTGAAAGCTACATGCCTTGTAATCTGGGCCCATGCCCACCACTACAGGAGTGGAGGGTTGGAGTCTGGGGACTGGTGAGCGAGTCCCTGCTTCTTAATTTTGTCCAGTCAGTTATTACTATTTTATAAATGTGGCACTTAACATGTTTTAGCTTACTAAAATAAAATCAGATGACCTTATTTGTATAAAAATATATGACTGTAGTCTGTACAAATAACAGTTACACTGGTTCTCTCTAGTGTTTGTGACTAATAATGCGGTAAATTAGTGAACAGTACTTGGTAAAAGTAAAAGCAGGCATAGCCTCTTGAAGTACAATTTCAGATTTTAATTGGCTATTTATGCACATTGTTTTAATTATTCAAAATTCAAGATTCAAAAAACTTTATTAATCCCAGAGAGAAATAGTTCTGCCTTGTTACAGCTGCTCTCAGTTCAAAAATAAAGAAAAGAAGCGCAAACAGAAAGGAAAAAGATTAGCACCACAAATACACAGAATATACAAAACAATAAACTCAATTAATGGTTTTCTTTTGCATGTGGCCACATTAACATCACTGTACTGTACTTTTAATGTCATGTATGGACATAAAGTTTCTCAAGATGACCACTTTGAAGGTGAAATCTGCCGACAGGCTGGGAGCCAGAAGTTTTTATTTTCACTGTCATGGTTCTCTACCTCCCCTCTAGTGTTCAGCGGGCTGTGGTGATGGAGTGATGGAGAGGACGGTGCAGTGTGTGTCAGCAGATGGTCAAGAAAGCAATAGGTGTTCTCTAGAGGCCATGCCAGAAGCCAAAAAAGCCTGCAGAAATCCAAGCTGTGAGTAGCAGAGAAAACTGCTGCAGGGTTATATACGGTCTAAATGAATGTATCTCAAATTCCAGTATGAAATATGGCTCAACTTGATCTGGTCATCTCTGAGATTCAGCCTTTAGTGAAATATTTATAATTTGAGGTAAACATGAAAGATTTGCTGTATTTACTTCCCTACAGTAGGACTGAACATCAAAGAGTGAGACTTTTTTTTCTTTTTTTGATTCGATGCAACGATTTGCTACACTTGACTTAACTCTGAAATTTGTGTGCGCACGGTTGCACATACACTACTCACAAAAAGTTAGGGATATTCGGCTTTCGGGTGAAATTTCAGGATAAACCTAAAATGCACTATAA
>JAUMHL010000025.1:7512393-7529220 GCA_032362345.1 Sandelia bainsii
GGTTCTGTAAATTATGAGTTACTACAAACTAAGAGCCCTGATAAGACCCAAACTTGTCAAGAACAAAAACATGCTAGAAATTGTAGAATTTTTTTTTTTTTTTTGGTGTGAGTAGTGTATATATGTACATATATGTGCCTGAGCACCTCTGCTGTGGTAAATCTTTGCATATCCCAAAAAAGGTTTTTCAATGGCAACTGGATAACCATGACCTGGATGACTGAGAATCTTCACAGATATAAATCTTTGCATAGTACTATACTTTACTAACTTCTACTTTCTTGTTGTGTCTCCAAGGCCATTTTCCTTACAGCTGTCAGGACATTCAGCGCATGAACGGCCCACTCCCAGACAGCGAACATTTCCTCACCATTCAAGGAAAAACAGTCAAGGTAAGATTATATGAGCTTATTACTTCATACATTTACAGTACAAAGAACATTTAATGACACCATAGCAGGTTTTATTGATGTGGGGAGAGAGACAGTTGAAAAACAAGTCTCGCGTTCTCTCTTGACATTTCAAATAACTTACAGTACATGCTAAGAATGTTTTTTCTGTGGTCTGTGACAGTACAAAGTGCCTAAAACGGTACATCTTCTGTCCTAGTCATTTCCCTCACCACCATTATTGTTCTTCTTTTCCTAATCTACACTTCTTGTCCACTTCACCATTTTTTTCTCAATCCCTTCACACTCACTTCACCACTACTCCACCCCCCGCCCTACCTCTCTTGCTCCTGTTATTCCTCCTCCACCTTTTTCTCCTCAGGTCTACTGTGCAGGAATGCAGACAGAGACTCCACAGGAGTACATCACCTTGACAACAGGCGAGGAGGAGAATTTTTCTGAGATCTTTGGCTTCAGGTAAAACAGCTAACAGGATACCAACGAGAGCTGTTTCTCTACACAATCAAAGTGATTCATGGCATTGTTTTCTTGTTTCTGTAAATGAAAAAAAATCCCAGGCTCAATGATCCCACCCAGTGTCCCACCAATGGCTCCAGAAGAGAAGACTGTAACTGTCGGAGAGACTACACAGCTGCTGGCATCACCACCTTCTCTAAGGTCCGTCTGGACATCAGCAAGATGAACATCATCAGTAAGTGGCCCACACTCACGCTTGCAGCCGATGGCAGACACAAACACACAGACGACTGCGTCCCTTGCGCCAGTGTTAACTCTATATTACTCTCAAATAACAACTTCCTTTGCCATTTAATTATGTCAGTCCTCATGCGGATTAATGGGCTCAAGATGTCTTCAAGGTTTATTTAAGCAGCACACAATTACAAGGCTTGAGGGAATTGAATGAAACTGCTGTAAGTAGATGGAATTATACAGATATTACCATTAGCCTGACCTTAGAAGTAAGGTTTGGTCATTATGGCAGATGGAAGCTATCATGATTCAAGTTCATCTAAGGTCTTAAAGCAGCACATTTCAAGATACAAATTTCCAAGAATTGTTACATGTTTGTTACATCGTGCATGACTAGTTTGTTTTACTTTATCTTGTTATTTAGCTACAGACTGGCAGTTTGCTTTTACTCGTGAAGGCAAGAGCGTGCCATTCGCCACAGCTGGAGATTGTTACAGTGCTGCCGGTTGTCCACAGGTGAGAATGGAAATACATCTTAATATTTTACAGGATGGGAAATTAATCTTCTTTTTCCTTTAAATGTCATCAAATTAAGCAAAAATGCACAATCCTAATCCTATCATATGGCCTTGGAACAGTCATGCATATAATTATAAGACAAGGATAGAAATACCTTTAAAAGATGAATAGTACAGTATAGGAGTATATAGTTTTAAACCAGTTAATGTATGTAGAACTACATTGAATAAATTCAGACTGGAACTAATTTGAATAAGTTTCAGGCTAAATTCTCAAAACACTCTTTACCTAACTCTCAATTGTCTTTGACATGGTTGGTTTATATGGTACTTAAACAGCTGATTATGCTCCACGGATAAAGTTAATTGAAGTTGATTTACAATCAAAGGTGATACAGTGCTGTGAAAAAGTATTTGTATTTTTTTAATTTATATTATTTGTTACACTGAAATGATTCAGATCATCAAACAAATTTTAATATTACACAAAGATAACCCTAGTAAATACAAAATACAGTTTTTAAATAATGATTTCAGAAAAAAGCTGAACAAACCTGCCTGGCCCTGTCTGCCCCCTAAACCTAATAACTGGTTGTGTCACCCTTGGCGGTAACAATTGCAATCAAGTGTTTGCGATAACTGGAAATTAGTCTTTTACATCGCTGTGGAAGAATTTGGGTCCACACTTCTTTCCTGTATTGTTTTAATTCAGCCACACTGGAGGTTTTTCAAGCGCGAACACTCTGTTTAAGGTCATGAGCAGGTCAGCATCTCAATCGGATTTAAGTCCAGAGTTTGACTACACCACTCCAAAACCTTTTTTTGAGCTATTCAGACATGGACTTCCTGGTGTGTTTCATATCATTGTCCTTCTGCATAACCCAAGTGAGCTTAAGGTCACAAACTGATGGCTGGACGTTCAGGTTCAGGTCATGGTTATCCCAAAACCTCAAAAAAACCTTCATTCAGAATTGAGAAAGCCCTCTGGAATGGAGGGCAAAACGTATTCAAGGAACTAAAACAAGTCCAGTTGCCACTGAATAACCTTTTTTGGGATGATGGCCGGACATTCTCCATCAGGATTTTCTGGGCACAGAGTTTATGGTTCCATAAATTATGGAAAGTCGTCCAGGTCCTGACCCTGCAAAGCAGCCCCAGACCATCACACTGCCACCACCATGTTTGACTGTTGGCATGATGTTTTTTTTATGTAATGCTGTGTAACGAGACGCACATCTTCCAAAAATTTCAACCTTTGTCTCATCAGTCCACAGAATATTTGTCTTATATAATCAAGATGTTTTTTGGCATTAGTTGCTTTCACCTTGGAACTCTCCCATGATGCCATTTTGGCCCAGTCTCGTTCTTACTGTTGAATCATGAACACTGACCTTAACTGAGGCAAGTTAGGCCTGCAGTTCTTTACATGTTGTTCTGGGTTATTTTATGACCTCCTGGATGAGTTGCCGTTGTACTCTTGGAGTAATTTTGGTAGGACGGCCACTCCTGGGAAGGTTCACCACTGTTCCAATTTTTCTCCATTTGTGGATAATGGCTCTTACTGTGGCTTGCTGTCCCAAAACCTTAGAAATGGCTTTGTAACCCTTTCTAGACTAATATATGTCAGTTACTTTGTTTCTCATCTGTTCTTGAATTTCTTTAGATTGCGGCATGACGTGTTGCTTTTTGAGATCTTTTAGGTTCAGACAGCTTCTATTTTAGTGATTTCTGGATTCAACAGGTCTGGCAGTAATCAGGTCTGGGTGTGGCTAGTGACATTGAACCCTGAGCTTTCCAAAAAATGTGGTTATTCACAGTTCATTCATGATTTAGCAAGGGGCTGGGATCACTTTTTCACATAGGGTCAGGCAGGTTTAGAAACCCTTTGCCATAATAAATGGGATCATCATTTAAAAACTGCATTTTTCTTTTGCATTTACTTGGGTTATCTTTGTGTAATATTAAAATTAGTTGGATGATCTGAATCACTCAAGTGTGACAAATATGAGAAAAATGAAGGCGGGAGCAAATGATTTTGCAAATAATGTTGCACAGCACTGTATTTTAGATTGTAGATTAGATGTGGTTTTTTCCTGGTTAAAATAAAAAATATTAACGCATGTGGTGATATTGATTTCTCATGCATTTTTGGATATATTTCCAAGTGATATCTTTCTATTTGTGTACTTTCTCTCTGTGTCCTTCACTCTTGTTTTAGGGCCGCTTCAGGATCAACCTCTCAGGAACAGGTTTTAAGGTGGCTGAGGACACCGTGTGGATCTCCCAGGGCAACTATGCAAAGTTTGATATACGAAAATCACAGGTATTGACAACTTGTATCATATTACTGAGAAAAGTTCATCAATACAGTCCTTTTTTCTGTTTATGAAAGAATTATTACTTCATCATTGATCCATGAAGATTTTTGGTGACATATTGGCCATCAAGTAAGTTAGATAATTCAAAGTAATATGCAGTTCATAATTCTTCAAGGACCTTGTAAAACTATTTTTGTTGCTACTGCCTTCTCCATTCTGTCCTGTTAACTTTTAGATCCTATCTGTCCCTGTCTTTCTCCTCTCTGTGTGTTCCCTTGGCTTCAGAGTTCAAAGTGGGCATAGTCCCAAGTGGATTCTGTATTCCCAGCTCCACTTCTCCTCATAAACTTGCTGAGAAAGGACCTTTATTGGGCAGCTGCTCTCTCAAGTGCCCCCCCACCCTCTGCTTTTGAAATGGAGATCAAGCTGGAGAGTGCTTTTTGGCAAAGCTTAAACAGGAGGCAGAGAAGATGCCAAAAAGTGTTCACAGTCTAATATGCATAGCCAGCCGGGCCACTCTGGGCACTCCAGGCAGTTTAAATAAAGTCAGGTTGTGACAGTGGGATGGAGAGAGTGCTCTAGAGGAGATCAGACAAACCACTCACTGCATGCTGTGGCTTTCATGTCGTGGGATAGGGCTCTTGGTGTGCACATCTGATGCAATTTCTTTTTTGATTCTAGATGTTTGTATGAAACTGCCCATAATGCTGCATGCAAATTGTGCCAGTGAAGTGTTAGTGACTAATTAGTATGCATTTCTCTGCTTGTTGCTGAGAGTGATTACCTAATTGTTACCTGGTGACAACCTGCCTGGTGGGCCTCACTCTTTGTGTGCTTTCACCAAAACAACCCTGTTGTTGGGTGGGAAAATTGTACTAGAAGCAGCACAACCCTCTTGTACACTGACAGTTTTTTTTCTTTACATATCCTTTCAGCTAACATTTCTTTTTCACTCCAAATCACTGACAGGCGAAAAAATGTTTCGACAAAAGGTTTCTCAATCACCGCACAAAAAACAAACAAAGATGTGATCCTCAGCTATGGCACAGCAACAGAATCTCACACAATTCCTGTTAATCCTCTTGTGTCCACAGGATGGTAGCAGAGTGTCAGGAATGTGTGGCGGCTACTGTGGTAAATGTATACCATCCTCTGGCTCCAGTCTGCCTGTGACAGTGGAATAACTCCACGAAACAGGTGCTGTACACTTCAATTTTAATAAAAAAAAAGCCACATTTTGCAATTCAAATGATTAATTATTTGTATATGATGACCATAAGTTGTGAGTAACTGAGTGTTGTTTGCGTATTGTTTTATAGCATCATCTTGGCAGTTCAGGTGCTTCCTTTCAGGTGCTTGTCACGTCAACTCACGCCTCCTGGTAATGCAGCCTACTTAGAACTCAAACCTGTCCTTCACATGACCTCTTTCCTCTGTATAATATGTAAAATATTCTGGTGTAAGTACTGTATATAGCAGGATGAAAATGTTGTATTTATTGTACTCTGAATTTATTTTTGTATTGTAATATAATTTAATGGTTTTGTTGTCAATAACAAATACTACATTGTTGCCATTTATCAGATATTTGCCAGAATGTACCTTCCATGTTGGACTTTTGCCACTTGTTACTCCATTGTGCATGTGTTACAGCCATATGTTCCTTTTTGGTCTAACTCAGTAAGTTGTGTTTGATCCAATAATGTTATTGCTGTGATGGTCAGCAATCCTCTTGTTCATATGCAGTGAGGTGTCTTGAAGCAATGAGTCAGTCACTTCAGGAAAGGTTTACAGACACATGCACAGATGTCCAGTATAACCACATTTAACCACTGAGCAGCTCCATCAGAAAGTGTTTTTGGTTCTTTGAATGTATTTCTTTGTCAGATGGTGCCTTCCTAAACTGTGCCTTCCTAAAACGTGTGCAACTCTTGCTGTCACTTTATCTAAAGTGTGTCTGTAGCTACTTACTGAGCTGCTGACAGGTTAGAACATTCACCTAAGGTACACTGCTCCTTTGGGTTTGCAGTCGATCAAATTCAAACCGACCAGGTTGTGTTCAGGCTGCATCTCTCCAGCTGTTAAATGCAGCTGTGGGGAGAGAGAAGAGTGTAGGCTTGTGAACTGTAGTGCATTCTCATTAACAGGAGAGTACCAGGGTCAGGTGCCACAATAACACACTGCAGGAAAAACCAGGTGTTGCTGTTATGGCAACCACAGTGGCATTCTGCAAAGACACTCGTATTGATATAACTTTAAAAAGTAGCACTCTTGGGAGGGAGTCATTTCATTTTCATTTATGTAGCACAAGTCATACAAATAGTTTATTTTACTGAATACTTTGCAGTTTCTACAACATGTTCAGTGAACAGTATCAGTATCCTTCTAAATATGTTTAGATTTTGAAGAGGATCTCAACTTCTGTGCAGTAGGAGGAGCACAGGTAGAGAGACAGAGCTGCTGTGAGGTAGTTGAAAGGTATAATAGTGTATATTTAAGGCAAGCCTAGAATGAAGTGTTTGTACACCAAGGCTGGTTTGTGGGGGGAGAATTAGCCCAGGAAGGAAGTTTACCCATACACACATCATACTGATGCATACCACACAAACGCACACACGCTCCTCAATCACAAGGAAAAGGCTGTAGGTTGCAAAACCCGTAGAGATTATAGTGTCAGACATCAGAGAGAACCAAATTCCTCTGTACATCTCTCAGGTAGCGTGCAGTGACCAGGCAGAGCCATTAGCCTTTTAGCTATTACAGAGCAAACAGGTTATCTTATCTGGAGCAACTTAAAAGAATTCAGAAAAAAAGGACATTACCTTAGGCCAGTAAAATCCTAGAAGATACTGCAGAGATTTAATGCACCAGTCCATCCCTGGAGACACCAGCATGATTTCTGTCCAGATGCTGCCTGTAAACCGTTGCCTCTTGTACCTCACATTCTTCTAAGTCTGTCTAAAGTAACTGTACATACTATTAAGATAATAGCATTTTGATTTGTTTTTGTTACAATATCAGGGTATTTAGCATTTGTTTTGTATACTGTATGCTTTTGTAACTCAGTGTATCAGTGGTGAGCTGATTTTTTTTTAAAGACAGGAAAATGTTGAAATATTAGCAAAATGTACATGAAGAAATTATACATTACATTCTTTAAGCCTTATTTTGTAGATTAGGTACAGTAGGCTACATACTGTATATACAACTGATTAAGAAGCCATATTTGCTTTTATGAACAGTTTTGTGTGGTGCTATTTCAGTGCCTTATGTGATAATGTACACACTTCAGCCAAAGGGAAATTCACAGTCCTTATCTGCCACTATACAAGTAATGATTTCTAAAGACATGGTGACACTTAGTGACAGTCACAACTGACAAATGCACTTCTCATTGTGAATATACAGCAGTTCAGTCAACATAGTTCTCAGGTGTCATACAGTAAATAAAGGGAATATTATGATATTTAAGTGTATTTATCTTATTTTACATGTTTGCCACACATTAATCAGGTAAAGTGTCCTTATATGTGCTTTATTTTAAATGCAAATATTTATTTTACCTTCTCTTTATGTGAATGTACATAGACTTTGACCTTAAATGACTATGAATTACCAGTGTAAAGCAGTATCGCCATAAAGTGAACTGTCTCACAACATGTTTCCTGTTTTGTGAATGCATTTATTTATGTTTATGTCATATTCACATAAATTGTATGAGCCATGTTTTGTGCTGCCATTTGAAAAGCATCTTTTATGTATGAGACCAGATAAGGCAATAAGGAAATAAAATGCCTGACACATGTCATGCTTGTCTGTCTGCTTTTCATACTTATACTTCATTTTAATTCCAGTTGGTCCTTCATGCATCATCCAACTGTAGCAACTGATTTAGTACTAAAGATCATGAATAAATAATAGTCAGGTTAATGTTTGGCCCATAAAATCCTCTCTAGCGCTTCTGCTTAATTATGATTACATACTTACACTACCATAACAGTCTGGCTTGTGACCTGACAGATGTATTTTACTGAACTAATCTAGCTTCTGTCTGTGTTCAAAATGGTGAATTATTGGGCAATCTACCAGGTGTCGTCCTAAATAAAAATAAATCACTGCTGATTTCAGTTGACACAAAAGGAAATGGGGCTGCTATATGAACTTGTTCCAGACTGTTGGGAGTTTATTATATATTTAAATAGCTCTGACTAACTTAAACAGTCTTATACAAGCCATATGTCATGTTATTTTGGTCGTATCAGGTGAGCTGTATACCAATAGGAGCTGCCACGTCATTTGGGGAATGACCCCTCAAATGTCTGTCAACAGTTTTAGCTGCTATTCAAACAGCGGTTGTTATACAGGGGATAAGCACAAGTGTGAAAAGCAAGGAAATGGTGGGAGGCAGGAGCTTTCAACAGCTCCAGAGGGCTTGTCTAAACTTAAGATGTGATACAGAAGTAGATTTGCAAACATGCCAAGGATCAGCTTGTGTAAAAAAAAACAACTTTTCCCTTTTGATTCTTAGACTTACATGAAAGCTGTGAGACAGCACCTCTGTGGAGTAGAAAGATGACTTTTGAATTTTTGAATTACATCACATATTCCTGAAAATAAAATATCAGACTCATAGGAAAGAAAATCTCTCCTGAGCAGATGTAGCCAAATGTAAGTTTAAGAGCTCTGCCTCGCTGCTTATAAATGGCCTAGTTTCATCACTGTTAAAGGTTTAGATGTATTCATTCAAGCATGCTGAAAGAGGGTTTAACATTACAAACACTGTTTCCACTTCACACTCCAGGTTTTCATCAGCAAATCTGATCAAAAGTGAAACTGGCACTCAGGCTGACTCTGCATGGAAACTCCAGTGAACCATATTCTGGAGGATATTACACTGATTTCATGTTTTCCATTATAAGAAATTAAAAGTCACAGTCACTGGTAATGAAGTAATCTGACACATCTGATTCACTGTGCAGATACTGATGTTGACTTAGTGGTGATGAGTCAGTGCACTTTGTCTACCTTGATTTGAATTCTAAGCACTTTACAATCAGTGATAGTAAAAAGACTTGGTTTATTTTGGTTAATGCTATGTGTCAAGCGGCATTATTGGGCCTTTTATGTGTATTTGACATCTGTGCGTTGTTTGTGCTTCTGTGTGTTTATGTGGATTGCTGAGGTCTTAAATCACCATGGAGCCTTCAGGGATGTGTTCTGTTAGACACACTTGCAGGGTGAACAGGCAGCTCATCATAAAAACATAATTAGTAGAAATCATATTTAGCCTTCACAAATTTTTTAAATAATCACTTTATTTATTAGTGCATTTATATTGTTCTTTATTAACAATTTGTGCATTTACAACTTGTATAAATCTGCATTTTATAGCTTGAATTTTGACCAAGATAATTTGATAATTTTAGAATAGAGCTTACTGAAGTTCAGCAATTTGAATATAGTTTTCCGGGTTTGGGAATTTGTGAACCCTAATAATATACAGTGCATATAAAAAAAAGTATTCACCGTCCTTGGATGTTTTCACTTTAATTTAATTTAATTTGACTTTTTGGATAAATATTTCCAAGAAAATACTTTTTCATCCATTCCAACCGCTTGTCCTTTTAAGGGTCACAGGGTTGCTGGAGCTTATCCCAGCTGTTATTGGGCAAGAGGTGGGGTACACCCTGGACAGGTCATCAGTCTATCACAGGGCCGACACATAGAGACAAACAAACATTCACAGTTACATTCACACTTATGGGCAATTTAGAGTCATACTTTTTCATGTCAAAGTGAAAATAAATATAATATATACAACCCTGAATGTTCACTATTGACTACATTTCAGTCAATTGCCTGTAACATTAACCTCTTCATAAAATTTATTTGCTTGACAAGCCACTTTAGAGTTTGAAAGATGTGCAATTATGGCAGATGCAGTCTCTCTTTAACATCTGCTCAATCTGCTGCATTGGCTAAGTGAGTAGTTTCATTGTTATGATGAGTGTAGTGCAGGTATAGTGCTTCATCTAAGGCTGCTGCAGTGCAATGAGAGCAAATCTGAATCATGTTGCTTTAAAGGATGATGGATATAGAGGTACTTTATCCTGGGAGCCACTCCCAGTTGTCAATAGGTATGAGGCAGAGCACACCCTGGACAGGTCACCCGTCTGTCACAAGGCGATCTTGAGGAAAATGAATATAATTGTTGTGATGAATACTGTACTATAAACAAATAAAATGCATTCAACTGGAGTCTACTTCTCTGTGTATCTCTGTATACAGGTGAGTACAGTAACAGGTTTGTTGCTGTCTCTTTCTGAGACCTTCCCACAAGGATTAGACCAGTGGCCTAAGCAGCTGTAGGCTTTGGGTTGTACTGGACATTCCAACACTTGTGAATGTCACGTCCACTACCTAACTCATTGAACCCACATCAGACCTGCAGTCGTCTGCAGATCTAAATTTCACAGGTATGATATTTGAGATAATGTGAAATAAAATGGATGGCATTAGAAATTCTGGATTCCACAATATCAGCTCTCACTTTGCCATGTTAACTCTACTCTACAACAAAAAAAAGAGATTTTCTTGGCTTCCAACTATTT
Organism: Sandelia bainsii; assembly: GCA_032362345.1. Lineage (NCBI taxonomy): Eukaryota > Metazoa > Chordata > Actinopteri > Anabantiformes > Anabantidae > Sandelia > Sandelia bainsii. Next base: position 7,522,941 of record JAUMHL010000025.1, read on the forward strand.
TTTATTTGCTCCTAGAAATAGATTGCAAGCTGTTTTCAATCCTGCCAGCAGTGTTTAGATACGACTTAATGAGAAAAATGTTAAAGCCTTGAGTCCCCGGGGTCAGCACCCCGCTGCCATCATTATCATCATCATTCCTCAAGGTAATCTAGGCTGACTTTGAACTGAGGTTTAGTACTAAGTTTCTGCAAAACGTTTGGACACCACGATCCAGTTTGTGTTTATCTGAATGTAGAAATGGATTGGGTGCTGGAAGTGAGTGAATGCATTTGTATGTGTGTGTGTGTGTTGAGCACAGACGTGTAACAACAATGTTTTTTTACTGCTTTATCTGCCGGTGCAGCTGAGTGTCTCAAGGTTAGCAGTCTGTCCTTGAGATGAAGGAAGCGGAAATATTCTGGCAGCCTCTCTGTTTCTTTCTGAATTCAGTTCATTGGAGAATCAGTTTGTTTTGACATGGCAACACCTGCTCTGATGAGTCTTTCTCACCGTAGACAAGTGATGGAAAATGGAAGGGGAAAATAAAAATGTCATTTCTGCAACACCTCCATTTTAAAACAACAAAGTGTTTGTTCCTGTTTGAAAAATTCACATTTGTGCAGTAGTTGGTAGTAGCAGTAGTAAGAACATATTGGTGAAATGGCAGATTTGTTTGATGAAATGAATACAGGTGAAAAACCTTTAAGCTGTCAGTGGCAACAGGAAGAAAAACGCCTGAGATAAGGTTGAATTAAATTGTGTTGTGACTCAACAGGTAGTGGAATGTGAAAGTAGTTTATTCAAATTAAACTTGCAGTGAACATTAGGAAACTGATGCAGGTCATTTGAAAATAGTGTTTGAGGAGAACACAAGCATAAAACATTTATTTCCGCGATGATTACAGGTTCTGTTATTTGCGTTGAGATGTTCTCAGACTGGACGTCAGAAGTGATCCACACTGTTATTTACCACTGCATCACTGCTTTTATCCAAATTACAGTTTGTCCCTTTTTGAAAGTATTTTTTCTGGTCTTCTATTGGCTACGAGGAACCAGGGTGGAACTGGTATCCGGAACAGCGCAGCTCCATTCATTAATGAAAAGTTAATGGGACAGGACAGCAGCCAGGGCTCGTGTATTTAGCTCACAGATCTGCTGCGTCCTCTGTGACTCATTTGTCTCGGTAGTAACCGAGTGTGCTTTTACTTGCCCGGGACCAGCCTGTCATGTTCAGTCGCAGCTCCAAGAGGAGAGATTCCAGCAGATCGGTAAGTAGGCAAGACAAAGTTGGGGCTTTGGTGGTTTCCGACAGCGCATGTGCCGACTTGTTTTTGCGCATTTATAGATAAAATAAAGTGCATGGTATTTATACTTGATTGATGTGAAGTTCCTTTCCTGTTTCTGCTCTGTGCTGTTGTTAAGGGCGTCAAGTTACATCTGCTTTGTTATGATAACGCACTGGCACAAGCCTCATTGACAACAGTAAGGGTGATACAAAATAAATTTTCTCTGTTTCTGTAAATGGTTTTTATTGGTTAAATGAATTGCATTTACTTAGTTATTATTAGTTTACACGATTGTCTGTTACTTGTAAATAATTCAGGTAATAAAAAAAATCTGTTTAAATACATGTATGTGTTAAATTAGTACATTGTTACAGTTTGTTGTGGTGTTTTGAAAACAGGAAGCTTTATATGGGTACAGGTAAAGTAACTCAGAGCCACTTTTTCCAATGATATGATGGCATTTTGAGTCATGGGAAGTTTTGTTTAAATGGATAAAAGTCCTGTATCTGCCACTGCAAGCTGTGACCCATCATCCTCTGTTTGCCTCAAGCTGAACCCTGCCGATGAGCCACACAGAGGACAGCCCTGTGTCACCTGTGGAGAACAGTGTCCTGGCTTTGCTCTGCACAAATGGAGGTAAAAGCATCACAGATTCTCACAGATTCGTTCTTTTTTTCTGATGGCCAGATATTTCCATCCCATAGATTATCAGACCATTTGTTGGTTGCACATCACCTAATTAATAGACAGTGAGTTGAAACTGTGTTTTAGTTTCTGTTTGTGGCAATAAGAACATGTAAACAAGTGATTAAATCACTAACAATTTGAGAAAGTAACCATTTTGCATTGTTATACTACGTACATTATTGTTAAAGTGTTCTTGTTAGTTAGAGTAGCATTCAGGAGCAACCCTTTCAGCACACTAGTACTTTGAATAGAATCACCCATGAACTTTACTGTGAAGAAACCATCGTTCTGCCCCTGTGTGCTGTGTTCTAATCCAGCACTGAACACTGATAGTTTATCAGTCTTGGCTGATAACCACTAATCACTCAGTAATAAAGTCACACCGTTAGCAGCAATGACTTAATGGAGATGTGATAAGTTTGTGGAAACAACAAAGCCCAAAGGTGCATTATGTACTCATTACAAATCGTACAGTGTGATTGTGAAACATAGTAAGCTGCTTGACTTGGTCCATAGATGATTACTTGTAAAGTCTGCAATTGAGCAGTGTGAGGAACGTGTAATAGTTTAATTAAATTTAAGTTGTATTTGCACTTGCACAATCCTTAAGGTGACATCCATCTCCTAAAATGACAGTGCTGTAGCATAAAAACAATGAACAAGATAGAAGCCGCCTTACTTGAGGTGTCTTTTGAGTTGTCAGCCATTTTCTCTTCTAATGGAGATCTACAATAGAAGGGGAGGATCTAAATCTTAAAGACCTTCCAGCCTCCTTGCTGTAAAGTAAACTATTACAGGGGCAACAGCAGGCTCAGGAATGCAGCCTGTAATTGCCTTTGCAGTCTCACAATAAAAAGTAAACTTTTTCCTCTCTAACAAACTGGAATAAAATGTCACAGAGTAAAGGGGCCCGACTTTGTGTGCAGAGGCAAAAAGCTGTTTTATGGCTCCAGCCAGTCTTTGTTTCTGAGGAGAAAACGGGCCACTTTCACCAAGAATTTTCCGGCTCTTTGTCAGGCAAAGAAGAAATGTCCTTCCATGCTAATTTTACAAGCTATGGTAGTAATGTTGTGTTTTGGAATGTGGTTGGACTTTAAGTGACCCTAAGGTTAGAGATAGGGAGATGCAGGGTGAAGGTGTGCACATACTGTCTCTTGTCGTCACATAGCAGATGCTGTCTGTCTGTTGGTTTTTGACTAAAGCATTCAGTTCAAATACATTTGTTTTTATTGTAAAGAGCTAGGTTTCGCCAGGATGGAAACTGGGAAATGAATCAATATGCAGCAGGTTTTTCTGCTTTGCTAGCAGCATCTGAATTTGTAACAGATGTCTATGGTTTCTAGACGATTGTTTCTAATCACTTTGGTGATCCAGTGTAACATCTTGAAAATAATTGGAGAGATTGTTATTTGTTGAACACACTCATGGTCCCATCACAGTGAACTGTAATAACTTTTAGCATGCTAAAATAAGATGGTGAATATGGTCAACAACATTGTGTTAAACATAGCAAGAATAATCTATAGAACTCCAGCTGCTTTTTGTTTGTTTGTTTGTTACCCCCTTGTCTATTTTTGTCACCTCATCACTGATTATGACCATAGTGTAGACCTGATTGTTTCATCTGGAAGGTTTTTTGAGGTATTGCGGAAAGTATTTCATAAGAAACAAACAAAAAGTAAAGAAACATCTGAAAAAGTGAACACACCATTGTGTAAAAGAATTTTCATTTGTTCTTTGTTACTCCTTAAATCATCTTTCAACACCTCTGATTAATCTTGGGACCTGCTGATGTTCCAGTCCCTAGCTGGGACTGCACTGTGAAAGGCATCCATGCAGACTTTTGGAAGTATGTATGTGTGTTAAATTTGTGTCATTATGTGATTTTAAACTATAACAATGAATTAGTTCAAGAGCCCCAAATATAGATTGATTAGCCACAACATTAGTATGGGAAAAATGTTATACTGGCTATGATTGACAGGTGTCAGAGCACACAGTGCATCGCAGCTTGCTGCTAGTTGGTAGACATTTATTGTTGTTTGTATGAAGCATAATGTGTAGAAGATGAGTGCTGTGACAAAATGGATTTTGTGTGTGTGGCTGCGCTACTCAGTCCCCTCACCATTCACCTTTTAACATTCCTCCAAAGTCACTGAAAGACTGATGACTGTCTAAATGTTCAATAGATAAATATGCTGTATGTGCACAGTTTTTCCTATGTTTCTTTTTCTTCTTCTTTTCCTCTTCCATACCGCCTCCATATAAGATGTTTCCGCTGAGCTAAGCTCCTGGGGGTGTTTCAGACTGCTCTTTTATAGTAAGTTGACTGAGTGTGTTGAAGCATTTCCCATTCAAAGTGAAGAGAAGAGCCAGTCTAGTGTTGGGTATTTAAAGTCACCCAGGCCTACCAAAACATTGGCCTCAAACATTCCCTCTAGATGTTATTTGACTCAGATGTGAGTGTTACCAAGCGTTAAAAGCTTGTCTCTGCAAACTTTAAAGTACAAATAAAAGTGTATTTAAAAAATATCTTAGTTACTAAAAGAATGTAACAGCAAACAGAAGAGAGTGAAATTAGGATTCTGTGTAGCATGTGCAGCCTCATCTTGTGTGACAGTTTGCTGTTGAGTAGCTGCTTCTTTAAATTGACCTTCTGCAAATGTGCCTGGCATATTGGGCTTGGTTCAAACTCTGATAGATGACCCTTGATACTGTTCCTCTCTCAGTAAATCTTGAGATTATTGGGATAAGGTGACAGAAGTTGCTGGAAGAGGAACTCTAGATGCCTCTGCTGACCCTGTTATCTCTGAGATGCTGATGTGGGCGAGTGAAATAAGAGTGTTGTTTTTTTTTACCTGGCTGCTTGTATGTCAGTGTGCCTGGGTAACTTAATAAGCTCTGTTGGCTGCTGTAGGCAGGTTACGAATAGGAGTAGATACTCCCTTCACAGCATGCTCCTTCTGAATTATTAATGTTTGCCTTTGGCTTGGTTGATTTTCCTTGTGTTAATGAGACTCATTACCAGACTTATTAACATGTGCCTGAGTGTGAATCTGCTATCTGATCGACTGGATCACATGACCCTCTTCTGCACTGTGGCGGTGTAGTTTAGAGCTGCGGTAATGTGTGCTTAAAAGGTTACACTTGACCTGCTGGGGAGGGTTAGCTCAGTACAGATATGAATCAGACTACAAAAGAAGATTCATGCCATTAGATCTTGCCATTTGCTATTTCTTCATTTCCCCCAACCAGCAGTACAACATAAAACTTCATTTAAGGCCGAAGGTTTAGTTGGGGTTTTGCCAGACCTGGACAAAGCTGGTCCTTGTATGCAGCGGGGCCTTAGCTGAAACTTTAGCTGGCTAAAAGTAGTGGTGAGGGGGCAGGAGAGGAGGGGGAAAAAAGAGGATGACTGCAGTAGAACAAGAGGGATTTGAGTTGAGTTTTAACCCAGACCTGAATGGCTTGCTGACGTCTGTCCCCTCGGTAACCCAGTCAGATCTGCATAACACAGTGCGGCCCCGCTATTCACTTTGTTAACAAGATGGTCTGGCAAATAAACCTGTCAGGGTGCCCAGGCATATGAATGGGTTCTGGCTATTGCAGCAGAGAAGAAGAAAACTCAGGGTGAGGTGGGGGGAAGAAAGAAGAAGCCATTGGTGGTCGGTGCCACACAATAGAAACTAGCAGATTTATCACTAAAGGGGAGTCTGTGTATTGGCATGGAGATGGTCTGGCTTGTCCCTGGATAGTTTCTAGGGATTAAAAAACGCTCCCTGGCCTCCTGTGTTCCCTCACTCTCTGGGCTTGTTTTGGTAGTAGAAAGCATCTGTGGTAGCACTCATACAGTATTGGTCAAGAGGTGTGGTGAAGCTGGGCTTTTTATTGTGCAAAGGCTATGATTTGTCTTTGTCATTTGTCATTTTAGGAAATGTATTTTGAAGAGGATAAACGTTGACAGGTATATGTATGACTGATATAAATCATAGTTTGACCTTTGGGTTCTCAAAAAGTGTTGGGCTGAACTTGTCCCTCCTCTTCACTCTCCTTTTATTCTCTGCTGCGGTTTCTTCCTTTCCTTCTCTCTTTCATTGTCCCTCTTTCTGTTTACCATTTTACCTTCTTTTTTCTCCTTAATCACACTGGCTACACAGAGGTAAATACACCTGACATAGCATTTGATTTGACTCTACTGATTCACACTCTGTGAAGATTATGGATGGCGGTCACGTCTTCTGCTGAATTCCAATGAAATCCATCCATCCATTTTCTTAACCGCTTGTCCTCGTAAGGGTCACGGGGGGTGCTGGAGCCTATCCCAGCTG
>JAUMHL010000025.1:7529320-7566144 GCA_032362345.1 Sandelia bainsii
TTAACCTAACATGCATGTCTTTGGATGGTGGGAGGAAGCCGGAGTACCCGGAGAGAACCCACGCAGACACGGGGAGAGCATGCAAACTCCACACAGAAAGGGGATCGAACCCGGGTCCTTCTAGCTGTGAGGCGACAGTGCTAACCACTACACCACCATGCCGCCCCCAATGAAATCCCAGCTTCGGAATTAAAGAGCCAGGCTCATTCAACACAGACACACACACACACAGACAAAGATGTCGCAGCTTCCTGTAGTGTTCCTCATTTAATCTCTGCACATGGGGGTTTTAATAATAAACACAGACAAAACATTTCTTGAAAAGAACAACACAATCCCCTATTTGATTTATTTTCAATGCACATGGTTTTTAATGCCATTGGTGCAAAGATACACCTTGATTGCTTGATATAATTTTATTTAATTTTCTGAATGGATAGTGAAGCCAATATGAACATAATTTATTGCTTTTTGTGGAGAGAATATTTTATGCCTTTTTACAGTTTGATTTGTTGCAATAAAGCCACCCTATGCTGGATGTTTTATTGGCTGGCTGTGTATTTGTAACTCTATCAGATGGGAGGAAATGATTCCCCTTTATTTAGTAATAATGCTCATATGATGGCCCGGAGCAGGTGATGGAGCTGGACAGTGTGTTATACTGTGCTTCTGTGTGTCTGTCCTCATACTGGATGCATTTACCTGAGTGTATGTGACACATATCTTGATAATGGAGTCAACATCATATCTAAAAGATAGATATGTGTCTTAGCAGTGAGCTATATGGCACAGCAACAGGTAGTGGGATCTCATCCCGCAGGTGGGCTCTGGATGTGTAAAAAGAGATCCAGAAAGGTGTTGGGTTGCTCAAGGGCTCAATGCTTATACTGTAATTGGTTTTGTACATTTCTGTAGCTTGTGCATCATTAGTATTTTGTGACATGGTTGGCAGCCTGTGCACTCCACTTAGCAATATAATGTTGCTTTGTTGACCAAAGGCGTATCCATGAAATTTCGTTTTTTTTTGTCTTTTCACCACTAAGTGACACTAAGCAAGTGTAACAGAAGAATATAAGATTGTGTAATGCTGCTGTTGCAGTCAGTAGAAAAGCCTGCCAAAATAAAAGCCATTTTCTCACCTTAGCATCTCATGTTGATTACCCCCTCACCACTGCAACTCCTCTTTTTTAGTATTATTCAGGTTGAGCCATTTAAAGCTCAGGGTCAGCTCAGAAGTTTAATTATTCTTTTCATTTGGACTGCGTTCTGTGACTGTGTGTCTGTCTCTCTCCAGTACAATACTGTAATATTTCACATCTCACAATGACTATAGATGTCTTGTTTGTAGAATCCAGATTTGCAAACAGTGTATTTGTTTTGAGAGAGACTTAGCATTTCTAGTGAAGTTTCATAAAGAGAGGAGCTGATGAGATTTTATTATCAAACTCTCCAGTCATACTACATCTCTCTCCCTAACTGATACTTTTTTACTCTTCTGAAAGATCTCTTCTCATTTTAATCCTTTCTGCGGCATCCTTTAAAAAACTCTCTTGAAATATCAAGTACTGCTATGTCAAATAAACATGGTTGTTTACCATTTAAATACACTCTATTGTTTAGTTCTGAGCTGTTTTTACTCTTTTTTTGACCAGCAGGAGGCAAACATGTCCAACTTGGACCCATTGAACTGCAGTGGCCTCTTCATCTACAGCAGGATAACTCTGTTATTCTGGTCAAAGATCAAATCTCTTACACAAGAGACCAGAAATGTGATTTTTCTTTTCTTTTTGTGGAGGTGAATGAGTAAAACAACAAAAACACTAGTTATACTACAGTATATTAAGAAAAAAATAAAATGCCAAACTACTGCATGAAAAATAAATATCTATGTATAAAGATTTACTCTGCTCATATTTGTGGCAACAAGACGATAGTGATTAATTTGTTAATAGGATGACATTCAAGCTTGTTTCTGGATTAATCATAATACAGAGCCACTACATCATATGGCAGCTATTAAGCTACATTATGAAGCAGCCAAATGATGATTACAATCATAATCAAAAAAGGAAGAGAGCACTTCATTAAGTGCTTCTCTATTCTTCAGCTGTATTGAATACTTTACTCTGCCATCTAATCAAACCCACCTTATTCTCTTTAATATAACCTCAAGAGAGATTTATTGTATGGGACAGCTGTGTGAGTCATTTTCCATGCAGCTTCTGAAATAAAGCCAGTTTCTTTACTCTGATCGCTATCTCCAGGATTTTCTCTGCTTCTCTTGTGAAGGTCATCTCTAACAGGTGGCTGTGCATTTGGATTAAGAGCGATAGGCATCAGAAAAGTATTTTCTAGTCCCTCACAGAAAATGGTGTGTGTGGTTGGGGGGGTGGATGTGTGTATGTTTGCATAATATAGGATCATGCAAGGAGATGAACGTAACAATGAAGGTTATTTAATCTTTCCCTTTTACTGTTTATGTATCAAATCAGTTTTTAATGTGTTACCTTTTTAAAGCAAAGTATGTATGCAGATCAATGCCATAATTTAATGTGGTGTTTTCTTTTGTGCCTAACAGTTTCTGTACATGTAAGTCTTTTCACATGGATGAGAGGTTTAAGTGATGGTGGAAAAGGCTTTTATCTGAGGAATGGAGAGGAATGCATGAGGGCATCAAGCGCAGACAGAAAAAGGTTCAGAAGTAAATCCCACAGTGTTGTGTTGAGACTGGAGCAAGGCTACTGTAGAAGCAACACTTTCCCTAGTGAAATGATGTGTTGTGCTACCTTACAAATTGCTGTCAGTGAGGGGAAAATAACTTTTCTGACAGAAATGCATCAAAGGACCATGTATCACATCTGAAACTAAGTGTAAAAGTGATTTCCATTTGAATTGAAACACCAATTTTTCTGCACAACTGTAAGGCAGTCTACTGTTATTGCATATTAGCAAAACATACTTGTGGTCTTATTCCGCTTGTAGCTTGATTTCACCCCTCTCGCATTAGGAAACCTCTGTAATTCTCCCTGACTTGTGCTCTATAGCGATGCTAATTCACCCTGATCTTTGCCCTGGTGCTGATCCATGCCTTAATGAAGGCTTAGTGCACTAAACTTCCCTTGAACTGTCACTGGAATTAAAAGGAGGCAGGTTTACCGCTGTCATATGCACAGCAAGTTAGCATTTACTGAGCCCAGTTCTCACACGCCCACCCCGGTTATACACTTAATTCATGTCATTCTGACGGTCTTTCCTGTTACTTGCTCCGTGCACTTTGGCTGGTGGAATGCTCAGCTTCTGACTTCAACTGATATCATTGCTATTGTAAAGCTGCAAATTAATTTTGCATATCTTTGATTAATTCTATAGTTAAGATGTTCAATTACTTTATGTTGCTTAAGTCATATGCGGCAGTCACCCCACCACTTTATTCTGTCTCTGTTAGCCACATAATGATTAAGAAAGGTGTGAAACGCATTATCACTGCTCCAAAGCTAGTTATCATTTTATGATATAGCACACACACCTGCTCACCTTCATTTTGAGAACTCTCATTCACACCTTGATGTGTACAGTCCTCTGAGCTGCATCCTCTGCCACTAAAGGTGCACAAGCTCTCAGCAGTCTTACAAGCTATATTACTTTTAGCGCTTGAGAAAAAGGAACTAAAGATAATTGATTTTGATAATTGATAAATCAGTTATCAAAATGGTTATCAAAAACACTTGCTGTCTAATAATCAATCGACAGACAAACCAATATGTCAGTAGATGAAAAAATTATTTTAATTCTTTGCTGTCTGTTTTTCTGTCCCTCTTTGCTGAGCTCATTCTTTCTCATCCTGCTGCATCATTGCTGGTCTTTGAGCCAGATGACCCCAGCTCACTAACCCTTCATCCCTGCGTCCCCCTTTTTCTTCCTCTCTGCACATGTTCATTTGTGCATCTCTTTATCTATCCAGTTTAAAGCCTGCCAGCCCAATGCATTGAGGTTTAAACAGTGCACTACTTCAAAGATCTCTTTGATTCTCTCCTCTTCTTGTTTGATCCAACCCCTTGTTCTGTCTTTTCAGCCACCTGTTCCCTTCCAGGGTGTGTGTGTGTAAAGAAAATCGTTGATCAGAGTCATACCAAGAGCATGATATGAACACACAGTGCTAGAAGGATCTCAAGTTTTGGAAAGATTTCTCAAAAGAGGTGGAAAATTTGGAAAAAGAGTCTTTATTTAGGTTGCAGCAGCCAATAGAGGTCAGCATTGTACAGCAGCAATGTGGTCTGTTATTTTGATCATCATCCTCATATCATGGCCTCATGCATAAACTCCAATATCTGATTGAGTATCAATTTTTAGATATGAACACTGGTCAAATGCCCAGATTACACCAGACAGATATCATCATTTTGTTTATTGTTTATGTATAATAAGGAGATGCTGACAGTTTCTCTTTGGCATTCCCACCGCAAATCCCAGTGAAATGTAAAACCTCATTTTTCTACACTGCAAAAAGGAGCTTGATGACTCTGCAGTGTTAAATTATTTGATTGGTTTATTGATTCAGTCAGCCCACTGATTATTGGTTGGCCTAAGTGGCATATTGACCCAAGGGAATTGACTGTTGCTGTCTAATCTTGAAGAAAGGGCTCTGACAGCCACTTCATCAAGCAGCATTGAGGGAAAAACAAGATTTATTTTGATATCTCATTTTGAAAAGACAAGTCTCTCTCCGTCATCCTCCGCCTGTTCGTCTCTTATCTGTGTGTGATTTGTCGTCATCTGAGGAGTGGGCGAGGTGTCGTCTTGGTTCTGCTCACAGTTCTGCATGAGTCAGGACTGAATCTAATAGGCTGGACGAGCTGTGATGCTGTTCCTGCTTCTGTTCAACTGGTTCACCGATCCTTTGTCTCTGTTGTGTATTTTCTGTTTTCCTTCAGTCCATGTGCCTGTGTATACACGTGTATGTGTGAGTGAGTATTAATAGCAAAGAGGTTCTTAAGTGAAGGCTGTATTTCATGGATGAGAGAGTAGGCTGGTTCTTAGTGCCAAACTGTTCAGGTATCTATCCACTGATCTGGGTGCAGGGAGAATGGGGGGGTATGGGGGGAGGGCAGGAAGCAGGAGATGAAAAAATGCTCTGAAGCATGGCCAGCTTCCTCTGATGGAGGCCAGGAGTAACACACTGCTTCACTAAGACCTTAGGTCAGCACAAGCAAACAAGAAGGCTACTATTCATTTTAGCTGTGGTTCTGCTATTAGGCTACTAATATTTCTTTAGATACCAGTGGTAGTATTATGAGTTTACTATATAATGAGAGTACACACTACCATTTAATGGATATTTGATTATCTCTAAAAGAAAATGTGATTTTAGCTCAGTTTTTTTATTTACATTTGATCACAATACAGTGTTGACATTGTTTGTGTTGTAAATGTCTAAAGTAGCTGAATATGAAGGGCTAGTTTGAGAAACAGACACCTCAGAGGTCCTCAACTGAGTGTGAAGAAGCGACTTTGGGATGACAGCCTTCTAGGCAGAGTTGCAAGGAAAAAGCCATATCTCAGACTGGCCAATAAAAAGAAAAGGTAAAAATGGGCAAAAGAACAGACAGTGGGCAGAGGAAGATTAGAAAAAAAGACAGAGGGGTAAGTGAATGCCTGTACCAAATTGTATGGTAATCCATCTGAAGGTTGATATTTCATTCAAAACCACAAAGGTCAGCCTCTCAAAGTTATTAGGATTCATCCTCTGGTCCATTAATATCTGTACCAGATTTATTTGCAGTCCATCCAATACTTTTTGAGATAAAAACCATAAAAAACATACATTTCAACCTCATTATGTTGCTAGAGGACATGTCAGGAGGTTTCCAAGGTCATTAGGATTTATTGTCTTTGGGAACTATGGGAAATCTTTCCCATAGTTTTTGAAATATTGTATTTCACTGTGGCCCAAAGTGGTGAACTGTCCAACCAACTGACATTGTCATTAACAGAGGCATGCTAATCCTGTTTCTAAAAGACCTGAAACACATCTTTTGCATTTCTTGTGTGTGTCTTATGTGTCTTTTTTCTTTTATTAGAGACTTACAAACTCACAAGACAGTTCAGAGTGAAGAGACGGAATAAGTGGAAGAGAAAAGCAGATAGGTTTATAGATGGAGGATGTGTCAAACATCCTAGATTAAATTTAAACACACAAACACATTTTAGGTCATTGGTGCAGCCGATGCAGTTGCTAGTTGAGACATGAACATATGATGTACCTTGCCTGTGTGTGTTGTAAAGAGACAGCGTGGGCACTACTCACAGGCACAGACGTTGAGTCATTTGGATTAAGACGGATGGCTAATGGGAGCCAGTATTGACAAAGTTAACCTCAGCAAAGCCGCTATCATCCTTATTTCGTAAAATAGCATCTCTGTTGCTTCAGCTCAGTGACTTGGAGCTCTGCACATTTGAAAGTTGCACTGACATTTACCTCTTTCTGTCTCTTCTCTCCTCTTTATCACTTATCTTTATTTATTTGTGCAGGTTGACTGGTTGCCAAGACAATAAGAGTGCTGTAAGTTTGCTGCTGCCTTGACTGTCAGACGACTGCTGTATTATAAGTATGACAATAGGATCACAACAAATAAGGACAGAGGGAGAGCTCATAGGACAGAAAGACAAAACTTAGTAACAAAGATACGGGTGGTCAGCTCACCTCACATTAAATTTAGCTGAGTGTTCCTCTCTCTTTGTGGGTAGTAATAACACAGAGTATTAATACAGAGTAGCTAAGCACTGTAGCAGATCCCTAGAGAGAATTGCATTGTTCTTGTGGTTGTTATGGGCTGTGGTTCAACAAAATGTTTTACTGTTTCATGATCCGAGTGCAGTTTCATAAGGTTTTTGACCAACACTAAGAATTTAGTACAGTGTGAAACACTGCGTGTTTTTTTTCTGATGAAATGTGTCAAAATGTATTATGTTGAGTATCAAAATCAGATGAGCAGGCCTTGTTTTAGTCCAAATTAGTCACAGTAGTATACCTGCAACCCATGAGTTAGATTTGAAATAGTTATCTAAGTTGAGTGCTTGTTTGATTCTCTTGTTTTTTAAATAATTTTTGTCTTCACGCAAATAGACACTGTAATCAGCAGGAGAATGAAGTGCTTTGCTAGATAGTTGAGGTTGAACAGTTTTCATTTTACCATTGTCATCTGATTAACTCCCCCTGTGAAACATGAAACAGACACACGCATCTGAAGAATTAAAACCAGATATTTGTGGAGGGCAGGACTCGGGCAGGATATAATGTATATGTAAAGAAATGTCTTCATTCTTTCCTGCATAGTGTGGCTCCTAGAGTTCTTGAACTGTGGAGTATGTCCTCCATTTGTAAAATTTGAAACCAGAGAACAGAATAACCCCCCAGAATTGTATCCTTTCATCGTGAACCCCCTCTGTGATTCATTTCTCAAGCTGATACTCTTGTAATCATGGCTACCAGACAGACTGCAACAATTCTTGAATTTGATGTTGAAAGAGGTCAAATTAGCTTTGACTGTGATCGTGATACTGAATACTGGGAACATATAGGACCTAGGTGATTAGTATTAAGTCAAATGTGCTCCTGGAAGTAAAATCAAAATGAGTTTGCATTCTCACTTTTGATGTGCACCAGTGTATCAGGAGATGATTCACATGAACAGCACCACTTTATCACACATCATATTTTCTTTGCTTCCAGACTGACAACTGTCGCATCCATCTTCTGTCACATAACAGACCACCATGTAAGCCTGTGTTGTCCCATTGCAGCCGTGACAGTGAATGTGACTTTACTTAAGTGACAGTGTGACTGCAGAGTCCAGAATAGGCTGATCTGTTGAATCAAAAGGCTGTTGTGTGCATGTCAGAGGTTAGCTTTTAACTAGAAAATCCCCTTTTCTCCCATCTAATCCTCTGCCCTGGGGTTTTCCCACACCAGAGGGCTCATCTTGGACCAACCAGAGGGCAGACAGGCAGGCACGATGGCTCCCGATAGCTTTCACAAGATCTTTTAGCCTGCAGGTGTAGCAGAACTTTGCTCATATTAAAAATGAATATAAAAATCACTTTGAGATTAGGATTATTATATTTTACTAAGTGTAATTTATTTGGCCTTGAAGGAAGAGTTTAATGCAACCTTACCCTATGTTTTGACTCTAACTTGCAGACATATTTCTGGATTTATTATACTGGGCTATTCCCGCAACAAATTTGTGCTTTAGTAGCCTAGTAGAGAGTCAGCAGTTTAGGCCAGTCCAGATTTGACTGGAGTTGCTTAGTCAGGAATACAAGTGATCTGCAGTGTGTATCTCTGCATTCTTTAACAGTGAGCTTAGCCTTGCCTCAACTCAGCCCCCTCTGTAAAATAACACGGCCTGGGGCATACACAGTCCACATTACACAGGCTCATCATGTCCCCCACAGACCGAATCGCTCATTTGGTGTGGAGATCAAAGTCTTCCAATATTTATAAGTGGTCTTGAGGTGTCATTTGTTTCTCGTTTGATTCTGACGAGACCATTCCCCATCTGCCCTCTGTTTATCTGTGTGCTTATTTTTTTTTCTATCTGTTTAACCCAAACCTCTTCTTCCTCATTTCAGCCACATATAATGAACGCCCTGCAAGTACACTCTGTGTGAAACATAAATTGTTTGCCTGCAGCTCTCTTGATGAAACTGGAGTAAGACAGATTGGTTAGTGTGTGGAAAGTCCTGTCTCCTGTTATGTGTGCCTGTATATTTTTATGGCACATTTTAACTCCCATCTGGATGGCTTATGAGGCTCTTGGCTTTGTTTGTTTGTTTATCTTCTAATTTATTTTAAGGCTATTTTTCATCATCTTCGGCCTTTATAAGCCCGCTTTTGATCTGCATCTGTCATGGCCATGTGCATTGATGCCCCAGTTGTTCCCTGATCTAGTTTCCAGCCAGTCAGGTTGAGCCTCTTGTTTCTGATTGACACATGAGAGTAAATATCTTGTAATGACAATGGGGCCACATAGTGATTGTTGCCATATTGTGTGTGTATGTGTGTTTTGCCTCACTCTCCGCCTGCTTCTGCTTTCTGAATTGGTACTGGCGTCCTCACACAGGTGGAATACTAAGTGTGAGTGAATGACATGTGCGAGGTGGCAGGTATGGGCTGGCATGTGTGTTGCAGCAGGTGCTAAATGCTGAACGTTCTCTTTTAGCTAATGGATGTCCCAAGGCAGGTGTGGCCCACGCATGACCATGTGCAGTGTGTTTGTGTATGCTGCCACACGTGCCTGCCTGTGTTTAGCAGCATACAAAGAATGTAACCTGTAATATTTATTAGCTTGATACCTGAGCCTGAAAGTGTGCCTCACTTTATGACTCATTGCCAGATGGTGTACAGACCAAATCTCATGTTCCAATCTGACTACAATGGAAGATGGGAGTGGGACTTCAAGTGTGCGTCAATTTTTGACTTTTGTTTCACATTCTGACCTTGTCATTGTCTGCATCCTGACCTTTGATTGGTAAGACTGGAAGAAAACGCATGCAGACCACCCTACAAGTTGTACACTTTGTAGCATTGTCAAATTGACAATACTTTACTCTCTATCTCTAAGCATGTTAATCGTGCATGTGTGTGTATGTGCACGTCATGTGTGAAGGTGCTGTTGAAGGTACATTAGGACAGGCTGAAGCGGGTGTTCTCCCTGAGTCCCAGCTCCACCTCTGGCCTGTTTGAATTGCAGATGCTTTAACTCAGACAAGCTGTGCTCCAGGTCTCTGAATAATGAATCCCAAGCACAAGGAGAATTGTTAATGGGAGTGTGTGTGTGTGTGTGTGTGTGTGTGTGTGTGTGTCACTTGTTTGTGGATGTTTGCTTCTTTTTGTGCTAGCCTTGATTAGTATGCTGTTGTGTTTGTTTCTCTGTTGTTTTGGCTTGTGTTGGGGTTGGAGAAGCCAATTCACTGATGATGTTTGTGTCCAAAGTCTACGTTTTTGACAGTTAATTTATGTAAAAGATTAGGCTGGATTAGCAGAGTTTTGATTGTTTTGATTTTGATTGCAGTAATTTGCAATCTATTCACCATTCGTTAAAAGTAAAATCAACAATGATGTGATTTAACTACCAAGTATTGCCTGTGTATTCAAACTCTGATATAGATCCATTGTAGTAGTAGTTTTGCGAAATATACTCTATATTACTCTGGTTCATAAGTTATCAAAATAAAATTTGCATTATTCGTCAGCCCTATTCGGATTGGCCTCCACAGCCTTCAACCCCAGCCAATGGCAACACAAAGTAATGAACAATGCATATTCTCTTAAGCTGTGGCTGCAGCTACCCAATAGCAGCTGCCGCAGACGTAAATGTAAACTGATTTGTAAACTGTATTTTGATCCTGAATGTGAAGGGAAAGACCCTGCTGATGCTGCAGTGTGATGGTAAAATCATTTCTAAGTTTCCTAACAAGGCAACTTTTTTTCCAAAGTTCAAAGCTTTAGGCAGCTAGTTTATCTTTATCATAGACTTATTGTATCAGAACAGTAACAGAAAGAAACAACGTTCCCAGCTGTGCTTGTTTTAAAGGTTTGTCGGGCAGTTAGTAGCACACTTCTAACATCCTGACTTTCTTCTCACCTGGCTACAATGCAAACTCTGTACCACTGTGTACGTCCTCTGCACACTGGCTGCACATAGGTGGACTTATCCTCGTATATCCCATTTCATCCCCCAGCGTGACATCACACGGGGAGCAGTTTCAACATTGCTCGCTCTCGAGGTGAAAACCTCAACAGCAAACAACATGTAGCACTGATTCAAACACAAATTCAAAATATTGTACACAGTTACCCACCCCTCCTTCCACAGAGGTCACTAGAGGACACTAACTAGGACATGTACATGAGCAAAAGTGAGACAAGCGAAACATTAACCTTTGTCAATGGCAAGCGACAGCGAGTCCTACACTGTATGTAAAGATGCTCATCTAATGTGCTTTTGTTGTTTCAATATTTTAAACCAGCTCGTGTGAATGTTATATTGTAGGAGTCTGTGTAAATGTGCAGTCTGCCCAAGTCTCTGATGGTTCATGTGCAGATTGTCTGTACTGAACTGTTTCTTTATTCTCCCACAAACCTGTACGGCATAAAGACACACAGAATAACCACACTCGCTTCACTTGCATCTCCGGGTAAACTACATAAACAACTATGTTTCTTGAAGACCTCTAAGGCCCCCAAACTGCCCATTACCTTCCTGTATGCAGCATCCTTTTTATTCTGCTCAATTTACAACAATACATTAATTTCTTGCTTATATTCCTGTCTGTCTGCAAGTGTTGTGCCTTATAACATTTTGTAACTCACTTAAATCAAATTGAAAAAAACACGTGGCGCTATCCGGCACTGGATTGTGCCCCATTGTGTATATTGTCATTGGTTCTTGAATTCGAGATTCTTTATATTCTGAATATGTCTTGTTAGATTAATTGATGTGAGACAGCAGAAGGCAGAGTGTGCTTCTCAAACACCCACACACACACACACACGCACTTAAGTCACTTTATCTTGCCTCACTGCCTGCCTGATGAAATTGGATTTTGGGTAGTTGACACCTGTGAGGCCTAGAAAGTTGTAATAGGGAGAAAGGGATAAAAAATCAAATGTGTGTGTGTCTATATTTTAACAACTATACTTTACGAAGACCTCAAGTGAGAGAAAGCATTACTTATGCATGTGGCTTCACATCATGGCATGACTTCTAATCCTGAAACGTCTGTCTGTACTGATCTGGAAATTCACCCTAGAAGGGACAGAACAACAATGGTTTTCGACATCGAGCTCCACCAGTCTCTGTCAAAGATACTGTGATGATAAGTGCGTGACAGCTGCGATGCATCCACAAGGCATTCAGTGGATTTTGGCTGGGTTGCCGGAGCATGAGTGTGCTTGGCCTAAAAAGTTTAGTTCAGTCAGTGTTGCACAACAAAAAAGAAACATCAATGCCTACATGCGCTCATGTCGAGCATCACTGCCTTCCCTTTCTGTCAGTCTCATTACTGCTGAAATGTTTTTTTTATTGTTACAGGCATAACATTGCCACACTGGCTTATTTTATAGAGCTCAGCTTTCTTGTCAAAATCCTTTTTAGTAGCACAGTATAAAATGGACGATTTATTAGGACATCTGCCTCTCCCAGAAGGCTCCGCGACTTTGTATCTGATTATCCTTTGAGTTTATGTGTGTGTGGGTGACACTGATGATGTGTAAACACCAGTTAGTCAGGCACATAGCTCATGTCCATTATCCAGCCAGTTCGTGTACAGCATTGCTTTTAATTGCTGACTAATATGACATTAATACAACTTTTGAAAAGTCTGGACTCACTATATGATGTTTTTATTCACACAGTATATTTTTGTTAAGCTTTCTGGACGAGTTAAGGCATCATTGTTCACACACCTCCTCTTGTACTTTGTGTATGTTTGGAGGATTTAAAAGGTTAGCCACGAGGGGGCAGACTGGTGTCTAATCATCCCTGACCAACAATGTAATTTATTCCTTATGAACTTCGACCCTTGCACAACATAAACAGAAGCCATGGTGACACAGATTTAATGTTGAAATCACGGCAGAAAAAAAAACAACAACAATGACATAGCTTAATAAATTTTTTACCTTTATTGTTGTGGTCATTCTAAGCTGTTGCTGAGTTTGTCTGATACTGTCCCAATGGGATTGCATCCTGTGTAGGCATTGCATTATTTTCTGTTCATGTGAACAACCAACATGCCAAATCAACGCAGACTACACACTAACTCGGTTACTAGCTATAGGTGTCATTGGTAAAACTAAAACATATTAGAAATTCCAATATTGATGACAACACAGCTTCAGTTCAGCAGTAGCAGTATAACTGGTTGTTTAACCAGAATTTAACTGTCACAGAGTTGTACTAATGCTCTGGCTGCCATCTGTTGTTTGACCTCCTCCTTATCGACACACACCCTCCACAGGACCCGTGTGTGTGTGTCTATCTATGCCCAATAATGTGGTGTGTTTGTTTGTGTGTGCAGACCATGATTGTCAGTCAGCCATCAAGGGCCAGACAAGGTTGGGTTAGAGGGGTGAGGGGTGTCATTTGCAAGGCCGAGCACAGGCCTTGTTTAGGGTTAATAGGGTCGTGCTTCTGCTAAAGGTGCACATGTGGGACTTATTTCAGTCCAGGGGTTAGCCTGGCAGACAGGGGCAGCTAGATTTGGGGTCCACTTGCTAAGTGGACATCCGTCATGATCACATGTCAGAATGCTTTCATTCATTGATTCAGGACTAGTGTCTAAGTCATTACAATTCAGGAAGCTGATTGATATTCAGCCCATGGAGCTCAAACCAGTATGAAACCAGTTTGGCATTCATTATTTAGGTTTTCTGATTATTTAATGATGTTCTAAGTTTTGTTTTTTTTCAGAATCACATATCAAAGTGATATTTGTAGGTACGTATATGGGTACATAGCAGATGGGAAATGCAAATTGCATTGCTAATTAGCCATTATTTTAATGGTGTCAGTTTGCCTAAATGTAAACAAATAGAGCCAGAAATTGGGGTTCAAGTTGGAGCCCATACTAATTAACTGACTCCATGGCAACATAGTACTTCCTGAATTTTCAAACTGCTCCTTTAAAGAAAAAAACTAATGAAATGAGTGGAGAAACAGAAGGTGCACAGGGTCATGGAATATGAAAATGGTCTCAATCATATGCTATGGCCTTGATTTTCAGTGGTTCTCAATTAGTTGAAGCCAGTGGTAGTTTTTGGAGCCTTCTGTAATACAATCCTCAAATAATTCAATATGCAGCATGACAACAAGCCCAAACATACAGTCATAGTCATAAAGAGCTACCTCCAGCAACTAGAACAAGGAATACTGCAGATGGTATGGCTCCCATAGTGCTCTCCTCTCAACATCATTGAGCCAGTCTGGGAAGAGACAGAACAATAATATGGTCTAAGTTCACCAGGATGCATGTAACTGGAACAAATGGCAAGTAACTATCTTGCTACATGCCAAGTAACTTTAAAAAGTGTACAATACTGGATGGTCACACTAAATACTAAGCTGAATTAGGTTTTGTCTGTTAAATGTACTTTAAGAAATTAAGGGATAAATAAAACATTTTCATGAATACAATGGCCACACTCAAAAACTGCTCCTACGAAAGACAACACATGTTGGATGGGCAGCTGACAAGTCAGTCATCTTCAGTAGGTTTGTCCTTTAGTTAGATAACAGCAAAGACACAGCAGTTTATTTGGAATGAGGGAAAAGAAGAAGATTCTGGTGGGGTGTGATCGTAGACCAGTAACAGACACTAAATCTCTCTCACACACACACACACCTCTGGCCACTGGGCACATAACTTGAAACATTTGAAAGCATATGTTTCTGTGCTCTGGGTTTTGACATAACCTTGACTTTAAGCCATTTGGCCAGATCCCCTTTGCTCAGTCACAGTGAGCAATGTGCTGTGATTGAGCACACTAACCTGATTAGTACCAGAGCTGGTAAAAATTGTTCTTATTGTCTCATGATCAATCTGCTTATTATGAGCGATCAGCCTTTTGGTTCAGTCTATGAATCATCAGGCCAACTGCGTCACAGTAGCTTGTTCTTCAACTATTCTCAGTAATATTTCTGATGGTCTTTGTGGCATGAGTCATCCCATTTCAGTGTGATTTTCTCCTGAAATTGCTGAAATTGGTTTGAATTGCAACAGCACCAATTTATTCCTTTTAGGAGAGCGTTTTGCACTACCTTAATGGAAAAAGGTTCAGGCGGAGTTGTGGTAATGTGGAGGCGGACATTATATGAGGTTGTGTCCTGAGCTGCTGTGTGGGATGTATATTGCAGTTGACAGCTTCTCTTCTTCAAGTTCTTGTTTTTATGTCCTCTGAATAAATCTTTTATTATAGTTTATCATTGAGAGGACACAACAGGTATAAAACTCATAAAATAGCTAAGCACTACATTTTCAGACATATGAATTTATTTCACTTACCAACATGCTAAGTTAAATTGAACTAAAGGCATATTCCGTGTCATTTCAGAAACACTATACAGAACATCCTGCCTGGATGCAGTGGCACTAAAGTCCTGGTATGGATAGTGCCTCAATACATTGTTCAAATCCCACAGCTGGAAAAGCATCCAAGGCCACTCCTGCTCAACACACTAGACTTCTCAGTGATTTGTGTGGTGTCTAATTTGTTCTCCATATGGTGCACAAACATATACTGTAATACAAACTGGCTGAAAACCCATACACACTGAGTTACTAAACCCTCCTGACTTTTACTTCATCTCTTACTTCCAAGGCTCTGATATGAATTCGGCTACATGCTCTCTACAGTGGCCTGATACGATGCAATTTTTAAGTGAAGCTCCAGGTTGGCTGTCCTTATCAATCACCGTTAATCTGCTGGATTGGATTTAATGAGCTGCACATAATTGATCTGCCACTCGACCTGTCTGGAGCTCTGAACATCAGAC
Organism: Sandelia bainsii; assembly: GCA_032362345.1. NCBI lineage: Eukaryota > Metazoa > Chordata > Actinopteri > Anabantiformes > Anabantidae > Sandelia > Sandelia bainsii. The sequence continues at coordinate 7,544,878 of JAUMHL010000025.1, forward strand.
AGAAAAACTGCCGAAAAAGGAAACTAGGAGAGGTGTAGGTGGGAAACCACGTGGAGTTTTTGTGGATGCTTGCTTTCTGCCCATGCATTATGTTGGCTATATTTTGATCTGAGTCAGTGAAGATTAAGCCCCCTCAGGAGCGCTGGCTTGTCCGAGCAGAGCTCCTCACAGGGCCTGGGCTTTGATGTGGAGGAAATGAAGCCTGACTGCAAGACACCGGGGAGGAGAGGCCACATCATCACTGGACAAGTTTGATAAGATGCAGAGGCAGGGCCTTTCAGCATGTTATACGCCTGAGAGTTGCTACTTTCCACAAGATAGAAGAGAGATGGGAGGGAGATGGTGAGAAAAAGTGTGTGAGTTTATCTGCTGGGTTCCCGGTGGTGTAAATTGGCTGCTGACACCATCTTTGTAGACAGAGATGATGACCAGTTGCATCCCCACCAGAAGGAATGACTATTTTTCCACTCACTTTGAAGTCCCTCTTTCCCTGTCTTTATCCCTCTTTTCTTCTCGTAATCTCTCATGTTCTTTTGCATTGATTTACATCTTCATGTTTCCAACCTTTGTAGTGCAAACGGCAACCTCTTTAGTTTCAGATAATGAGTCCTGGATGTGAGAGGGGGTATTTTTTGGGATGAGGCAATGTTTTTGAGGTGAAAATTTGCAATGCAAGTAGTGTAGATGGCATAATTTGGAAAAAAAATAGGTCAGGGAGGTGTATTTAGGAGATAATTTTTGGTTTGAAAAAGTTCTTTTTTAACAATAACAGCACATTGAAAGAGGAAAAAGACTTGGCAAAAACTGGAAAGTTCTTGTAGTCTGACTTAACTTAATAACTTAGTGATCAAACAATAAGTTGGTGATCAAGGAACTTTGTATAGGCCTGTCACTTGACATGAGATATCAATTGATGACTGAGGAATTATGACAGCAGAGAATTTGTGAACAGGGAATTAGGAATGACCATGTTGCCATAGACATAATTTACTTACCATGTTTACAGTGAATCACTGGCATATGACTGGTCTGTGTTAGTGAATTTCTGGTGAAAAACTGGTTAATTTCATGAAATTTGATTGGGTTTAAAAAAAATCTAATCAAATCAAATTATAAATTCACATGGTTTAGACTGAATTTAAAATTAATACATGAATTTGATTTAATTTTAAAAATACATTGAAGAATGAGGAATTATGACAAAAAATTGATGTAATTTAAATAGAAATTGTTTTATTACATTATACGATCCAATAAATTCAATTTAAATCAAAATAGATTGCATTAAATTAAACTTAGAGCAAATTATACTTATACTAAATATATACTTAATTTAATTTAAATTGAATTGTTAGATTAGATGAGATCAGATTAAATTTAAAATAAAAAAAATAAAATAATGAATTAAATATCAACTAAAAGATCATTAACATTCATCATTTGAAATTTTATTTCCATTTTATATTAGATTAAAAAGGGTTGAATTACATTTAAATGAATTAAATTATAAACAAATAGCTTCAATTTAATTTATAATTCTACTTAGTTTGTGGGATGGGTCTCACTTCATAGCTACTACGCAGAGGACACACTATAATTTACACTATATTAAGCAGAAAATTTTAAAAAGATCATTCTTGTGTCTCATTCACACATGTTAAATTTGATATGTCTAAATATCTGCCATGAAATAGGTCTGTGGTGTATGGAAGATCACTATCATGGCTTACTGGGACATTTCAGTTGAGTGGATCCACTGATAAAGTTTTGTCTGTTAATATGTCAAAATGCCAAGAGAAAAGATTAAAGCAAACATTTGCTGGTCACAGTTTCTCAAATAAAGAATGTTTGTCTGCCTTCCTTCATTTAATAATGTTGCAAATTTAAAAGCTTGAACTAGATCGATCGATAAATAATGAAGTAAATTGATCAATAGCAAAATTAGTAATTTGCAGATCTAATACACTTGAAGCTCTGCTCTCTGTCTTGTGTTAATATGCAGCTTCTCATGAGATCTAATCAAGCATCAAGTCAAGCAGTTAATTTGAACATGCTTTTCATAGAAAAAAGACATCTCATTTGCCACTTTCTTTTGTTCTTCAGCAAAGTTTTCAGGAAGTTTCAGTAGGAAGAGGCTCATTTAATTTTTCAAATTGACCCTGCTGTGTTTCATTACATATTAAAAACTGGAAACAAAATATGTTAATGGCAGATATTTCCATCAGCAGATTCTCATATATTGTTTTGAGGTTCCCCAGTCTTTCTTCTTTAATAAACTACACAGTCTAATATACAGTGGACACTAAACAGTATGCAGCATGGCAGCACTCCAAATTACTGGTGGGTCTTTCTAGCTATTTGTATTTTGTCTCTGTCCAAACTCGGCTGGGGCCGGACTGGTAGTTGACATCAGATGATCCCTTTTTTTAATGAGATTTATTCCCTCCCCTTTCTGTCTCGCTTGCTGGCGCCACAAGGGAATCATGTTAGGCAGATAGAACCCCTGAACCATGAACAGAAAAGCCTGGACATAGAAGGACAACAGCGCAATGACAGAGAAGGGAGGGATGTAGGAGAAAGGGGGAGAGAGGAACCAAGAAATGATAGTCATTGTCATATCTATTCCAATATACTGAATAACTCGTGACCATGCATAATTGATGTGTCTTGTAATTTCTAATTTTCTTTGTATGTCACACACAGTACTTTTCAGGCCTATGGGATGTAAAGATAAATTATTTACATCATTATTAGATATTAGATTTTAACACTATATGGTCCATCCATCTACCCATCCAGTAACCTGATTTGGTCTGGAGCTTAGGTACTTTTATTATATTTATATCCACCCATTCATCTTTTGTCTCTATCTGCTGTTCAGGTTGATGAGGGACCAGAGCCTAACCCAGTATGCATTAGGTAGAGAAACAAATTCACATTTATGGGCAAATGTAGATTTTCCTTGACATGCCAGAGCACCCGAAGGAACCCAACCCATAGGGTTCTGCTGTGATGAAATTAAATTTGATTAATCCTTACAGTCCAAAAATGGATGATTGGCTGTCTTATTGATTCCCATCCTTGAGTCAATTTCTTATTATATTTTATTTTGAGTGAAAAGAGTAAATTTTTAAGCCACTTTCACAACTAGACTCCAATCCAAATACGAACCTTTACATTGCCATAAAATATTGACCAGATATTCTTCCCCAGAGACTTTGCCGACTTTGGTGGTAATCCAGCTAGACAACTTTTGAATGGATTTCCATCAACTATCATTATCAATAAAGCCTAATAGTTAAGTCCAGTGAAATATCGCTATATCTACTTAAGAGGTTGGCACAAAGAGGTTTGTAGACAAATACACAGCCATGAAACTGTGTCTGATCCCCAGATTGTTTCCTCTACCAGCACCATGAGAGTGACATTTGTGGTTTGAGTGAAACGCCTTTACTGTTGGATAGATTGCCATGAAATTAATTCGTAATAATTTATGCTCCCCTTAGGTTGAATTCCATCAAAGCTTCAGTTTGTCCAATACTTTGATTATGACAAACAAAACCAATTGTATGTCTCGATGCTCAATAATCCAGGTAAGGAAATCCTAGAAAGTTGATTCTGTTCATCTGGACAAAGTTTTTCAGTGGGAGATACGTTTCAAGACTCAGTCAGCAGTCAGCTGACACTGAGGATCCGAGTCTCCTCCCTAAAATATACCTGATAAACATCAGCATGTCCCTGTGTGCATGTTAGCGTTAGCTGTGCGTGTGTGCAGCCTCACGGAGCCCACACACAAACACTCAATCACTAATGTTGCACAGTGTACTTTTGGTGATATGTCAAGTATACCTAAATAATCTGATCTTCAGACCTTCTTGGGTGTAATTACTGCTGGATTTCGTTTCATTTTTCCACTATCTAATTAGAATCTAATTACCCAGGGTGCTTAACACCACATGTATAGGGGCCATTTATCTATTCATTAAGCCACCTATCTGTCCAGCCACTGTCTAGCCATACAGCCAGCCAACCCCCTCCCTCACTTGTGACTGATGACTTCTGCTCAGCACCAACAAATCATAATGATCCCATCTGACAACCTTTATGGTGCCTTTTAGCCTGAAAGCAAAAGCACAATGGGTAGTCTCTCAATGGAAGAGTGAGTAAATTCACCTCAAATTACTTTCTTTATTGTTTACCAGAGAAAGTCTGGAGACAGTGGGAGGGAAGAATGAGAGGAAGGTGTATGTAAAAAAAGGGAAAATAAGGTTGTGTTTAGTGGTAACCACATTTTCACAATTATTACACTCCTGCTGTGTGTGTTTTATGTGTGTGTGTGCATTGTATTGTGTGGGGTCTGACAACCAAAAGCCTCCCTGTTAATGCCTTTGTTCCTCCTTATTTTCTTTCCCGCTCCCTCCCCCTCTTTCGCTGTTCTCTGTCTTTGCATGGGTTCCTTAGAGCGAGGTTGATATATGACATCTGTTTGGCTGGAATTGGACTGTAGACATCCCTTGTGGTACATGGAAACGCATCTCCCGGATTTTCTCTATGCGTTGTGCATCTGGGTTGAGGGATTGGGTTGTGGACAGTCAAGAATGAGAAGGTTTGGATTGAAAAACAGATAACTAAAAATCTACTCCCTCATTCACCACTAAAATGGCTCCTGGAACCATCAGCAGTCCCAGGCAGAGGCAGAAAGAGAACAGAGAGGAGGAAGCCAGAGAAATATGAAAACAGAGAGTGTGAGAGAATTACTCATTGACAAGTTGAGGGAAAGTGAGGCTATAAAGAGAGAGGAAGGCCAACATCAAGCCTCGTTAAACTGACAGGCTGCTGCCAGAAAGCTTATTGCCTTGTTTCCATCCCAGTGATAGACGTCTTAAACTCTTGTCTTCCTTCAGTATCCACTTTGACTCCACTTCCTGTCTAGATGTGCATCCACTGATAAAGCAGAGGAATTAGGCACTTTAGCAGCTTTCTATGATAGCCACTAAAGTGAAGGGATTTCCTTTGTCACGGTGAAGTTATTCACCCCCTTTTACTCACAGTCTTCTGTTGAATGTTAAATCAGAATACAGAGGATGTTCAGACCATATGCTTTGAAAGCCTCGCTGATGGGACAAGTGGCTTGGCTTCCTCACAGAGAGGCTGATAGATGACATCTGGTTAACTGGAATTGGATCATTGACATAAGGAGAATTCAAGGAAGAAGAACATTAGCTAGGGCTCGAGGAATTTGGTGTTTTCTCTGTTTTTTGTGCAAAGTACCTCCCTCCACTAAAGGATAAGTCCACTGTATCACAACTTGGGCTTATTTTTATCATTTTTGCCATAATTTTTATTGGTTCTGATAACCTTCTCACTAATCTCTCACTACACTGGTAACTTCTGTGTGTATGTGACTGTAATAATTTTACTTCAACATTAGTTTAGCTAACATTCAATTAGCCTGCGTTTCTTTTACCCTTATAACTTCTTTTTAACGATGTGAATTTTTAGATTTTAGAAATTAACTATGATCATCTATCATCTTCTTAATGGAAATTATGTCAAAACTATGAAAATAAGATGTTGCCATAAATCTAATTATCTAAGGCTGTGTAAGAGTTTGTGACCTGTACTCAGGTGCAGCAGTGGTTTTAACTAAACGCTAACATTGGCATGTTATCATGGTTATAACAACAATGTTCAGCATTTTTGTTTAGTATTACCTATTATCATGTAGCATGTGTTAATTAGCACTAACAAAAATATACAACTAAGTTATTTGGTCATAAACCAACCAATCTGAGTTTGGACCAAAGTGATGGATCAACCAGCTCATTTCTATGCCTTGTGCATTGCTGGTTGTGTGGCTCTTATTGTGAAATCTCAAGTACGACTCCTACGAATATCTATGAACTGCAGTTTATCGTGGAGGAATAATTACTCTACAACAATAATCATTGACTTCTGCCTGTTTTCCATTGAATATAGATACACACCCTTCTAGTGAACCACATGGTAAGTCTCCTGGATTAAATAGAAGCATCAGATGAAAGTTGAGGCAGTTGTCTACTCTTTGTCCTGATGACTGGCTTAGAGTCTGGGTGTCGGACATTTGTCTGCCAACATGCTGTGTTCACATAATGGCGTGAAGGCGCTTTAGCTGGTGCTATCTCATTTTCCATTTCATTTCCCCAACTGAAATCCCCTCCCACCTCCCAACGCTCATGCTTAAACAGTGTCTGCATTATGCATGGGCCAGAAAGTGTATCATTGTGAATATGAAATATGCATGAGACACTGTGCCATGACTCTCTCCCCAACCCCTCATTCTTTCCCCCAAAGGAAGGAATCAGGGGCTAGGATCAATGAATTGTTTGTGTGTGTGTGTGTGTTTGTGTGTGTGTGTGTGTGTGTGTGTGTGTGTGTGTGTGTGCGTGCCTATCTGGCAGAAATGAAAAAAGAATGATAGGTTCACAGAATGGATGGTGTTGACAGAGAGAAGTACAGGATGGAAGAGTGAGAAGAAGATGCATATGGACACAAGGTCAGTGTGAGATTGAAAGAAGGAACAAAGAAACCGAAGAGCAAAGAGTAAAAAGAAAGAGAAAGACAAAAAAGGGTGACAGATCATCAAACAGAAGGAGACTCTTCTGGGGACTGTCAATAAAAGCAATAACCACTGATTGATTGTGTCACTGTGTCACGCAGAGCTGATCCCTGGAGACCTTGTGTGTGTTTCTGTGAGCGGAAGCAGGGGGTGAGGGGCCTCAGCTGTTTTCAGAACAGGGAGGCCACGCGCCTGTTTTGGAAACACTCCAGCGATCCCATATTGTGAAGCCACACTCACCAGAAAAGAAGCAGTTTTTTTGCTACTCCACCCTGTTCACAATTTATGATTGTATTTGTTTGGGTGCATGAGAGAGGGAGGCAATGGGTTTATAATGAGACTGGAGAGCAAAGCATGTGTTGTGTGTATGGTCAGAGGTTTTAGCTTTGGAGTATTACACTTGGAATCGGTTACCGAGGGAGGTTTCCACATGTTTTTCCTCCTCCAAAGTCTGGGGAGGGAGCGGACTTATTGTTAGGATTTACATGATGTGAGGCTTTTAGCCACAGTTCATCAATGTGGCTGTGGTGATAAACAAATGCAGCACCTCGTCCATGAAGACCCACAGCTGTAAACACACACACACACACACACTACAAGATAGAGACCAACACACTATACACAGATGACACATGCTCTGTCCTTTTATGGAGGAATTTGAGGGAAATATCTGTGGTTAGTTCATGGGTTACAGCTGGAGTGAGAGTTGCCTACAATACTCAGAGATTATTCAGAAATGTGCATCACCACACTCAATACAGTACACAAATATGACCCCACACACAGATAATCCAAACAGGTCAGGGTTCACTTAGGTTATGGCCTAATCAGACATGGCTGGGTTTGTGTGTGTATCTGATTTCATTATACCTTATTTGTTGATGATGAGTTTGTGTGTTTGAATCCCAGACAAGAAAACCCACTGCAGATGGACCGTCTTCAGTCATAGCCAGTGGTTGATTACTCAGTTAAGACTGTGTGTGTGTGTGTTGTCTGTGTATTCATGGGAGGCTGTTTGTGTGTCTTCAAGACTCCTACTGAGGAGTTCTCCTAGCTGGTTGGTAATGTGATGACACTGACTGGAAACTGATTCACTGAGCAACTCATCATAGTTTAGATATTTAGTCTCCTGAAAAACAACTAAAATCATCTCAAAGGTTATAACCATTTAGCTTGTCAAGATAGATGTGGCTGTTTTTACTTTTATATGTTAGGTGGTTACTGTAGGATTTCTATAACTAGTTGGCTACTTTGCTTCCTTACTCCACTTTACAGTTTACAGTTAACACAGCCCACTTTTGATTCTTTCCTCATATGAATTCTCATCTGCTTGGTTTCACAAAGGGTGAACTCCAAAAATAGTTAAAAAATAATTTGACCTCTGTTTGTAAGATGTTTGAGAAGATAAAGATTACATGACTCTGTTGTAGTGTAGGAGTGAATTTGTGAAGTAGTTTAACAAGAGGGCCTTAAGCAAGATTTCGAGATTTCGCTCTTTGAACTGTGCCTTTGTATCAGAAAGTACTTATTTGGAAGTAGAGCTTCCAGAAATAAAGGAGCTGGAAGAATGACCATTTTAAAAAAGATTTATGGACTATGTACAGTACTCACCCATTGACTGAAGAATAATTTAAAATAATTAGCTTTCCTTATTATTACAAGTAGATTTTCTAGCATGTTCTGTAAATAATATATTAAATAATGAATCACAGTGGCCAGCATCCGTTTATTGCGGTATTTGTTTTTTTCAATGGGCATGACAAGGAAACGAGTCGGTAGAGACGGAAGCAGGTGAGAAGCTTCTGCAGGTGTTTGATTCTTGGCCAGAAGCAAAACACGGTTTGAGAGATAGTAATCCCCAGGATGCCAAACATCAGCACAGGCGGTCACTGCTATGGAAAATTTGTTTTGCACAGTGAGTATGCTATGGCTTCTTCTATAGCTCTTTCTCATATCTCATCTTTTATAGCTACAATTTGCAACTTTTAGGAATCAAGCTAGCTGTAGCATGAAACTCAAAACCAACCCACCCAGAGCATCAAATGACTCAAAGTGTTAAAACCATACATCGATGTACCACTTCGTGTCAGTATGTGACACGCAGGGTTTCACCTTCACTGATTGATTAGAAGCTGGTTCCTCGCTCAAAAAGCTTTAAAAGAGGATAACTGCAATACTCTACTCGCTACACTACACTGCTGTTCTTTGAGTCTGTGTCACAGGAGGCTTTGACGTCACCTCTCCACATTATGATAAGATAGACAGATAGATAGATAGATAGATACTTTATTGATCCCCAAAGGGAAATTTCAGTGTTGCGGTAGCCTTAAAAATAATATTACAGAACAGTGTAGAAAAACGGAGCATATCTCTATATATCTCTATCTATACAACAAAAAAGAAACAAAATAACATTTTGAACCAAAATCTTGCTGTGTCCTTATTATAACTTGCAGACAGCTCTTTACATTTACCTCATGCATCCTACATCTCTAATTATTACAGACTTATTTCATAAAGGTTTTGTCATCACATAGACAGCTGGTGTTTGCTTAGTTTGACTGACAGCTCTGCACAGGTTGTTAGCTGGTGTGTACTTAGCTGGAGATGGTCCCGACAGTTAATAATGACACAGTGACTAAATGGGCGGACTGCTAAAATGGACATAGGGGTGTGTGAATGTGCTGTGAATAAATGTGTGCATGTCCACTATCCCCCAGAGACTTAGGATCCATTGAGGGAATGAGAGGGGAACAGACAGAAAGATGAGACAGAAGGAGAGAAGAAGGGATTAAAAGATACACCAGAAACTAGACCCCTTATGAACTTAATGGCTTGAGCTTCTTCTCCCTTGAGTTCCCATGTATAGGTCTGTGTGTCTGTATTTGTAATAATTTGTGTGTGTGTGTGTCCATAGTGATGCCTGTTCACTGTAAGCAGGAATTATCATGGGTTTTACTGGTGCAAATGAAACAGCTGGGTGTTGTGAAATGTAACCCTTCCTCTAAGTAGAAGGATTGGCTCTCAAGAGCTCACTGAAGACATTGTTAACTCGTGGAGGAGTCTGTGTGTGTGTGTCGAGTTAAATGGTGAGTTATTGTCAAAGCGACAGTCAGTATCTCCTCCTTGCTGTAATTTCTTCACTTCCATTCCTTTCTTCTTTTCTCAGTCCATGTGAAGCACAAGCACATCGGAAACAGCTGTGAAAATTACTTTGTCCAATAAGCTCCAGTGTTTGTCTCAGACTGTTTTTATGTTCATGAAGACAAGCACCCCACCTCAGAAATGTTCAAAGTTTGCAGTGTTTCTTTAGTTTTACTCGGTTTATTTGTTTGTGTGTGTTTGTATGTCTACAAGGTTACTCATATGCAGTGGAGACCACAGGTTCTGCCAAACGTCCAGAGAAAAGAAAAGAACGGGCGCAACCTTCTTCTTCTCATCCCCTCTCTATTTCAGTTTCTTGAATTCTCTCCCAGCTGCACAGTCCATTTATTTTCCTTTCTCCCTCCCAATCACACTCTGTCTTCATTCTACTTCAAACTAAAGCACAGGTATTTGAGTCTGTCTCTCTTTTCTTCTTCTTCTTGTTTTTTTCCCCATTCCTCTGTGTTTCTTTCTCTTTCAATATCATTCTTGGCTGATGCTCAGCTCTTGGTCTGCGGTCTAAGAGCACCTCTCATCACCCAGCGCACTCTATGTGGAAGGAAAACAGCCAAGCTAATAAGCAGAGCGAACTGACAGCCAGAAACTGAGATGATGAGTTCACGGCTGAGCTGTATGGACGGGGTAACGAGACAAATTCCAGGCTTCTTTTGTGGCTACATGTGATAAGAGTGGCCTTGCAGAGTGTCTAGACGACCCAGACTTGCGTGGAAGCGTTGGTTTGAATTTTTCATGGTATCTGTTCATATCTTTCTGAGCATTTTATTAAAAAGTTGTGTTTCTCTCACCAATGTACACCAAAATTATGATGATGACCACTTTCTTTTATTTTTTTAATTAGCCATTAGTCGTTTTCAATGGGATTCAGTGATTTCACAATTGATTGAATATCTTGTATGCAGTCTGCATATTCTTTGTGTATCAAAAAGACTCCTAAAGGGAAATTTATTTGCACAGGTAGCTATCACAACTAATTATTTTTATACCCCTTTTACTCTTTTCTCTACATTTACATAGATTTTATCAAATCAAAGCCCAACTGACAGCTATCCTCTATTTTAGCTTTGTTTTGCTCTCCACCCACATCTAAGGGAGACTCACCGGCTAGTCATTAACTGTGTCTGTCTGCTGTTTGGTGATGGACAGGTAACATAGTGTGGGTAGATCACCCTCATCACTAGCGACCAACTGGTTCTTTTTAGTATGTGAATAAGTGTGTTTATGTGTAGCAACACTCCTTGGTTAAAATGTTGTTGCGGCAATGTGTCATTAAGCTTGCATGTAAATACAAATGCAAACATAAAGTTGATACTGTACGTACTATAAACTATCTCTATGTAAAATCAGCTGTGCGCTAGTGTGCTCCAGGCCTCTTTCTCAAAACAATCGACTTGTATTCTTGTGGTGTTTTTGGCTGCCTCAGCTTTGCTCTCTCTATGCCTCTGGCCCCCACTTCCCTCTCTCCGTGGGACCATGAGATTGATTGATAACTTCATTTGTTCCTGAAGGGAAGAGGGGGATGAGTACATGACTTATCCTCTCTGTGTGGGGATTGAGTGACGAGGGGGCGTTTTCTATTTTCCTCTCTCTGTCTCTTCCTGGACGCACCTCAGGCCCTCTTCACACACATCTTGTTTTTAACAGTGACAAATGGGTTCGTTTTTTGAAAAGCATTAGGTCAGTCATTAGGAAAGTGAGGTGTGAGGGCTTTTTTTTGTTACAAGAGAACTCTTGCATGCAGTCAAACGGTGTACTTTCCTGGACGTTTCTGCTTTTTTTTTTTCTTCTGTACAAATGGGATCAATTGTGCCTGGCACAGCAGGGTGGTTCTCAGCATATTTTGGGTGTGATGGTTGGTTTTTGTACCAGATTTGAGTGATGACGACTGCACCAGTTCAGTTTCCATAGTAGCAGGAAATAAAACATGAGATGTTGTGGCTTGTTGCCTGTAACTGATCTACATAATGTTGTGAGACAGCGTGTGCTATTAAGGGTGGTGATTGACATGATGGTAACAGAGCATAACTGTCCTCATCTGAGTCTTCTGCTTTTGTTCTTTGTGATACTTTGTCTGTGTATAGTATGCGTGTGTGTGTTTGAAAAATGCAGAAGTTATACCTGTGCATATGCTCGGCAGAAACAATACCAGTCTTTGTTTATCAGGTGTGGACAGGAGTCTCCTCACTTGGCTGCAGCCCTCCTTGTTCTCCAGAAATCTCTCAAGATTTACAGCTGTAAATTTGGCTCTGCTGCACTCTCTAGAACATTAGACGCACAGTTTGAACAGCACAGTAGAAGTGATGACATTCTGCCCACATCATAGGTGCTGACGGTGCTAGAAACCTCACCGTCGAGCTGCACTGAGATAGATTGTTCTTTCCTGTGTTCACTCTCTCCTTCGCCATTCCTCTGCTTGTATTTATTTGACATATGACTGGCAGGGAGGGATGGGGGAACCTCCCTAAAGAGTCAGCCATTTTGGACGATGCTTAGTTCAGGATTTGGCATCTAGAGACCCATTACAAGGACACAGTCAACTTGGGCTGATTTAAGTTATCCGCTGCTCACTGAATGCACATTAGTCGTAGGGATTTTTAAAAGTGCTCTAGCAGATGTTTCCATAGACTGCTGGCCCTGTAGATTTGTAGAAGTAGACTGATTGACTGCTGAATAGGGAGTACTACACTAGTGCTCTTCTATAAATGTAAAGATCAGTCATTGTACCGCTGAAGACACTTAATTTGCATTAAGATTTAACTCTGTATTTTGCTCATACACACAGCATGCTTCTAACTATAATACCCATGCCTTCAGGCTAATATTCTGAGCTCCTGTGTGGAAAAGGCAGGACACAGCATCAATCACTGTTTTGCACAGTACTACTGTTTTCAAAGTCTGAAGTGCTACCTCATAAATTAGAAATACGAAGAAGCAATCTTTGTAGCGTAGTGCAAGCAGAGATCAATTTGACATTTAGTCTTATTGTTTGTCTTCTCAGTTTGTTTTTCTGGGTCATATGTTGAGAATTCAAGTCTGCAAATTCAATTTAGAAACAGAATATAGATGGAATAACATAATGGAAATGCCTAACCTTTGGTTAATACCTAACAAATACATTTATTTCAGCACACTGGCACAGACATCACATAAGCTTTCCCAGTATAGCTGTAAAACTGTGTTACTCATTAAAGAAATAGGCATTTAAGAAAACATGCTTATTTGCATTTTTGCAGAAAGGAAGTCTGCTGGCCAGGAATCAGTCCATGACATAATCCCCTATAAAACTGTAACATGTTGTTTCACTTTTTGTGCAACAAGTAAGATGCAACATGGTAATTAATATGCTTTATAGGTGATAGTAGGTGCATATATTTACCTATGAACAGAGTCAGGCTAGCTGTTTCCACCTGTTTGCATCCAGGAAACCATAAACTTAGCTTAACTGTATTTTTACATTTGAATTACAAACGTGACAGTAGTGTCAGCCTTTTAAAAAAACTTTTGGAAAGAAAGTGAATAAGTGTATATTCCAAAATGCTGAATTATACATTTAATCAAAATTATTAAACTTGGAAAACATAGTTTGAATCTCAACAAAGAATGAATCTCAAATCTACCTACCTTCTTTTTCTTAGAGCTTTCACTTATAACATAGTCTGTATGGATCTTTTAATCTCTGAGCTGTAGAATGACTAAGATTATCCCAAACTAGTAAATTGACCTTAAATTTTGATTGTTTTGTCAAACTACAATTTACAAAGTGGTCAAGAAATGACCAGCAAAGTCTCTACTTGTCTTAATGTAAGCATACACTATACTGTCTTGATGGTGCATGCTGGCATAGGGTTCAGCCCTTACAGCCAGCTCTCCGATTTTTGATGTCAGAGCTTACCACCACCTTGATCAGAACCATTTCTATCATCAGTTGTAATTGCTTGCTCCTTAAAAATGTTATTGCATACTTGCAAGCTTTATTCAGGAACTGAGGAACTGTAGTATAAGAGAGGTGAAAATCTTTTGTGGTCCTAGTCTTGCAAATTTCCGTAACGTTTCTTACGTGGAAAGTTGACTCTGCTTCCTGTTCTCACATGATGTCATCACAGAAAACAGCCAGAACATTTATAGGTTCAGTGCCTGTGGGGAAGGGGTGTAGGAAAAATGCTGACTGCTGTTGGCAGGCAGTAGGAGGGGTTAATGTTGTGGACTGTTTGCCCTCTCAGCAACCAGCTTGGTGGTCACCCCTGATTGCATTCGTCTGTTGAAAAACTCTGTCATTCTCTCACTTCCTCTTGGTGTTTTACTCACACTCTCTGCTCTCACCCTGCTGACCATCTGCAAGGAGGATCGCTCGTCTCCTCATCACCTCAGCTCAAGGCAATCATTTCTTTTCCCTCTCCTCTCCTGCACTCACTGATCTGAGAGAGATGAAACAGACTTTTTCAATTAGGTAGTGCCGTTAAAAGTGTTTGCTTCAGGCTGCCGCACTGCTGCTGCTCTATCTGCCCCCCCTGAGATACTCTTGCTGTTTAGTGTATTTCTTCCTCCCTCCACTTCATTCCCAGCACAGCCAGGGGGGAAGCGGGAAGTGGTGAGTAACTTTTAAACATTTTCATCCTTTTCATTCAACTGCTGATTTGTTCATGCCGGCTTCTGAGGCGCTGATTGGTGGCGAAGAGTTGTCTTTGGCAGGGTGTCAAGAGTTTTCCCTTGGGTGGTGTAAATTTGGTGATTTGACACCTTTTTTCTGAATAGCTGATCCCCTTAGTGATTAGTTAGTTTTCTTAAGGACACTATTGACCTATCTTTGCAATTTAGACTTTATGGAACGTTTCAATTTTGGAAAATTATGCACACCATGACAACTTGGGCAATTTATGGTACATGTGTTCATGTCTTCCAGTATCCATTCACAACTGTGATCATAAGTTTAAGTGCCATTTGTATCTTTTATTTTTACAGTGAATTACGACTGACTAGTGACAACTGAGTACAAGCGTCACTTGAGTCTTTCCGTTCCCTTGGGTGCTGCTTTGTTAAGGCTGCCAACGTAGCTGTCAGGAGTGGGTGGCTTTATCTTTAGACAAGGAGACAACAGATAGAAGTGAGAAAATGTGTGTCAAGGTAGAAAGAAGAGGAAGAAAAACAGCTAATAGTGGAGGGATAGAATGAGTTGGAGAATAGTACAAAAAGCAAGTGAGCTACAGAAGGGAGAAGAGGAAAAGGCAGTTGAGAGGCAGTGCCTTGTCTTCTCAGCTGTTGTGATTTAAGTGGGCTGACAGCACACAAATCTTCCAGTGTCTCACAGCTGTGCAACATGCCTTCCCTTTTTTATTTTTAACCCTGACACCTATATTAGGCTGTTACATCCAGGCAGTGTCCAGAGTCAGACTATTGTATCCTAATCTCTCTATGTGTGGTTCGGTGTGATTTGGTCTGTATTTGCTGGTGGGTTGTGTGTTTGCTCTGTATGTTTGTGTGTATCACTGCATGCCTTTATATGTCAGTGCTATAAGTGGTATATCAAGGGCTCCCTTCCTTAAAGCCTCCAGTGTGTGTCCTGCCTCAAATCACATCAGATGTGACAAGTTTAAGAACAGTTTACACGTGCAGTATCCAGCCCTGGCTCCACAGTCTTTATTGACCATGAGAGTGTGTCTGTAAATTGCCACAGTGCATTCCACACAGCCATGCTGCCAGCTCTGTTGACGGCACCCTTGTGTGAGAGGCTGGTAAAAGACTAACAACAGGAGGGGAAAACAGAGGCTTGGAGTTACAGTAGAGCACGGTGAGTCCTGTAGCTTCCTGCAGTTCACAGTACCTCTGCACCTTCGCACCAATCACGCAACTGCAGAGACTCCACCAACAAAAAATGGCCTCTGCATTGACTGATTTAAATGTGTTGCTATGGCACATATTATTTATTTTTGTGTGTGTAGAGAAAACCTGTATCATCAGTGGAATTACTAGATAACATGGATTTGTTGACAGTTTTGGAAAGACCTGCCCTGCCATCCTTTTACCACTTCCTTTAAGACCTCAAGACAAACATCCCTCACTTCAGAGTTTCTCCAGAGTAAAGAGACTAAAGTTCTGCTGAGGTCACTGAAGCAGAAGGAGAATGAATGTTTGCAGTCAGGGAGGGAGGGGGATGGAAAACAGAGAGACAAATTAATTGGATTCTGAAAGTGGATCTTTAGTCACACATCAGGCAGTGAGGCTGGCAATTGATTAAACAAGCGAGTGGTCACCTCATCCCCTTCCTTTCACTCGCTGCCAGACCTACTGCCTGCATTTGTGTGTTGTGAACCAATCGATGTCAAGCAGCTGATAATTGTGCCAGTCATTTGTATTCTGTTTGCTTCTTTGATGAAGCCCCAGAAACATATTCTTACCACTGAACTGTCATCATAGTACCATTTTTGTAAGTCATTAAATGACAGAGCCCAGGATTCTACAACTTTGTAACACTGTTAATCTCCCACAATACTAAAATGCTGATGTTATCAGTAGTACTAATGTTCACCCCTTATTTTAGCGTGTTACAATGCTAATATGTGCTAACTAGAACTTATTAAATACAACTGAAGTTAATGGGAATGTCTTTGCCTTCATCACCATGAATGGCGCCAAAGACAGAGCTTGGGGCTCACTTAAATACTAAAAGGGTACACTGCCTGTGAACCACAAATGTCTGTGCAGTTAGTTTAGCCAGTATACTGTTGAGACACTATGTTGCATAGGACAAGTGAAAAGTTTGTCCTGCTGGCGGTGACTGAGGAACAGTCAAAGGGCACCATGTATGTCTGTACAACATTTTGTTGGACAGGACAACTGACATTACAACCCTTTCTCATTCCTGTGGCGTCATATCCTGCCACTTTGTAAAGCGCTTTGGCGTTTGATGAGACGCACACGGGGACCTGAAGCACAGGACACTAAAGATCTCCTTCTTCAATATTCTTCCAAATAAACACCCCAAGAGTCTGCTTGATACCAGTTTAATAATTTCACTTTCCTTTATGAGAAATCTATTGTTTCCTGACAGTTTTAATAGGGGCTCCACCATGAGAAGAAGGGCACTCATGGTGGGCACGTCAGGTGAAATTCTATAGGTAAATCTATATAGATTAGATATGTTTTCAGCAGGCTTGTTTTTCAGTTCATGTAATCTGTGGTTTAAGGTTTGGTTAACAAAAGGCTTCTGTGGTTGTGTTTGAGGGAGATGGGCAGAGATTTGAAATGGTTTGGCTCCACATGAGTGCCCTTCCTCTCAAGGTGCTGCCCTTCACTATAAAAACTGACAGAAAGCAATAGATTTCCCATAAAGGAAAGTGAAATTGATGCAGTGAGATTTGATCTTTTCAGTTGAATTATCGTTTTGTAGCAGAAATACTACAGTTTTTGTTGGTGTTTTAATTCATGTTGAAAAACAAACCAATTGAAGAAAAACATGCTTGAGGAATATCAGTCTTTTAATAAACACTGAATATCATTGTTCAGGGGTTTCTGTGTGGAGTTTGCATGTTCTCCCTGTGCTTGTGTGGGGTTTTTTCTGAGTACTCTGGTTTACTCCTAGTCCAAAGACATGCAGTTAGACTAGACTGTGCGTGTGAATGGTTTTATGTCTCTGTATGTACTATATACTAGATGGACCCTGCCACTTGCCCAATGAGAGGTCCAGCACCCCTGGAAATGGACTGGACATTGCAGTCTTCACATTGATGCAATTAGTGCTGCAAATATTGTATTAATTATTCTGTTGTTAATATTAAATTTTTGTTGCATCTGACTGCATAGAACAGAATCTACATTTTGCGTCTGTCCAGTGCCGTAAAACATCAGTTTTGGGATGTTTAACCAGAAGTAAGCTCTCAGACTGGCTATCTGAGGGATTAGAAATGATTGAATCTGAATGAAATAGCAGAGAATCAGGGTAATTGGGTTGTGTCACAGTTATGATAGAATCCATGAGGGTGCCTATACTGAAACAAAAGCTTAGACCCATTGAAGTTGATAAATGACATCTGAAGGTCATTTCAATTAAAGCACCAGCCTAATTTGAGTTAAACAACACATTGCAATTACAGTCCTTTGTGTACTTAAACATTTTATTAGACTAGCCTGCTCTCAGATGTGGTGGAATACACAAATACACACACACACACACACTAACACCCACAGAACTTAGAGATTACCAGAGGGGGAAAAGTGCAGAGTGCAGCCAGAAAAAGCAGGCTGCCACTCAACGCTGCCAAGCTCGGCCTGTGATAAGGTCGACCACGGGGAGATGTCTGCACTCAAGACCTGTCCATCAAGCACAAGAACCTGCCCCCCTCCCCCCCTCGCACGAGAGTGATGGTAGTGATTAGAGAGGAGTGGTGTGGGCGAAAAAGATGGAGAGGCAGGGAGACAGATATGGAGTCTCTGGGAAATAAGAGGACTGAGGCAGATGAACAAAGAGAAAGAGTGGAAAAGGCTCAGAAACAGAGAAATGAACCAGGATGGCATCTGTGAAACCATAAAGAGTTGGTAAAATGAGGAGGAAGTAAAAATGTAAAAACTCACCTTCTTCTCATGTGATAGAAAAACTATCTATCTTTAACAAGAGTATATACTGTAGCTGCATTGTCAGACTTTAAATTCCACCACAACTTCATGTGCTGTTCTCATTGTTTTTTGTTCACTGCCTAAAATCATGATTAGGTTACAGAGATTAAGCGAATTACCATAAAAATCTAGTGGAAATCAAGTCACTGTCATGCTGAGACCAGAATGCAACAATAGCACTTTGTTCAAGGGTCACAGTGAAAGACAACCAGGATTCAAACAAATACGCCTCATAGCAGCACATTTTTATGGGATGCAGCATGGCTATGTCGTCACAAGTTTGACTGGTTGAAAAGTGTAGGCCCTCGATATCCTCTAGATGAACTTTTTCTGTCTGTACTTTTCTGCTGACAAGGCAGGAAATTAGTTTTTTTGTCTATGCCGTATTTTCAACAGCAGATGGTCACTCTTGAATCATTTCTCTCCTCAATAAGACACATATACACTGTGAAATGTCTTCAGACTTGCACCATCTTTTTTTTTTTTTTTTCTTCCCATTTCTGTCTCATGTAGAGTCATCAGTGATCAAAGAGGCCCCAGATGTTCCATCTATCTCCTTTCACCATCTCTTGGAACTGTTGTGAAAGTCGACTGAGTAGTGTTCATTTAGCACAGGCCTGCCTCCAGTCCTGTTAAGTGTTCATTACACATCAAGAGATAGATTGGAGTTTCATGGGATACAGACAGATACAGGCCTTAAATCTCCTGCTAGGTTTAATAAGGAAATGAGAGACACAGCTGAGACACAACATTAGCAACAATTTGTTTTTGAGCCACACCTCCTGTGTTTTTTGGGTTTTTTTCCCCCCCCCATGTTCAGTCAAGAACACAGGACCTCGTGACAGCTCAACACACCAGTTCTGAAAAAGTTCCACAATGGAAAATTTGGCAGTGGAAATTCTTTGTTTTTGATCCATCTGCTGCATGTGCTCCTCACAAAACAGAGCTATTTTTGGTTTCACAGTGAGCAGCGGAAGTGCCAGCTCTCACGCAGTTCATTAAAGTCCTGTTGGAGGATAATTATGAAGTGAATTAGAGCAATGGTTTTCATACTCTTAGCTACGTTGATAGCAGTTCCTCTATGGTTGCCAATTCTTTGAGACTTCAATCTTTACTGTATGGGTGCCTTATCTTGGAGGTCTGGTAAAGGGTGCTCATTATTCAGGCTGCATGAGGGCAGCTTCTCTGCACTGACCTCAGCCTGCCAGCACAGGGTCATGTGTTAATGTTTCAGTGCCATATGTCTTCTGCTTGGGTCACACTTAACTAGCCCCAAAGGTATGACTGCTATGTGAAATAAGCATTGATGGTGGTAAAGGCTGGACAGGCGTGCTTTGGAAACTATACAACTGGCAGCTTGAACAGTGTCATAGATGGTAAGATTGGTAGAGCCACATCAATTAATCTTGACATTTGGCTCTATTTGACTTTTTTATGTGATATGACAGTGACTTTACTTCATTTCCATTCTCATTCTTCTAAAAACAACTGTGGCTAAAAGTCTAAACTAAAAGATAATAAAAGTTCAAATCAAAAGTTTTTTATGACACTGGCACTATTTATGGTCATAATGTGGGTATGTGAGCTGGCATTTCTCGTTGGCTGCTGTGTTGCCTGGGAACTTTTCCTCTGTCTCTATGGTGACATGCAGCAAAATCAGACTTGTGTCTGTTCTCCTTTTATCTTTATTTATAATGCCAAGTTGCCATAAATACAGGACGTCAGGGAGCACTTATGGTAATGCACCCAGTTTGTGGGGCAACAAAAGCTTTAATTAGGCTCAATGCCAACCATATGGGACAGCAGGTAGGCTCCCCACTCGTGTGGTCCAAACTCACACACATACGGTGCACACACACATTAAAGGATTTAGGAAAAGTACTGTAAAGGCCAAAGCACCACATTCTGTGCTGTATGCTCTTCTTTGTGCTTTTTATGATTTGAGTTGATAATCTTTGGCATCCAGCTACGGCCTAAACATTTAGTTTGACATAAATATTGGGTTATTCACTTTATTTCTGACAGACTTGATTAGCATAGCATAGTGGCCTGGTAGCTCAATGGGATAAGCATCAGACTGGGATGTAAGGTGGCAGGATCGAATCCTTGTAAGTCGCTTTGGATACGCTTGGCGTCTGCCAAGCAAAGTAAAGCATAGCTTAGCATAATGATTGACAGCAGAAGGAAATGACATCTCTACTAAGTTAAGTCAGACTACACATTAATACCTATGTTAGTTTAATCAGTACACACTTATTTGCACTGCAAGAAGTTAGGTGGTGTAACTGATGGGTTAATTAAAAATCCATTTGCCCAGAACATCTGTGCAGCATCTTTTCTTTGTTAACATGACTCTGGGAAGTCATTTTGCCTTACTGTAGCTCACCAGGAAATTGTTACAACAAGCAATTCCCTGTAAAAAGAAATTTTAGCCTAAGTACTAGTACAATGCTTTTTTGATAAAAGATGAGTGAAATTAACATATTAAGTTTGGCTAACTAATATTATTATATAAACCTTGTTTATTGTGTTTATTGGCACAGACTAAATAATTAACTTGAGAGCTGGTGTTGCTTTAAGTTTTTGCTGACGGATATGTTTGTTCACTGGTTGAAGAGGTGCATAATTCAAGTGATGCAGAGCTCAACAGCTCAATTAGAACAATTTTATTCTCTTGTATTTAAAGTAGTGCTGTCAAACGATTAAAATTTTTAATCAGATTAATCACAGGGTTGCTGTGGATTAATTTCGATTAACCACGATTAAATATCATTCATTTTTAATCTATATTAATCGCATTTCATTTTGCATGAGCAAACAGACTCAAGAAAAAAGGGAATATATATGCACTTAACATGTTTATTGAACATCTTGAACATTCATGTTAACAAAAAACTCTC
>JAUMHL010000025.1:7568673-7598532 GCA_032362345.1 Sandelia bainsii
AGGCCTAAATTCTGCAAACATTAGTACTGTCTTCCAATAGCATGTTATGTTTGCTAATGCAAATGTATTAATTTAAGCTAATTTAAGCAATATTACACTATGAGACACAGCACATACTGTAGCCATTTCAGCCTTTGTTATAATAAATTCTAATCACCTTCAGTCGATGCCACTGGTTGTGTTGACGTAAACTGGAGTTTTCTCTCTCTGCTCTCTGCTCTGCGGAGCTTCTTTCTTGCATATAATGTGCATCACATGCAACATATGTAGTAAGTCACACACAGGCACAAATATACACATTTTGACTTGTGTGTTTCCTATCACACTCTCTCTGTTACACTCACATATGCGCACACACGAACTGTTAGAAGTAGAACATAGCCTTTCTTATCATGTTCAGGGCGGTGGAAGTCACTGGAGTGCTGGCGGCGTGTGTACTTTGGCTTGTCTTCATAAAGAAAGACAGACAGCCTGTAGATTGGTCTTGTTCCAAACATATTGCTCTCTGTAACTTATTTCTCCACTGCTGCAAGCTGGTCTTTTCACTGCTACATCTTCACGTCTTCAGGATTTCTTTACTCCTTTCTTTTAATTTTTTGCTGTCTTGGTGTCTGTTTTTATTTTTATTTTTTTTTGTTATCCACTAATGGTTTAGAGATAATTCCCTGTAGGGAATTTGTGATCCATGTCTTCTCTTGCTGTGCTTTCTCAATCTATACAGAAAGGAATGCCACTGAACAAACATGATCAAATAAACAAAGCATGAACTGTTGTCATTATGAATTGCTGAGGTTTTGTCTTGTCTTTTTTTACGAGGAAATGTTTGTGTGTTGGTTGGTTTTTGATTTGTTATGCATAAAGAGTGAGTGAGAGATAAACATCATCAGTGATCAAACGTGAAGGAATGTGGAGAACAGGCTGAAGAGTGGATATTATCAAGTTTAGTGAAAGAAACATGAGGAGAGAATGACATAAAGAAAAATGGAGAGATATCTTTGAAACCTTTTTTGATAGTTACATTGTAACCTGTGTATATAGAATGGAAAAAATATAAATAAATTGTATTTTACAATACAATTGTCAATTAAGAAATTGTGCAGCATTTGGTTGCCAGTGTAATGTGACACAGTGGTACAACACAATTGCTTTCCATTTCCTTCAGTTTCTCTTACTTATTAAAAATTCCCAGCCCAGCTCCCAAATCGCAAAATCTGAAAAATCAGTCTGGAAGCCTGCTTAATAATGAGTGAATAGTGCTGCCACTGTTGTTTTGGAGGACACACTTTTCCTGTGTGTGTGTGTGTGTGTGTAGCCCCAGAGGGGCATGTAACATTAATGAGTGGGCCGGAGACAGGCCTTATCACCAGCCTTCCAGTTCTGGCCAGACCTTAATTAGCTCATAAATGCTCAGCACAGACATTGTTACAATACAGCAGGGCCAAGCAAAGCTACACATCCACAGACACACACTCATGCGGACAATGAACTTGTCTGTGAGTGCTTATACACAGACACAAATGTGCACATAATCCTTCCTGAAATCAGTGTGCGTGAGTATAGTGGGTTATATGCATATTGACTGTCAATATGTGACAAAAATGTCAAAAATGTGTGTGTGTGAGGGTCATTTTATTGTGTTTGGCATGTGGTAGTATGTATGAATGAATGAATAAATGAAGGAATCAATGCATTCTAGGAAAACATGTTGCAAGTGTGCAGTTCTGGCATATGTGTTTGTAAAGGCAGCTCTGTATATGAATTAGCTCCCAGCAGGCTAGCCGGCTTACCCTATCAGTGACCTGTAGCCTTCAGCATTGCATCGAGAGTCCAATTATTAGGTCTCAAACTGCAGGTTTTCCTCTCCAAAAAACACTGATTTTCAGACCACCCATGATTGTTCCTACAGTCTCTACAAAGCTCAAACTGAAGATAAGAGTCCCAGCCATTCCTTTGGAAAGTTCTTATCATTGTGCGCCTACTACTACATGTGTCTGATTTCTTTTTAAAATAAAGCCCTTCCTATCAGCTTTGTCCCTTTCCTCTGCCTTCTCTTTCTGACAGTATTTTCTCATGGTTGCCAAGTTATTTTATAGCTATACCTCACAGACAAATGCACACACACAAGTGCCGGTGACATTAAGGTGTAAAAGCAGTCACTGCCTTTTACCCCCAGCTCCCAACAGAAGTCAGAAAGGGCCCCAATCTTTGCTCCAGGTCAATGTTCCCTCCTCTTATACCTGTTCCCTATCCTTCCCTCTATCCATCCATGCACTTATCTCTCCATCCAAGCTGCTGCCTGCTCCCAACTCGGAGGAGACCATGGCCCCCCCGCACCCCCACATACACCCTGCCAGAGAAACTCAGTGGTGTCTGTCTGCCTCTGCATCATAAAACAGCACGTAAAGTAAGTAGCCGGGTTTGGGGTCAGCCCTTTGAAGTTGGACAATGACCTCCAACTTGATGCTTTCTGACAACCTCCCTTCCTCCATATTCATAAACACACACTTCCACTACATCCCATTCCCACAAAACACAGGAGACACTTCCTGGATGTGTGTGTGTGTGTTACTGTCTGTGTCACTGTGTGTGTTTGACTAACTCGGCAAGAAAAAGATGAATCTCTGGTAAACGTTATTGTGTGTTTACTTATTTTTATTTTGCAGCTTGTTGATCTGCAAGGAGTTCTTGCTCCAGGCTATAGGGACGTTATGGAAAGATTTGTTGAAGATTTTGTTTTTTGGTAATTAAAATGATTTCTCATGGTCCCAGCTCTGAGGTAATTGAAGCAGACCGCAACCCCCACACAGCTCTGCATGTGGCTGTGGACCCCCACCTAAGCATACAGAGAAAATAGGGAACAGATTCATGCTATTAATTAATCTGTATAATACAGTTAGATGCTCTGGTACCATGTCTCTACCCTTCTCCAGACACACACATTGTTGGAGGAATATTGCAGTGGCCCATGAGGCTCTGACAGAGAAAATCAATGTAGTAAGGAACAAACACAACACAACGGTTGAGCCCTCTGCAAGGCTCCCACAGAGCACAGCCTTCATGTTTGGCTACAAGTCAATATATTGAAAGTATACTTGTCGCTTCTCTCATTGGAGCTGCTGGAGTGTTTTGTGACAGAAATCCAGCTTCCTCTATTTGTCATTGATTATGTTCTTCCTCCCTTTAGCTCTTCTTGTGTGTATATATGTGTTTCTTTGTGCATGTGTGCTGCTGTGTGACAGGCGGGTGGTCTTGGGTAATGAAAAATGTTGCAATTGAACCACAGCAATGCAAATGTCTGCTCCTTGTCCTGTTTATCTTAACGGTGCTTTCTATCTCTGTCCCTTGCAGTTCTCGCAAACTCACTCACAATCACAGCGAGACCATTTTTCTCACATGCACCTGCAGGCACAAACATGCACATGCCCTCCCCTGGCATGCATCTCCTATCTAAGTATCTTATTTAACCCAGATCTGTCACATTCCACACTAAACAAAGACGTAGGGGCCTTCTTCTTGTTTTTTTTAGGATCACGCAGCTTCACAAACACAGCCCCAGATTTGACATTGCCATCGAATACCCCGCAGTGACAAACACATCTCTCATGGCTGCCTGTTGAAGCATTGTCCTTCACTGCCATGATTTTGCTTCCTTCTTATTAACTATTTTGTAGAATTCAGCAGGGGACACACAACAGCACATGTTATACTTTATTTATGTATCCTCCAATGCCAGATTTTATGTCTCCATAGATATGACACATTAGTGACCACCTGCTTCCCAGGCTTAATTCATGTTCATGTTTATGTCGAGTTGGATCTATGGTGAGGGAGCAGTGCGAGAGGCTGCTGCTGACGGTGGCTCAGATGAAAAACCTGTGTA
Source organism: Sandelia bainsii (assembly GCA_032362345.1). NCBI lineage: Eukaryota > Metazoa > Chordata > Actinopteri > Anabantiformes > Anabantidae > Sandelia > Sandelia bainsii. Next base: position 7,572,554 of record JAUMHL010000025.1, read on the forward strand.
TACTGAAGGAGCTGCATCAGATGTCAAGCTCAGATGGTAATATACTTCAGCTGTCCTTAGTCTGTCAGTTTGTCTCTGTGTCAATTGCTGTTGTCGTCTGTGGTCACTGTAAGCTCTACACATTAATTTTTATGCAGCACCATGATCTGACATCTTTGGAAAGTAGAGGCTCATATTCTGATAGTGACAGTCACACGTGGTGACTTTGTCACAGCCATGATGTTATCTTCCCGTCCTTACCATAGCTACGACTGTGTCATGCAGGATTAGATAATGTATGAATCACTTAATCACACAGACACAACCACACACGCTAATTACTGTCGGCACTGATCAGAGCCGCTGTCTGATTTAAGCTTCAGGTTTTTATTACAGACATATAGGTTCTTTATCCTAATTTTCACATTAAAATGTGTCATATAAAGTGTCTTTCATTACTGCGGATGTATGGCATCAGGTGCTGGCTTTCTGACAAAGTGGATCATAGTGGAAGAGCTCAATGGACAAGATCAGTAATATTTAATTTTGATGAGTATGACAGGGTTTTGGGTATTTAGCCTTCAATTCTACATCAATGGCAGTTTTCTCCTTTTTATTCTCCTCTACCAAAACCCAACCCACATAAATCCAGCTCCTTCCAAAATAAATAGAGAAGTGGCAATCTTTAATCTGGCATTTCAAACTAAAAAATTTACATCCAATTCCTATTTCTGTAAAATATCACGTATGGGATGGTTAGAGGTATAGACACCCAAACACATACATATTCACACTGAAATACACCCAATCTCTGGTTGTGTCTCTGACATCTGAGGTTTGGCTGAACAGTAGACCATGGTGGAGCAGGCAGACCAGATGTGGCTGTCTAACCCCACAGACATAAAGTGGCTGCTTGGCCTGTAGCCTCACCACCACTCAGCTACTTACCATTCTGCCTAGAAAGACACTGGACACCGTAGCGACTTACTAGTAGGTTGCTGACTCTAAACAGGGGCTAAATGAGGTTTGCACTGAGGTTTAGATGTGGGCCATCTTGTAGCTTTATGTTAACTAGCTTTATTAGAGTTCTTATGTCTTTTTTGGTTTTTGTGCAGCCTATTGGGATTTAATGTGGCTTTGGGTCAGTGGTGGAACCAGGCAGCCTTGGATTCAAGAATATTGTAACATTTTGTCCAACAGAAGAATTAAGAAATACTGATGTGGTTTACTATCTTAATACATTCTACAGTTACTGCATTTTATGTCCAAGAGACTCATTGTTTTCCTTGCTTTTATCTAGCATAAAATAGCAACAGCAAATTTCTTCATGGATGTATTTTCACTGCTTGGCATGTATTCACCAAGAAAACCATATTAAAACCCTTCTGTATGGTCTTTGTGATTATCCATGCAGTCTCACAACAAAAAGAAAGTTATCCTCAGTTATCCTTTAAATGTAAGGGTAGATATAGGCCCCAATTTCTTTGGTGTAATGGAAAAGTAATATCATAATACTGTGGTGCTACAGTTTAGATGGCAGCAGTAAAGGAAAAAGTAAAGGAATATTAGTTTTTAAATACATAAGAAGAAGATTGATACCTCATTTATATCTGTCCATTAAATCTAAAAGTGATGCCAAGGGATGGTTAACATAGCTTAACATAAACCCTTGAGGCAGCTGGCCTTGCTCTGCACGGGGGAGCAGTGACTCTAGGATGTCACTCCATTTAAGATACATTATTGTTTCTGTGCAGGTTGAAATAACATACAACAATGAGGAACACACATTAATTTGTGAACACAAGAGGTCCTGATAGACAGATCTTGTTACCACTAAACAAAGCTAGGTTAGCTGTTTCCCCCTCCTTCCATCCATTAATCTAAACTAAACTGTCTCCTGACATGTGACACTGCTGGATATTGTTATATTTACCATACAGACACAAGAGTTGAGTTAATTATTTGCCAAAATGTCAAATTATTCCTTTAGGTACCCAAAATTGCTAACTGTGTATTGCTTCTTCTGTTTGAGGTCAGAGAAGTGAAGCAGGTTGCAGCCACATCACTGCCAAGTTAGCCAGGACTCCTCAAGTTGATGATCAGAGTTTGCCGACTGACACAGGATCTCAAAAGTTTACTCAGCCTGCCGACCATGAGGGTGACAAATTTCACCCCTCTACTCTAAACCAGTCATTTACAGCTGAGAACTCTGGTAGTGTGAAGGGCCTGGTGGTGAAGAACTGCACTGACTTTGGTGGATTATTTGTCGCTTAGTTGATTCCTAATCTTTTAGCTGACTGTCTCTAACCCATCTTTTTTAAACCTATGTTTTCTTTATTAAACTTCCCTGGTTCCCTCATCGACCCTCAATCGTTCTTTGTCAGCTCCCCTCAGAAAAACTTTGCTTACCACGCTGAAGTCACAACAGACCAAACCATGAACAACGGGAATAAACTCTCATCAACAGATTACAGACTCGACCGTGGCTTCGTTTCCAGAAATATGCAATAAATTGCACATGGGTACTAAATGTGTCCCAGATGCGAGGGGTTCATGTGTCGTTCAGGCTGTGCTGTCTACACCCCAGGATCTATGCTATGTCATCAAAAATTGTGCTCTCTCATATCCACTTCCCAACATGAGAGACATGTTTATAACCTATTGTTTATGAGTTCTATGTATTCATTTTTCAGTACTGGTAGATCTGATCTACCAGAAGGCTTGTGATTATCCTTGTAAACCCTGCTGACTCATCCAGTGTATTGATCAGATACTGTTTGAGAAAATGGTTGTCTGTCCCTATAGGATCAGTCCAAATACTCTCATTGTTGATTTTATGTGTAATCAATAGAGTTCACGGAGGTGAAGAAGTGCACTGATCTGTTGGAGGGATCTGCAGCCTTTGGAGGATCAGATGGACAAGCACGGTCAGCTGGAGCAGCTAAATGCAAAATAGCTCATGATCAGTAGAGCTCAGCTTCAGGTTTTCTCGAAGTCTCTGCGTTAAGGAGTTGGCTTTGATACCAGAAGCCCACTATTGAGGATATTGACATACACAAAGTGGTTGAGGCCCTGTCGCACCAAAGAGTAGTGGAGTGATGTTTGTGTACTTGCATAACTGTTGCTAGAAAACAGATCAACATAGGAACTGCTCACAATACTAGTTAGTGAACCAATGTAGCAGACATGTTGGTCAGGAAAATGTTAGCGTTAGTCAGTAACAACCATTTTATTTGTGTAAAAATATGAAATATACAGAGTCCTCTAAACATTACACTGGAACTGCTCATAGCGCGGCAGCTTTGTGTCAGACTGTATAATGGTTCAGCATCCTTCTCTTTGAAAAGAAACTTTACAACATCCTCCTCATGTGCCACTGGGGGGTGGGGGGGTGCATACAGTGGGATGTGAGCAGCAGTTGGATTAATCCATAGGTCAAATTGGAAGAATGCATGAATATATTGGCATGTGGTTTGGCTGCAGATGGATGGGCTTGGTGATACCAATGCTCTCCCTCCCTCCCTCTTTCGCATTGTTTCCCTCTCAAGCTTTGTTTCTCAAGCCTCCTTTCACACACCCTTTTACCCCCCCACCCCTCCTCTCTCTAGGTGCATCACCCATTGATGCTGCTTTTGTGGTCTGTTTTTAAGATCTCCCTCTCCGTCTCTGTGTCTTTTCCTCTCAGCTCCCCTCTCAGTGTGCTGGAGGGAAGGAACAGCAGACTGATTGTGATTCACTGTGACGCCAGCATCAGTCTTGTGGCTGGCACAGTCCTGGCATGCATACACACATGCTGACACACGCACACACACACACACACACACACACACACACACACAGAGCAGCCTTTCCTGTCGAGAGTTTACTCTAGTGGCTGGTGCGCTGCCCCAGATACCAGAGTGGAGCCAGAACAGGCACCAAACATACTTGAGCTGCAGTGCTGTGATTTGATTAGACATGGTGGATATCAACAGTGCCTTTTCACAGATTAGTATATCACTCTCTGTTGTGCTACACACAGCTGGTGATATGCATGAATTTTACAGAAGACAGTAGCTTATAAAGACCCTGCGATTGTTTGCATGGTTGTATGTTTGATGCTGTGTGTGTATGTGTTACATGTATGTCCAGTGCAGCATGTATGTGTGTCTCTCTGTATGTTTCTGTCTGGCCAAAATATGCGGCCGTTGCCAACACATGTGGTGCCCAGCAACAGAGGTGAGTGATACAGAGTGATACACAGCAATTAGCTGTTTCATGCATCAGGGAGCAGCTGCAAGATTTTCTTTTTTTCTTTTTTCTTTTTTTTACACAAAATCACTCCAAGCTTTCAGTGATTTAAAGCATCTCTGAGTTGGTCATTCTTAAGCAGATGTGAATATTCTTAAGGGAGTTCCTGCTGATTATTACTTATTTGTCATCCTTTTAACTGAAACCAGGCTTTGGCTGCTACTTTTCCTGTCTTCTCGTGTGGTCTTAACATGTTCATGCCTCACACACATTGGAATATGATGGTGATGTTATATCATCTTTATTGTCAGTTTGCTTGTTTGATCATAAGAGTGAATGGCATGTTTATTTCCACTGACGCCTGTGCTGCTAATTCAGAGTCACCCACACATAAATGGAGCTGAAAGAGCAACAGTTTGTCTCTTAAAAAGTATCACTGGTAGATAATGCAGAGTGTTTTAGTACATTCAGTCAGCTTTTAGATCTGACCTCGATCTCAATGTATGTTTGTGTACATTATGTGTTCTTATTTCATTTGTAAATGTGTGTCTCCTCGGCGTGTGTCCTTCTCATGTCTGAATACTTGGCAGCCTTTCAGACTCCTTGTAGCTCTTTCAGTCAGTCTGCACCTTTTAAACACTGGCTTCATTGATGCTTATGTCTTCCTATCCTTTGCTCCTGACATTTTTAACCAATCCCACACTAACCTTACTGTTTTAAAATAAAGTGTGTGTGTCTCGTGTGGGTCTAAAGTCATGTTAGGGCCTAGTTTCAATGGAAATCTCTATATAATCATGCAAACAAGTGCATGCATTCTTACTCACGTGTGCATGTGTGAATGCCACATAGCAGAAGTGTCTGTATGTGTCTTGTGTGATTGTATGTGTGAGCATATGTGAATGTGGGCAAATCAGGCTGTGATGTCATATGTAGGTCAGCAGAAGGACATTATTGTGTCTGGAGCTCCATGGGGGGGGGTGTTAAGAGGTCTGCTTTTGGCCGCCCTATGCCTCAACCAGGGTACACAGGGGCCCATCTGTGGCCTGGAGAACCCAAGGAGCACCAGGAGCCCATGGGGCGAATAAATACACAGTGAAAAGCGTGTTAAGATAGGTGTGAAAGAAATGAGAGGGTGAGACACTGGGTTTTGTGTGGAGCCATTCCCCTCCCCCTTGCTTCCACAGTACACATGCTCTCTCTTTTTCTCTCTCATGCACACATACACATTCTTACACTTTTCCTTTCACACACACCTCACATGGAGGTTCACAGTTCAAATAAACAGTGGCCCAAGGAGCGGGCCGGTCTGGTGTAAACAGCAGTGGGCTGGGTGATTTAGTTTCTTTCACGGCACTGCTCTCTTTCGCTGCTTCCTAATGGGCCATGCATTAAATAGGGAATGTAGGGGAGCAGCAGTAAGTGAGGAATTAAGTGGCTGAAGAGAAAGCTACAAATGAACTGAGACTTCAATGTGACTACCCTGTGAAGAAGTTGGTTCGGACTGGTGTTCAAAACAAGCCCACATTACATTTTCAAAGCTATGAAAAGTGATGAAGGTTTGTCTTTGTTCAGAGATGTGTTCACCTAGAAAGTTTTTTACCTTGGTTTGATAAAAGTTGGTTAATGGGATTTCTCTGTGTGTGTGAATGGTTCAATGGGATTCATTCCTCCTCCTATGCCTTCTCTACAGCCTTGTGTGTGTGTGTGTGTTTGCTGTCTACAGTTTGAACTCTCATCAGGATTTACTGTCTTTATCAGTCCATAATAAAACACACAGCGAGTCTGTCACGTCCAGGACAATAACCTCCACGGGCCTCTGAGACTATATGGGAAGGTTGCTGTGGTGGACTTGGACATTATGTGTGGTATGAGATCTGCTCATCATCGACCACCGTTTCTTAGGGTAAACAGAGTAACAAGATAAAATATTGAATAAGAAAGTAGTCTAAACCTGACAGGTGACTCTGTCCTCTGTGAGGCTACATGTGAGGATGCAAACTCTAGTATGTATATAAAATAATAATCAACGTATTACTACGGGGGACAAGCTTTTAAAACATAAATCATAAGAACATAGCCAAACATGTGCCAAATAAAAAAAGTTTTGTTGTCACTCTAGAGATTTCTGTTTTTGTCTTTTCTTCTACTGTATTTTCTACTGTCTTTAGAGTCCCTACAATTTCACAGTCCTCATTCCTTGTACACATTCATTTAACATACTGTACCTTGTGCATATGTGTGTATGTCTGTGGTCGTAGATCAATCTCTTTGAATGTGTGCATTGATTGACAAAATTGTCCCTCAAGTTTCAGTTGGTAATTAAATGCTTCATGGAAAGAATAAAAGGCTTTGAATAAAGACAGTTCTGCTCCTCCCACCACAAACATGTTGCAACTTGTAGCTAGTCTATAAATACAGTGTAAATGGAGCAAATTAAACTTGAAGGTATATTCCCCCTTAACTGTTATGATTCATATTTGAGTATTTTTGTTCTCATTAATTATACTACCCCAAAACCACACACATAAACACTGACTGGTTTCAACTTGGACATCCCGTTAGCGTGGTGAAAGAATCTATTTTTTCCATCCGGTTGGATTGTGATGGTAACAAATTGAAAATCAAACCTATAGTGTAATTTTACATAAACACTGCGCTATGTTCATATACATTTCTCTACTATGTTCAAGAGCAGCTCCAGTGCCCTCACGCCGAGCTCTGTTTGATTGAATGATCCTGTCTGTCGCTCCTCTACCCACAAGTCCTCTAAAACTAAATATTTAAATTCAGCATAGCTGAGTGTTGGGGTTTATTTAGCTAAAGGTTTGAGCTTAAACCATTATGGGTGATCTCTGGAGAAAGTGGAGTGCACACCACCATCTAGGCATAAAATATTTTTTATCAAATGCAGGCTATGCTTGGATTCTCCACCTTCTATCCCATGTTTCCCAGCTCACTCCTGACAGGACTTCTGTTTTGTTTTACTTTATTTTTATCACATGTTAACTCTGGATTTAAAATTCCTCGAAGTATCCAAAATAAAAGAGTGAGCATATGTTCCCCAGAGGCTTACCTTCAAAATACAGCATACATACAACATGTGTTGCTGCAAGCAAACTCAAACTCCACATAAAGGCTTTTGTGTTGGCTTGGCTTTATGCAGCCTTCTTAAAATAAGTGGCAAGATCATATAATCACATATATAATAATATCAACACTATGGTTGCCACACCACAACTGTGGGCCAGCTAATGAGTATGCTAATATTTATAATTAATGGTGGAACATCTGGTCAGTCGGCGTGTGATTGTGGCCAAGGCTGGAGGCCGCAAAAGTGATTTGTTACATAGAGTGTGTCGGAAATAAAAGTGGGAAGAGCATAAGATGAAGTGATGTAGTGAATGAAACTAAAACTTGCAGAGAGAGAGAGAGAGAGACTCAACAAATCAGTATTGACACCCACAGCACTCATCTAGGTCATGATGACAAGGTGAGGAAGAGGAACATCAGTGGAGGCTGAATGAGTTAAGTAAGAGAAATGGCTGCAGGCTGCTGAATGTGGGAAGTTACGAGGTGGGTGGTTCATTCATGGACCACAAGATCATTCTGCATTGTGGCTAGGTATCGTTTTATGAGTTGCTGCTAGAGAAATGAGAGGTTTTTTGTGTAGTATTTCACAGCATTTTTAAAGATTACTTTTCAGCACAGATGGGAAGGTTAAGCACTCAGAAAGCTAGATCTCCTCTCCCAAATGTACCTATATTTCTAAAGCACAGACACAGGAATAATAATAATGTCAAAACTCATTTTTCATTGTCTCTTGGTTGCTATTCCTCATATCCCACTGTGTCCACTACAGTATTTCTATACTTCCTACAACTTTTTTTTAAATCAGAGCATGACCTAGTTATGTTTTGAATCAGAATCCACATGTACAGTACGGCTGAGAAAAGCTCACTGACAAACCGCCGTTGTTGGGCACAGCACGCTGGAAACTGAACTGCACTGCCCTGGAGAGAGCTGTCTACAGTGGAGATGGATAGCCTGATGGACAGACAGAGGTGGAGGGCTTGGAGTGTGTTTTTCCTCTGTGCTGAAGAGCCCTTCTGTAAGTGGGCCAGGAGGGGCAAAATTTAGCTCCAGTCCCCTTGTGGAGTAACTCCACAAGGTCACCTACTTGCCCTAGGCCTTTATGTATGAAACTGTGCTCTTTCGTTCTTTTCCCTCTCTGTGTTTTCATTCCTTGCCGTCTCCCTCTCTTTTCCCCTCTGTGGCTTAATGGCTTACCCAGGCGTTTGTATCAGCAAGACCTCTGCAGCAAGAGACTTTGTGTGCTAACGAACCCCCAAGCTAATTAGAATTTCAGCCACACTGGCCACTCTCCTCATTTCCCTGCCATTTCCCTCTCTTTGGACAAATACAATTTCACCCCTCAACCCATGCAGAATTAATCCAGTTAATGTTCAACACGGGCTGAATAATGGCCACTTATCAGCTGGGAACATGGGTACAGATCAGCTCTTGGGCGGACGACTCATAGTGAGCCTTGTCTCATAGTCTTGTGTGTCTGCTTTTTGAGCAGAGTAGCAGGTCCAAAGTACTGATATGTCCCGGTAGAAGAGAGGTCACTGTCACTGCTGCACTCACTGAATGTCACACTTATCCACCACACTGACAGTGCTGGGTTAGGAAAATCAATTACCCTCTATTCTAACTGGCAGCCATTCTCTTTTCTTTGCAACTGAGTGAGTGTTCACATGAATCATTACGCCCTTAAACATAGCGTAAGGGAACATATCCAAACAACAATCAACATAGCTGGTTGATAACTTCCAAATTAACTCCTATGTGCTGCTCATTTTTTCAGCGCCCCAGTTGCTTGATGGCCTGTGTCCTGCATCACATCCAGCAATTAGAAAGTAACTCCATCCTCCTCTAGGTATTCTTTTAGGTTGGAATGAATGATAGTGTTCATAAATGCTTAACCACACTCAACACAATTCATAGCTAAAATGGGGATAACTTGACTTTCTCTATTATACATACAGTATAGTGATGGAATCAGTTGTGTAAAGAATAGAAAAAGTGCTTTTTCCAGTGCTGGAAAGGTGTTCGGAGCAGGTTTCAGATGCTGCTAAGGCATATGAACAGTATGTGACGGGACTGCAAGATCGGGACAATGAAGCTAAGGTGGAGATTAATAATTAAAGCAACATTAAGGAAGTGATGCTCTGCATCCTTGTGAATGAATGAATGACAGCAGTTGCATTAAAGTCGTCTCCTATCCAGTGATGACACGTGGTGAAACAGAAGCTACAGCATGTGTAGCACATCATTGCTCTCTATCAAAAAGGCAATGACAGGATAAGAATAATTACTTTGTTAAATATGATTAAAGCACAAAATTTTGTGAGATATATCCGTGTAGTGTTTAAATTGGTGCTATAAACAGGTGAAAACTGATACTGATCTCTCAGAGCCTACGATCTAGGTATCTACAGCAGGACTTCCACTGACTCCTGGTGTGAAGCATAAATCCAGCTGTAAAATTCTGACACACACATTTCTTTAAGGCTGCTTCTGCAAAAATCTGCTTTGTGGTTCATAGCACAAAATATTTACCATCTGTGCAGCATGTATTTCTTTGGTGAACTTTTGGAGCTGTCTCTGATTTCGATGAGATCTGAGAACTATAATTACACTTTTATACTTAATGGAGAATCTACTCCAGTCAGATATTTAAAAAAAAAATCCTTTGCAGAAGACAGAGCTGATTGCTGAAGAGTAATGAGGTTTGATAATATTACCCTGCCCTGAAAATCACAGCTGCCTCGTTTCTAGATCTGTCAGCTTAAGGGGCTGCAACACATTTAAGTAGCCAGTTACTAGATTTGATTTTGAGGTGTAAAAATACTAAAAGCAGTTAGAAATTTGCTAAAGAAATCTTAAGGAAATCTATGTAGGAGAGGAAGTTAGTGTGTTCCCTCCCTCCCAACATGTCTTGGCTATCAGCTGTTGGGGTGAGTCCCAGCTGCCTCATGTGTTGACTCTAGAGTGATAGCCATCAGCATTTGCCACATGAAAGGAGAGGAGACTGGTGTTCCTAAAAAGGCAGATGAGAAATAAAGATGGGGAAACCATGTTGGGGCATTGGCTACATGTCAAATCCAGATAAAGACATTGATTTATCAGGAGTGTTTTTCTTGCCATATCTTACAGTATATAAATCAGTTCCTTCCCTGGTAAGATGTGAATAATGTTCTTGTAGGATAAGATCCTTTGAGGAAGTGCAGTGTTCTTGCATACTTCAGATAGGCTCATAGCCTCAAGGGAACATGTATTTACAATATTGCTCATCCTGTGCTTTGATAGAGACAAAAGCCTCAATATGCTTATGCATGCTTCAGAAGGGAGTAAACCTGTTTAGCTCACTGTCTAAAATTACCAAGCAGAGGCTCTCTGGAGTTCATCCAGGCAATGCTATCTGCAACATGCCTCCCAAGATGGCCTCTGTGCTTTTTTTCAGACTTTTAATAACTTTAAAACAACTCACTGCAGGTTGAGGGACCATTTATTGCGGAAAAGGGAACAACTTATTGGGGTAAATGGCTGACCCCAAACCAGATGACCCATTCTGTGGTTGCTGCAAGCACAGGACACTGTCACTTAGGACTCCTTGTAAAATCATGTGGATAGGGCCTAAGTGCAGCCTGCTGTAAGGGATAGTCTTGTATTTGTAAAAGTACCCTGATTATGTTCATATGTGTAAGACGTAAACTCTGCCACATGTGAGAGGACAATCCAGGGTAGAAAGGACGACGACGACGTCCTTTCACTAAAAAGCAGAGCAGAGCATTTTAGTCTGACTCCTGGGAAGTCAGAGGTACAATTCTTAAAAGGAGAAAAGAGATTGCAGCAATGTCTCTCAAAAACTGTTAAGGTCGTTCAGAGCCGCCGGCTGTTTTCAGCAGCATCTGCTAAAAATTGTTCCTCATGCAGCTTCACTGATGTTAATTTCAAAGCAGGCTTTTTTATTTTTCTTTCTAAACTTGTGTTTGGCCAACAAGCACCAGTGGGACACTGTGGGAGAAATATACACAGATCTTGATTTAATTACTTTCTAATCCACTTCCATGCTATCCATCTTCCTAGATACATTTTGAAATGTTCTGTAAATATATTAAATGTTGATTGCCAGAAAACTTTTGGACTTTTTTTTTTTCCTTTTTCGTGACACATTGTGCGTTACACAAATAAGCAACTGAGGAGGCAGCAGTGGGAGGATGTTACGCACTCCTCCCACTCATTGTAGGAGTAAGAGAAGAGAGATAGCTTGACTGAGCAAGTGTTTGAGAGATGAGCAACCAAAATAGCTGAGGTGGTGGCAATCTGTTAGGGAACAATTGTACTGTGTGACTCCACACGTTGATTACATCGTTGATCATGCTGAGCATAGCGTCATTGCTTGCTTTCTTTTCCTCATTGTCGCTTATACATATTTTAGTTCACAGTTAATGGCATATCCCTTTCCAAAGCATAAGTGATGAAGTACTTTGCCTAACTCAAAACTAGAGACTCAAGTGTTCTGCTTGTAATGATATGACCAATTTACCTTTACATTTGTTTTTTAGTCAGTGGATTTTCACTGGAAGCCTTTTGTCCTTTCTCCAGCTACTGTCCGTTTCTTATGTTAAACAGCAGTGTTTTGTTCACAGGGGCTCACCTCCCTATTTCCCCACTCGGGTCAGTGCCCTGCAGCTCCTCTCTCCCCTCCTGCTCTGCCTCCCTTCTCTCTCTTCTTGCCCCCAGCCAGTTGATTCAGGGAAGTGTTTTAATTCACATGCAAACTATGCCAGAACACCAGTTATTCATGCTGCTAATTACACCAATGCAGGGAGCTGACTTGCTGACATCACACCTGGATGTGTGTGTGTCTGTGTGTGTGTCTGTGTGTGTGTGTGTCAAGCCAACCAGAGAGGATCAAAAATAAAACAGGAAGTCAGTGACTTTGCCTTTCAAACTAAAATCTTTACAAATTTCTTTGGAAATTTGTTAGATTTCCAAAGAATTAAGCTTCATTGAAAATCTTCTTACTGTAACTAGTGGTTATCATTGTACAATATACAGAATAATGTTACTTAAAATTATTTTTTCAGAGAACAGACACACTTTTTTATGTTTGCATACTGTTTGTATATTAATTTAGCCATGGCCTAGAATGTAGCATTTCTTTCTTTTCTGGTTAAGTAGAATGGTTTATAAGTTAATTTGACAAAAAACAGAACTCAGTCCCTCCAATTACTACCTGTGGATTTCTCTATAGTTTAACACATTTGTCCAAAGTGACTTACAAATAATGAACACACACACACCACTACATGAGGATAAGTGGTCAAGGTCACTTCAACATGAGGAATGAGGAACCAGGGATTAAACCACTGTCACTGTGGTTGGTGGACACCCCACTCTATCTCCTGATCTTTAGCCTCCCCATGGTGGACAAAGCTCAGACAAAGAACCAGACAAAGAGATGATCACTATTGACCTTGGAGGCAGCACTTTAATAATAGAATTTTGTTTAAGCTTTTTCTTTCTTTTTCTTTTCAGCAACATGTCATGGCCTATATCAGCAGGTTGAGTAAGGTTGATTGAGCTATTTAAATACAGGTAGATTCTGATGGACTGTCTTTTTATTCAGAAAAAAACAAGAAAAGTTTAAAAGGTTATTTCAAAGTGATCGAGGCTATATATAACTTACAATCATTGTGGATATATGTCAATAATGTAATGTGCTTTGTGGGTTAGTAGGTTAAATAATAAACCAAATAAATACATCCCATTTGACAATTACGCCTTTATTTTGAAAGCAGTAAACAGGAAACTCCCACTTAATTGTTCTTACTTGACTCCCGTTAAGGATTAAAGCGCTGCCATTCAGTGGGCTGGTCAGCAGCGAGCGGAGCAGCTCCAGCGCTCTGTGCTTTTACGCATCGAAAGTCCGTACGGATCTTCGCTCAGACACGGCAGCTACGTTACTGTCAAAGGAGATTTTCTTGTATTATCCGTTGGGATTGCAAATGTTTTGGCAGAATCTGCGCTTTTAGGATCTGTGACGTGCTGGGACAGGGAGATCTGTTTTTATTTGGGGGTTTTTACGCACTTGTTGGCTTTTAGTCTTCTACACGTTTGCAGAACTCCTGAGTGTGTTTGCGGAGAGCAGGGGGTTGACAAAAGGCTCTTAAACGGAGGGGATAAATGTAGCAGAGTGGCGCAGACGCACAGCGGATGAGAGCGGGGTGTTTTAGTGTCAGAACGGTAGCGTTGGATTTGTGTGAGATTTTTTTTTTTAAAGATGAAGAAGACGTGTTTCAGAACCCACAGCACCACAACCAGCATCGAGGCCAGGGGTATGGCTTTCCTCAGCAGCACTTTATAAGAAGGTAAGAAGCAGATTATTGCTCGTGTTTATATTGTTCACAGAGCTGTTTTGCCACTCGGGGGCTTTAAAGCGTAATGCCACGGAAATTTGAGTCACAGATATGTCTGCTTATGTATTTCGTTTCTAACTTTAGAGACTTTACCCTTTTTACTTTCTCTTTTAAATGCGTGCGTAAAGTAGAACAAACATTAAAGGCCTCTGCGCAATTTCAAAGTCAGTGGATCAGTTTTTGCGTTCTTCGACTAGACTTAAATCGACTGCTTACTTATTCAAAACTGGTGTCATATATTCGTGGACGTGTTCTCGCTGGTTTATATCCCCCACCCGACCCCCTGTAGCGCAATGGTCCGGCTTCTGTGCGCTTTCCAGCCAGGGAATCTTTGTTGTGCAGCCTCTGTGCCATATGGATTGTAAATGGCTTAGTAAATGAATGGATAAATAAGTAGGCCATGTAAAATATGCTTTATTTTCTTCTAAATCTAAATGTCTTTTCAGTCAACTGTTCTGTTGTCATTATTTAGTCTCCCCAGTTTAAATTATTTTTATACATTAAAAGACTGCAAGAATGCAGATTAACTGACCCGTTAAGAAGGCTGTTTCTTTAGCAGTGTAAAAGGTCAATTGATTAGCTCATGAATGGACTGACCAGAAAAATACTAAATAATAATTCTACATAACTTCACCTGGATAACCTTCACTGACACTGAATAATGTGGCTTTCGCAGCTGGCATCACTGGGCTCGTGTGTCTTGTGTCTTGGCGAAACCCAAACATTTACTGAACTAACATGAGCCTAAAGGCCAAACCAACGATATTTCTGCAATCCACATATGTCTCTGGAAAGATGTTAGTGCCTCACTGGTTACTGCAATTTCCCACTGACACTTGGAAAGTTAAGTCAAAAATAAATTAAAACACAGCGAGAGGTAGATTTGCTGAGGTGTTTTCTCCTGAAATGTATTATAAGCCAGTAGACAAAACATTTTATTCTGTGTTGTTTGCTAACAAATGACATGGCACTGGGTTACTGATGCCTGAGCATGTTATGAAGTCTGTACTGATGGTGTCTTGGAAGCCTGTCCCTTCCCCTGTTTCCATCCAAAGTAGTGTTAATTTTGTTGAACAAGTCAACACTGGATTCATATATTATGTGATTGAGTCTCATGTATAGTGTGGTGTCCCAGTCTGAAGTTACATAAATATCATTCTCTCTCATTTATGCTTGCTTATTACCACTTCCTACACAAATCATATACCATTCAATTCTGCAGTAAAGGGGACATTGTGGTTCTCATGGGTGTTGCAGTCACAATTTAAAAAGTAATGTGACTCTTGAGTCCTGATGGTTTTGTACTCATGAATGCATGTGCACTGTGACAAAATGTGCTATCTTTCTGCAACCATAGGTTACTACCCATCAACATAATATTCCTGCTCCATCTAGGGTCGTAGCAGATATTATACAGATTGTTTCACAGGTTAACTATTGCTCCTTGTAACAACTAATGTGAACTTCATATGTGACATGAGTCGAGTGTCTCTTTAAAAA
This sequence comes from Sandelia bainsii, assembly GCA_032362345.1. Lineage (NCBI taxonomy): Eukaryota > Metazoa > Chordata > Actinopteri > Anabantiformes > Anabantidae > Sandelia > Sandelia bainsii. The sequence continues at coordinate 7,587,751 of JAUMHL010000025.1, forward strand.
CTTGTAGTAGCTGTACTTGGTGAATGCTAACAAAACAGTTTTTGTATTTTGGTTAAACATAAACCTGTGTGACCTCCATGTTACTGTCATTACAGTAAAAGATCCATCATCTGATCAAGGCAAGTGGGAAAAAAAGCCTAACTGTAACGACTTTTGCCCTCTGTAATTTATTATGACAGTGAATACAGGCCTGATCTCTGTCCTGGGGAACATGTTGCATCTGGTTCTTACTAATTGGCCGCTAATGGAAAACGTCTTTTTCGAGTCTGACTCTCGTCGGAAACACCTCCAGTCATATTTTACTGGGATTAACTCCTAATGGCTCTGCAGTCCTCATGGAGCCTACTGTAGGTACTTTTTATTCCCATGTATAAGTAATTTGTGAAAACAGGGTCATTTGTTGAAGCACTTGAAATTTCGAACAACAGCTTTGAAACACTCAACGGAAATGTTGTATTCACCAAACAAAAGGCTGTTAAAGAGAAAAGAGTCTGTCCCCTTCTCCCCCCCACTTTTGCCATAGAAAACAAAAGCAGTGACAAGAAAAGAAGAGGCAAGACTTGGCTGTGCTGTGCACCCAGCTGTTCGCTCCCCTGTTCTCTCTTGTCATCCAATCTCAACTTTTGTGCAGAGCGGCCTTTTAAAGATGGGATTTTAATCTGACTATCTAGGGTGAAACCATGGAAAAGCTGCAGTGGCTTTTGGAGCTGCTCAAGAATGGGAGTGGAATGAGACTTTAAAACCTGCAAGACTATACTTTTACAACTGGCTTTTTGTTACAGTTGAATCAGATGTGCTTTGATTCTCCTAACCCCCTCCTTTACCCTAGAATTACAGTGCATTCACACATATGGATTCAAAGGAGCTATCAGTATCTGGCTTTTTGTTGTAGTTTTAGTGGTGTGTTGTGTTGACCGACTGAACTGTAGTTTTCTGATGTTTCCACTGACACCAGACACACCAGAGACGCAGGTGATTTGTTTTCACTAGTTCTTTTTTCTTTTTCTGTCCCAGTAACGTCAGTTACATATTGTCAGTAGCTTAATTGGAAGAGCAGTCATCTATGAACCAGTGGTTCAGCTCCTGGTTCCTCCTAGCTAGATGTCGAGGTCTCCTTGGACAAGACACCAAAACCCTGTAGTAGCACCATTATCTACTCTCTGGCAGCTTTCCAACAACAGTTTCCCAAAGAGGATCAACAAAGTATGTCATAACATGGTAAAAACATTTAATAAAGATCTGGGAAGCCAATATGGGAGCAGTTGTCTTTTCCTCAATTTGTTTAAAGAATCCCTTCATGTGGTTTAGTAGACAATTCTGTGCTCCAATTCTCTGCTGGAATGAAAATGACCGTGATTGGCTCTTGCCAGCCTGCAGTTTGCACTGCATCTGAGTATATTTGAGTATAAGTTGAGCCTTTCTCAGCTTTCCCCTGTAGTGTAGCTGAGCACTTTTGTATCTGACAACTTCAGTAGGGGGTGCTGGGATGCAAAGCTAGGACTCATTCATAGTAAAAAAACAGTTGTTATGGTCCCAGTTCTTTGAATGAAGTACCCTAGCCCTATTTTTTTTACCTTGCAAAGATAATTTCTCTGGGTCAACATTTACTTTCCTCTGAAGTGTTTTACTAAGTTAGGAAAAAATTATTAAGTTTTAAAATGGCTTTTTTTTGGCCAAATTTGTGGACATGCTTGCAGGAGATCCTGAATCAACCAACTATGCAACTGTCAGAAGGGACTATCGCATCCTAGTTTTGTATTAAAACAAACCATTACCTGGGCTACAGGGCTCATGTAGAAGACCACAGCAATGATAATTAACCTGAAAGGGTGAATCATTGTCCACTGACATCATGGTCACAGGGATTATTCAACAACATACCCCCCAGGTCTTGAACAAACCTTACCCTCAAACAGACCAATGGTATGTCAGCATTTACATCTCCCAGGGGATGAAAGGCCAGTCATGTTTGACTAAAGAACAAGTCTTTTAACTTTGTTCTTTTTACCTCACATTTACGAGGCATCAGTGATGTACTTGACTTGTCCCGAAATCTCTCCTAATTGAAATCATGTAGATTACAAGGGGAAGCGCAGGGATTAGGTTTCAGTGGAGGGGAAATCCCAGGCATGTGCATTAAGTGTGTTGTAAATCATGGGCATAGAAGGGGAGGGAAGGAGCAACAGGCCCCTCTAGGCTTACAGTATCTCTCTCTACCAATTCTGTTGTGGGGAGATCACAATGTTTGCGGGGTGAATCTCTGGAGGAAGGTCATCAACACACATCTGTACCGAGAGACTGGGTCAGAGGTGCACATTTCTCCAAAGGTCACACGCTACTCTCCAAGTTTAACTCTGCAAATACTGTAATGGGTGAGGTGTGAGGCAGGGACACTTTGATGTGTCCTCTCAGAAGGAATTCAGTGTGAAATGCTTTCCTTTTTGTCCACTCTGCTCCCTTTGACTGTTTATATACTCTTATCTCCAGGAGTCCATCCTGAGCCCAAGGCAGAAGTAACTGCTAAGCACCTTTTTGTCTTCACATTTGGTGCCTTTGTCTTTCAATTTCAATCACATCCTCCAGGTATGTTTCCTTGTGGATACATGCATTTTTGTGTGTGTCATCCAGCTAATCAGCTTTAAATTAATAATGATGGTGAAGGTACTGGGCTGTAATGAGGCAAGCTGTGTTGCCCCTGGCTATAGCATCATCCCACTAGGACTGGGGATTTGCCAAACACTCTTCTACAAGCCTGCTTGACAGCTACTTGATGACTTCGTCTGCCTGAGCTGCATTGCTGCTCCATTTATCATACCCATCAGTATTCAAGGAAGGGATATCTGCCCACATCATATGTTTTGTTAATATTCAGATAGGCAATTTGTGAAGCTAGTGACTTGCCCTTCCACAATGACAGCAGAAGTCTGCCTTTCTGCTCAGTGTTAGTGTTGAGATCTGAAGCTGACAATAATAGGATGTTAATCTCCAGGTGGACAGCAAGGACTCTCAAGTAGTGATTGAACTTTAGACATATGTATTTGTATGTTTTCTTTTTAAAGGTTACATGTCATATGGCCAGTCATGGCATGCCAGTGAAGTGTTTTACTTAGAGAGATAAAGGTGGTTTCCCAAGTCCATTCTGTCATTGAAATCCATCAGTGCTAAGCCAAATACATGGAAATGCTTTGTTAACCAAGACTCAATCCTTGGACAAGAATGGCGTCAAGGTGAGACTTGGCCAGCCCTCCAGTAGGTGCTGTCTGCACTATAATCACTACACTAACAGATCCTTAGCCAACCAAGCTGTCAGTCTCTCAAATAGTGTCCTGAGTGTCCCTAAGCTCCTCTGTGGGGTTTGTCTGTCAGACAGGCTGGAATCTGTCTAGGAAGGTAATGGAATTGTCTTCCAGGTTTGTCTGCCTGAAGGGCAACAAGGGTTAATGGGATGTGACCTTCTGGTAACCCAGAGTTTCCTTATCATGTGTGGGCTTAAAGCTGTCAAGGATATAGAAATCTATATGTATGCATCGTTTCCTCCCTTTGAATCAGACCATTTTTGTTTTAATCCCTGCGATCAGGTATTTAGCCCACATCCTCTTCTGTGAGACATCTCTCAAGTTCTGTGTCATTCACTCGAGAGTAATTTTTGGCTTTTAATCCCAATATTTTGTAAGAATACACAGCAGAATAGTTGTTTGAATCTATGAAATATAACAACTCTCTTTATTACTCTCTGGACACCACTGAAGATGAAAGCAGGGAGGAGAAATGTTAGCATCAAACTCTCCCAACCATCTTTTCTGTGGAAACTCATACATGGATACTTGCCATTTTATAGCTGGGTGGGTCTGCTTGTCTGAGACTGCAGCACTGTCTTGGCTATGCATCTGCTAGTGTTTCTGGCTAACCTTGCACATAGGGAAGTATGTGTGTGTTTGTACAGTACTGTTTTCTATGCTTTCCATCACTGTCTGTATTCTGCTCATTTCCATAGTCTGTTTGTGATTTTATCTTAATACTTGATATCCCAGAGGACTGTTGAGATACCCACAGGTTACTGTGGGAACTGCTGCAGGAAGCCTTGACCTTTGAACTGTGTGCAAATATGCACTATTCTTATGCGGTTTAAAACAAAAGTCAACTGGTTTCATTATGCCTACTACCAGATACTGTAGGTTGGATGATAAGTTTTTCCTTTTTTCACAAGTTGTCTTGAGGTTGTCTTTTGGGAAAAAAATGCAATTTGGCTATTTATTTTCTGTGATTAAAGGCAGGCTTTAGCGGCTTAAACAGCAGCTGTGGTGTGGCATCTTCTCTCTGTTGAAACCCTATCACCCCAAATGTAGTTCTGTTTACACAGTAATTTATTAACCTGAGAGTTTGTTTTCACCCCAATGGTTGTTTTTTCTGAGATACTGTGAATTTTTTACAGAATTTATTTTCAAACCACCAATCACATTTTCAGCACCATAATTTAGGCTGTCAAATAACCACTGCTTTCATTTTCAATCTGAGGCTCTTATTTCATTGAATATTTCGTTATGTGACAGTTGGACATAAAGGAGTAGTTTACATAGTACAACACTGGCTTTACAGTTGTTCTTTGTGTCTGTTTGTCTGTGCTAGGAAGATCTGTGTGCACTGTAAGTGTCGTCGTGAGGAGCATGCAGTAACAGCCATGCCTGTAGAGATGGAGAAAACTGTCAACAATCTGATGTATGACTTCCAGAGGAACTCTACTTCAGATGACGACTCTGGCTGTGCACTGGAGGAGTACGCCTGGGTACCACCAGGACTCAAACCTGAACAGGTATTGTTATGTTCTCACTTACAGTAATCTGTACCACATCGCATTCATGTTGGATGGGTCTTGACTCATATAGAAAAGTGGGATCTTTACCTGTGTGTTTTTATCAGCTGTTATAACTCACACTCAATTGATATGCCACGTAATGACTCCAACCATCTGCTGTCCACTCTCTTTTTGATACATATGAATCCACAGCTTTGTCCTATTGTGAGGATGTTCAGCGAATTTTGTTGTTTCTAAAGCCTTAAGAAAAAACTACTTAATGCTCCATTTTTAAGGGCTCTTACAAATGGCAGTGAGAGTCCTAAGATCACATTGCAGTCACACTCCTTATGCTCTGGATTGACATTGCACACAGGAAAATATCTATAAAAAGATTGAAAAATCATTGTAGGTGAAATATCAGACAGTGGAGAAAAAGGATCTGATTGATATGCACAGACATGTACATACAGTATGGTGTAAACCCAATAAAAATTCCAAGCTCTACAACATGTATAGTGTTACGACTAATGTCTATATTTTGTAACCATTTATTTAGACTTACGTCTTATCATATGATAGCTCGCCAGTCAGGCTGACTGTGCCTTGTAGAGGCTAATAAGGATTATATGGCTTCAGCGTCAAATTAATCTCCAAATCATTCTGCCTGCAAACATGTTTACAGTAGGTTTTATCAGCCTCAATACTCCACTGTAGCATAGGTGTGCACATGTTAGGAGGATTCCAGTTTTATAGGACAATAGAAGTGTTTATAGAAGCTGGTTTCATTTTGTTGACGAGCTGAAAGCAATGAACTGGCCAATACGTTGTTGGCACAGCCCCCTGTTTTCACCTCAAAGGACTGAGCGCAGCTATTTTTTATTCTTCTCCAGGGTCATATGTCTAACCCCGAAGTCAATTAGGTTCTCTTCCTGTGGTGATACGACCTCAGAAACAGTCAGACCATAATGAAAACTGGGCTGTGAAGTACGACAATAGAACAGAGGTGAACAACTTTGAAAAGACTGCAGCTTATTTGCCTTTTGAAGCAACATGACATGAAACACTCAGCAATGGTTATTTTTTACCTAACATTCAAAACAAATGTATAATAGCCTACATGAGATGTATCCATAGGTATAGCAGTTTCTATTCTACCAACCTGACATCCAAGTCATTCAAGCTGTGGAAACATGTGTGACCTCTCATTGAGGAGCGGATGTATGGCTGATGTGGGGCTTTTCAACATCCAGCCTTCATCAGTGCAAGGTAAAGACAGAGTGAGAAAAAAGGGAGAGTTAATCTTCAGGATCTAAACGGTGGGTTTAGGTTTCCCCTTAGGGAGCCAGACTTGTGTATGAGTCTGCTATTCAGCCAGCAGTAGTGTGAAGTCAAAACTTTGTAACAAGAGACTTCAGACTAAGACTGCTGTATTCAATCAGATTCTGTATATGTGAGGGATTTTGAGAAATAACTCAGCATTTAGTTGGGACACAAAAAACACAAAACCATTACTGACTGTGTAGCTGATGTTAGTGAGATGCAGATTGAAGTAGGGCCTGCCAATATTCATCCTCCCACTGTGTCCTCTTGCTCCCTTCTCTCCGTCCTTCTCAAATAAAATTCTTGGATGTTTCCAAGTTACAGCTCATCAAGGCCAAGAATGTTACTCAGCAGTGGCCTTTAGCTGGTGTTTTCTTTTTTTACCATTGCGCTGCAGTCTAATTTGCAGTATTCAGCATGCACCAGGATCTGATCTTAATTTGCAGTTGAACATAAAGTATGCTTTTTCTGCGGTCTTTCCAAGTTCTGAAATGAACCCACAGCTCAGATGTGGACAAATTAACTTTAATACAGCAAAAGATCAGTCTGAAACAGACCCGAGGCTAGTTTGACATGTTCAAAAATGGACCTAAGGACAATTAAAGGACTGTGAAAACTGGCCTGACCTGATTACAGCCAGCAGCTGTGAATGAGAGGTCAATGATAAAACTATTCAAGGACACTGTGAGCTACATCGAGTGTTTTAAACACCACTAAAGCAAAACAAATTTCTTTGCCGTGTTCACAGTCTGGTTCAAGGGTTGTCAGTCTGTCAGCAACGATTTGACAGTTTGACACGTTTTTGCAGAAATTCATGGTTCTCAGAGGATAACCATGAAGATCGACCCACTAAGTTTGTCTTCTTCTCTTTGTCTGTTGACATGAGTAAATCATTTTCATACTAAGATTGTAGTATAGCATCATCTAAAGCATAGCTCAAAGTACTGCTGTTCCTAAATTCAACTGATTAGATTTGTTAAAATGGCACCTACATTTTAATACATTCAGTATAGCTCATATTTGGGGTTTAATTAACTCATCTCAGGCTTTCTAAACTTTCAAACACAATGAATTAGTTCCCACAATTGTGCTAGATTACAATACAAATGTGGGCATCACGCATCTCAGCAAAGACGTGAGCAGAAAAGGACAAAGAATGAAAACACAGCCATTAAACCCACTCTCTTCACTATGAAAACACAATCTTTCCCACCATGTTACTACCAGTGTTTTCTCAACAATATAATAAATATGTCCACTAACCACTGCAAAGTGGTTTGTTGAGAGAATGTCAGGCCTGGTGCCTGGTGGTGTCTTTTCCTATGCCTGTCTGGCCATTAAAAGCAATATAAACCAGCTGTGTGAAGCGATCACCCTAGTCACTCAGTTTTAAAGTCCTGCTATTTGCTTTAGCTTTTAAAAAACACTCTTTTCGGTACAGTTTCCAAATTCTGCCCTGTCTTTAGATTTGTCTGCTTTCGATTACTGTTATTATCAAAAGCTGCTCTTCCTGGCTCTTGTTGTACTGTGTGTCCATTTTGTGTCCAGTGTGTGTGTGTGTGTGTGTGTGTGTGTGTGTGTGTGTGTGCGTATGTGTGTGTGTGTGTGTGTGTGTGTGAGAGGGAGAGAGAGAGTCTGTCTTTAGATCTTTTCCTTGGGGCAATGTGCCTTTCACCTCCAGATTGTAACCCTGTTATTGTTGGAATATATCATTAGCGTGTGTGTGTGTGTGTGTGCATCTGGAGTCATGCATACTTTTTTTTCCTTATGTATGTATAGGCGCTGTGTGATTTGCCAGTGTTTGTTCACGGTCAGTCAGTCTTTCATGTACTACTCTGAGATCACACCAACAAACATTTACGCACACACACACCTGGTGTCCTCAGTCGTGCTGCTGGTCACAGATCTGACACACCAGTGGAAGCCAACAAAAACACAGCAGAAGGAATTAGGTTACACTTACAACAAGATGCTCCTGTTACAAATTCATCCCAACAACAAACATGATTCTCTTGTTCTTATGTGTGTGTGTGTGTGTGTATGTGTGTGTGTGTGTGTGTGGGTGTGCGTGCGTGTGGGTGTGAGACTTATCTTATTGCCAAGGACAAAGCTGATGACTTAGATCCATTCATTTGACAGACAGATCATTAAGATCGACATGACCTAGTCAGTAGGTATCGATCATCTTTAAGTCCTTGTTTGCTGTATTGTTTTTATTTTCTTTCATTCTAACCTTCTTCCTCTAATACTCTTTCTATATCCATCAAATGTCTTTATTTCCACAACCCCAGTCTCTCACTTCTTTTCCTCCTCTCTTTCTTTGACCTCTGTCCTTTTAAAGCCTTAGGCTTTTGTGGTTTGTTCCTCTGCCTCCAGACTCATTCATATATAACTGCCTGACCTCTGTTATACCCCAGCCCCCTTTTACAGTGTAATAGAAAAAACTGCAATAAATAACACGTAGATGACACTCATTGTCTGCCACTGCATGTAAAGAATGTCCAATTTATGTGAAATGGCCAGATTAGCCTTAATCTTACTGTCACACATATTCATGCTGTGTGCATGTGTGTTAATCACTTGTCTGTGTGTGTGTGTGTGTGTGTGAATGCACGTGCGAATGAGTGCATGACAGGTCAGTAATGCATTCCAGTGTCAATGTGCAGAGATGGAGAGGTGAAGTCTCCACTGGTGGGCCATAAATCAAAGTAATTTAACTGTCTGTTGTGTGTCTGTGTGTTTTTGAATAAATTAATTATAGAAATATGCTAAGAATTGCTTGGTTCTAGCTTCTCCAATTGAGGATTTTTCTCCTTCTCATATCAATATAAACAGAATCCCTGAATGTTTTTTAGAAATGTAACCATGATACCTTGGAGCATGGGAGTATCTGATGAACATTTATTTGTACACATTTCATAGACAAAACAATAGATGGACAAACCCAAAATAGTGCTGGATCAATAATGAAAATAATTGCTGGTTCTATTTGGGTTTCTCTGTTGTTTTACATTTTTGTAGGTACGTTGTTGTTTTTTTCATCTCACTCATTTCTGTGTCTCTGTCTCTTCCTCAGGTTCATCAGTACTACAGCTCCCTGCCTGAGGACAAGGTGCCCTATGTGAACAGCCCAGGAGAGAAACACCGCATCAAACAGCTGCTCAATCAGCTTCCACCCCACGACAATGAGGTGAGAGTCCAAAGCGGCTCCCTCCCCCACTAACACCTCCATCCATCCATGTACCCTATTCTCCCTCCCCTCCTTCAGGGCAATACAGAGATAAAAGTGGAGAAGGGAGGACACAGACACAGGCAAAGTAGAGTCTGTCTTTTTAATGGACAGGGATAAGATAGTGAGGCGTGTGTGTGTTTTTTCCATCAATAAATCATTACCACCGTTAATCTTGAAATATTACTATGATTGACATAAACAAGTGGTACCAAGACCACTGTAGCCTGGTAATTATCGTTTTGTTTCATTTCATTATTAAATCTGACATAACGTTCATGTTAGCCAGGCAGTTGTGGATTGTTGTTTTTTTTGTGAATAATGACACCAAAGACATAACATTGACAGTGACAGTCATAGTCATGTCAACTTACAACAACCAGAATAGCTTCTCCAATCTCTCCACGTTTGTCACCACTTTTGTGACTTTTGCTTTCTTCTGCTATTTTGAATAGTGCCTCTTAGTTAGCCAGCTGGGAAGGAAGATGACGTCCCAATTATTAATTTATAAACGCTGATTGCTCAACAGCTGTTAATTGACACCAAATCTGAATTTACAGCCTGGAACCTGACTACCTGTGTTTAATTCTATTTCAAAATAGATGGTGTTCATTTATTCATTTTATATTGCTGAAAAATCTGAAAAAAATAGGTTCTTCTTCTGCTCCAAATTCCTGCAGTAGAAAAGAAGATGGCTTTAACATAGCTGTTTCTCAGGATGGAAAATCATGGAAGCAATAAAATACAGATAGAATAATCACTTCCAGCATGTTCATCCTCTTCTGTAAAGGCAATTGGGACTATCATTGACTGAAATAGCCTATTTCCAGTTGTGAGAAAATGCATGGCTGAAGTCCATTTAGCTGCTTCAGTTTCAGAGTCCTGCTGTTGTACATCTTAGTTTACTGTCGCACTGCCATGATTTACTGGGACACTTAAACAGAATGGGCCCAATCTCACATGTGCTTTTCCTTCTAAAACAAATCAAAATACTCTAATAAAAACTAAAACAATGCATATAACAAGCTTCAGCTCTTTCTGTCTGCTTAAAGGTTGTGGTTATATTCTGGCAAGTGCATGTATATTAAGTTCCCTCTGCTCCCCTAGATTAAAGTAGCTCTCTTCTTCTTGTTGAAAAACTGCTTGAAGTTCTAGAGGAGCAGGTCAACCAGCACTTACAACCTCTGTAGGAAGAGCAATCACATGACATCATTTGAAATGAAAATCTCCTTCAAATAATGTCTTCAGCAAGAGGCAGAGAGATATTTTCATACCAGGAAGCTTTTAATACTCCCCAAACTAGAACCATAAGATACAAGTCGAGAATGAGTGAAGTGGCCTTTTAATTTGAAAATCTGTGACATATTCTGTCTTTTCTTTATATGAAAGAAATTATATTGTTTTGTTTTGTTTTTTGTTTGTTTTCTCCATTGAATGA
>JAUMHL010000025.1:7600383-7620956 GCA_032362345.1 Sandelia bainsii
AAGCTGCTGCCCCCGCGACCCGACCTCGGATAAGCGGATGAAGATGGATGGATGGATGGATGGATGGATGGATGGATATTTTGTAGTGATTGTCTTTATTGACCAGTGTCATGATCGGCTGAGGTGGCACTTACATATACATATAAATATATATTTCTACAATATTTTGATTGAATAATTTTTCTTTGTAAATGAATGATTATGTTTTTATGTTTTTGTCTCATTTGTTTAATTAGGTGTCCTTTAAAGACTTGCATGATCTAATTTTTGGCCAAACTTATGCAGAAATAGGGTTCCCAGACCTAAACACCACTGTAAATAGTGACAAATACTGATAGTTTATGTAGCAGCAACATATTTCTAAAAAATACTTTTCCATCTTTTTAGTGCGGAGGCCAGATAAACGGTGGGGACATCGCTGTGTTTGCATCACGGGCGGGTCACGGCGTGTGTTGGCACCCTGCCTGCTTTGTGTGCAGTATGTGCAATGAGCTCCTGGTAGACCTCATCTACTTTTACCAGGAAGGGAAGATCTACTGTGGGCGGCACCATGCAGAGAGGCTGAAGCCACGCTGCACCGCCTGTGACGAGGTACAAGCCCGACACATGCACAACACGCCTGTACATGGACGATCATGTGTTAACAGATATACTGTACACATCACATACTTGAACGCAGCTATGCCTGTGATCTAGACCAGTGTCTATTTATAAAGTACAGAATGTGCCCACATTCTGCACATGTGCATACCTACATTTGCACAAAACTGCTGTTACATGAGCCTCATGGACTTTCTAACACACACTGTCACTGTTTAACATGTGCAGGCTTTTTTCCAGTCTAATGGGGTCAGTGTGCAGTATCTGCCAACCATTAACACTGACTTACTATCTCCGTAAATGAGGACATGAGCACTCTTTGCACTTAAAAGGCATCCTAGTGTTTTAACAGCATCATAATTAAAAGTAAATGCACCATCGAGATTTTACCAAACCCCCACACACATTTTCCTCCTACACAAGTCTGTGACAAAGAGGGTGATCAAGAGTACTAAGCTGCAGAGGCGAAAGTGATGCCTATAGAGGAGGAGGGCAGGCGAGCTGGGCCTTTGTCCTATCATTCAGCATGCAGTAATAACCCCACTGAGGTTTTACCTCCAAGGACCTGTGATAAACGATACTCTTTCTTATCTCTCCTTTCTTAGATCATCTTTGCAGATGAGTGCACCGAGGCAGAGGGGCGTCACTGGCACATGAAGCACTTCTGCTGTTTCGAGTGTGAGACGGTTCTGGGGGGCCAGCGCTACATCATGAAGGAAGGACGGCCCTACTGCTGCTCCTGCTTTGAGTCCCTCTACGCTGAATACTGCGACTCCTGCGGGGAACATATTGGTATGCTGAGCCACTACCCAGCACCGATCATTCATAATACAATGCAGGTCATGGTAATAAACCCTTACAAAAAAAAAAATAATAATAATAATAAAAATATGTCATGAGGAAAAATTAAATGGAAAGATATTAGGCTGTAAGGTTTTTAAGGCAGGTGTGTGAGTGACCTCATTCAGTAAAGTAAAGCAAGTAAAACAGAATAGAAAGACAACTACAATAGAAAGGGTGTGGCCTGTTTTCTTAAAGTAGCTCACCTAAATCATCAGTGGTGCAGCCAAGTGGTTTTAGAAGTGACCCAGTTAGTTAATTTGAGACTACCTGTGTGCAGTCAGTGTGTTTCAACTGACTGTAGTACAGATACACCTGTATCTGGAAGGTCTAATTGCTGGTGAATTGGTGTCATATTAAACCTCCGCTTCAGTGACTCTGAAGTCACTGGAAAATGGCCTGATGAAACCCAAATTGAGCTTTCTGGCCCTCAGACTAAACATCACATACACACAGTTCCCACTGTGTAGCATGGCAACATCATGCTATGTGGATGCTTCTCTGCAGCAGACCCTGGAAGGATTGTGAGCATAGAGGGTTAAATGAGTGCAGTAAAATATAGGGAATGGAGGAAAACATAATGCAGTCTGCAAGAGAACTGCGACTTGGGACAAGATTTGTTTTCCATTAAGACAATGACCCCAAGCATACAGCCAAAATTACACACAAAACAATGTTAATATTCTGGCCAAGTCAGAGCCCAGACCTCAGTCCAACTGAGAGTTGCTGGATTTGAAAAGCGCTGCTCACTCACGATCCCCATGCAACCTGACAGAGCTTGTGCTGTTTTCTGAAGAAGAATGGGGGGAAAAGTGTCCAGATGTGCAAAGCTGACTGAGACCTATCCACAAAGGCTCAATAGTGTAATTGCTGCCAGAGTTGTGTCTACTAAATACTGACTTGAGGGGGTAGATACTTTTACAATCACTTATTTTATGTTCTATGTTTTTAATTGAATTACTTTGTAGAGGTCTGTTTTCACTTTGACATTTGTTTTTTTTCTGTTGATCATTGTAGAAAAGAACTAAATCAACAGTAATTCAATGTTGTGAAAAAAATAAAATGTGAAAACTTCCAAGGAGAGTGAAAAGTTTTTATAGGCACTGTAGCAGGAGGCTGCAGAGAGCTCTTCTTACAGAGGGCACAAATATGTACAATATGATGTCCAGGTGTCTTTTTGGTACATACCTCCTAACAAATTTGCTCTGTAATAATTTGTCAGACAGGATTCAGAAAAGTATTTGGCTAAAAAGCACAACTGATTATGAATTGAAACTAATAGTAAACATGCCCAAACAAGATGGCAGCATTTGGCAATAAGCTGGTTTTCTTTCCCACTGCAACAACTGGAAACATCTTCAAAATGCAGTGTGTTTATACAATGCCTCCATAATGAGTTTGCCCCAAAGTGCAGTTAAATTACAGCCTCTAGCTCAATTTCTTTTCACTAAACAAGCATCTTGTAAATTGCTGCTGTTTTCTCCTAAATCGTTTTTATTAGACATTAAAGACAAGATTGTAATTAAAAGCTCTTTGATAAATGCATGTACTTTAATTGTATATTTATGCAGAAGTCCCAAAAGCTGTCATTTTACTTAAACCCTGTTGATTCATGTGCTACGTCTCTTTCCTGCAGGCATTGATCAAGGCCAGATGACGTATGATGGGCAGCACTGGCACGCCACCGAGGGCTGCTTCTGCTGTGCCCGCTGCAAACGCTCTCTGCTGGGTCGGCCCTTCCTGCCCAAGCAAGGTCAAATATTCTGCTCACGCTCCTGCAGTATAGGGGAGGAGCCTAATGGTTCAGACTCATCTGACTCTGCTTTCCAAAGTGCTCGTTCCACCAGAGAGTCCAGACGCAGCTCCAAGACAGGGAAGAGTGGAGGAGGAGGGGGTGGAGTGCAGGCAGAGAGATTTTCAGGCGAGGTGGATCCACTCTCTTCACAGATGGATCTTCTGAGTCTGTCCAGCCAAACGCCCAGTTTGACTCGTGAGCCACCAGCCTGGCAGAAACAGGAGCAGGCAGGTGATGGTTATAATTATGAAACCCAATCAAACCCAACTTCCAACCCCACCCCGCTCCAGCTCCTCAGCCAATGCAATATCAGAACTACCTTTAACCCCACCTGCTCTGTACAGAGCAATCAACAGCAGGATCACAGGATCAAGGAGAACGGAGGTTTAAAACGACCCCCCATCTCAGCCATGAAGGGCCACTCACTGAATGAGGCGTGGTTTCAACAGCCAGCTCCAGAGGAGTATTATCCACCCAAACTGAGGACCCAAAAGAGCTTCACTGAGGTGTCCCATTGCTCTCAGCACCACAACGGCTTCTCCTCTGACAAGCGCTCCATCAGTCTACATGGCTTTCAGAGGGAAAGGGATAGAGATGCTGGTCCTTCAGCAGCAACCCAGGTGGCAAGAAGCAGGAACCCCATCAATGCACTTAATTTCACTGAACAACTGACCCCTCTAGAGCAGACCCCAAGAGGATCTATGGAGTCCCTGGCTTTGTCCAATGCCACAGGTGAGTTTGATAATAGCTGTTAGACCTCTGCTTGTTTTTGTTTTTTTTATTATAGCATGCTGTTGTTGTATATTAGGATGTTTCCTCCAATAATGGGGGATTGTCAATGAATAAAAGATAAATTTGACACTGAATTTGACTCATTTCCCTTCAGGGAATTCAGCAGATGGAGGAGGAAAACGTCAGGAGCACCTTTCCCGTTTCTCCATGCCGGACCTGAGCAAAGACTCTGGAATGAATGTGTCAGAGAAAAGTAACATAGACACCCTCAATTCATCAGTACAGTTTCGTAGCTCTGAGTCCATTCACAGCCTCGCAGCCAGTCAGCCCTACATGGAAATGGATCCCCCCAGGTCCTCCCAGTACAAGCTGCAGTACTGCGATGCCCCTGGTATGGGTAGTGGTATGGGCATGACTCATCTACCGCCTGGCTTCACCTTCCAGGAAGAGGATAGGGTTAGTTTGGTGAACAGTGCCAACGCTTCCCGTCTGCCACCCATCAGCGAGCGCAGGGTGGGTGGTGTTGGTGGTAGAGGAGGTGGTGGAAGGGGACCAAGTATCCGGATAGATACCCCAGAGCAGACCCCACAGAGGCGCCGGCATCACCACCACCGCTCCCGGAGGTCCCGCCGTTCTCGTTCAGAAAACGCTCTCCACTTAGTGGCAGAGCAAAGGGCAAGACCTCAAGAAAGACCACAACTGCGTGTCAGAGAGGATTATGACCGTTTCCCACCACCAAGGAGTGCCAGGGACCAGTTTGGAGTAGGAGGAGGAAGATACCAGCCCCAGTTCTTCAGACAGTGCCCTAGGACCACTTCAGACCTGACGCTACAGAACCCCGGTGCTAGCCGGCGTACTGGTTTGAACCAGTACTCCTGGGATGATTATGATGATGATGATGACTGGTGCTCCACCTGCTCTTCATCCTCCGAATCAGAGGATGAAGGTTACTTTCTGGGTGAGCCGATCCCCAGACCAATCCAGCTGCGCTACCTCAGCAACCAGGAGCTTGTCCATAAGTACAGCAACACAGGGATGGGAGGACCAAACCACAGTGGGCAGTTACACACCCGTAAACGCAGAAAAAGCAAGAACTGCATTATCTCCTAAAGTCCTGACATTTAGCACAGTAAATTGTCCAGCTTGTGTAGATTAATATCATCCACTTGGAACAAAACAAAAAAAACTCAGTAGTTTTATTCAGTGTTGTTGAGTGTCGGATATGATGTAATTGAAAGTCAGTGATGAATTGCAGTCGGTAAACAGTGAAAAAGCAGCAGTGTTTGCATGTTTGTTCATTTTGATGTTTCAGAATATCTCCTGAGTATCAAGGCTGTTACAAATGCACAGTTTCATGAAGTCACAGAATTTATCAAAAGCTGATGTGCAGTTTATCACAACTTACAGCAGACAAGTGTGCAAGGTAGTCTGTTTGGTACATTTAAGCTTTTTCATTCAATGTGATTTAGATATAGTATATACTGTACTATGGTATTCAGTTCATAGTATGTACATAGATATATGAATTAATAATGTCACTTAAGTTAAGGAAGGCAGTGTAAATATGGTTGTAAATGAGGCCTCACATATTTTTATATTTTGTATGGATAGAATCATTTATGTATTAAATATCTATAATGTAGAGATAGAAAATGACAAACACAACATATGCATGTTTTATTTGGCTGACCTGCTCCTGCATTTGGAATAAAAGAGTATTTCTGTGAGTTTTCTTTCTTTGTTTTGTGACAGTCCGGGTTTTTCTCTAGAGAATGCAAACACATGTGCACAAGTGTGTGTAACAGTCAACCACTCCATCTGTTTAATGCATAAATGAATGACAATGTAGTGCAGAGGTTGATTAGAGTCACCCTCTGCTGGATTCTCATCCTTAGACCATAATGAGACAGAGTGCAGTCACATTCAAGCACACAGAACTTTATTGTCCTGCAAACAGATGCCACTGAGGTTCTGGTTTATTGCATCAGCTTGTGCAAGTTGGAAACTGCTGACGAAGGTCTAAAGATTTAGTTATTGAAATCTGGTGACTCTTTGTTGAAGTATGTTTTTAGCCTTGCTGTTGGGACAGTGTCAGTCAGTGGATCGTCCATTTTAGTCTATACTAAATATATAATAATATATATATATATATATATATATAATATATAATAATTTCCTCATAATAAATTATAATAACTGGCAATCCCTTGACTCTTTGTTTAGCACCACCACCATGATTTATTTTTAGTGTATCCAGTACCATGAAGAAATAACTGCAGTAGCCCCAGCTACGGTTTTAGTGCTCAATATAATAATAATAATAACAATAATTGATACTTTATTGATCCCCTTGGGGAAATTGTTGTTTGGACAGCTGCTAGTAGGTGTCAGTGCTACTACGGGGTTTCAGTGTCTTGTCCAAGGACACCTCGACATGTAGCTGGCTGGGACTGAGAATCTAACCGCTCACCCTTGGGTTGGAAGACAACTGCTCTACCCATGCTAAAAAGATATGATGAACATGGTAAACATTTTACCAACTAATCGTCAGCGTTGTCACCATGAGCATTTTGCCATGTTGACAACATTTAGATTAAGACATTGCTGTGTCCAGTTGCAGCATCAGTTAGCCACTAACATGGTGTAGCCTCTCAATCTTGTTTGCTTGTAAGAACCAAGTCAAATCCTAAACAAGTTGACCTCGCCTGTGTAAATATTGGCATATGCAGTATAACAGGTTGCATCTTTAAGTGTTAAGTAGTGTCATACTGTAAATTGGATTGCCTCCTGTGTCCATGTGGTCAGTGGATTACTGCTGCTAGCCCCCATAATCCATACACACACAAACACATATGTTTGGAACAAGGTGTGTTAATGCCAGTCTCTTGATTGGAGACTGAAGCACTAACGCTGTTGACATAATTGGCACATTAGTGCTTCTACTTCTCAACGTCCAAGGCGTGTGCTCCAGTTTTCGTGTTTAGTCTGGGACATGTGGATAACTCCCAGATGGGGAGGAAAAGACTCTCAGTTTAGTCAGACATGATACTACAAACCAGCTGCATAAACATGTGAGATACATGATGTCAGAGTACTGAGGGCTTCTGTTAAGTGTGGACCTTTTGCTTTTAGTGGGTCTTCAAACTATGGTTGCAGACTGTTAGTCACATCAACTGCAATCAGTGTCTCCAAGTGTAATGAGATGTTCAATAAAACACACACAAGCCTCTGTCTTCAGAAATGTGGCTATGATTGTGCTTGACACATGAGCTTTTCTTACATTATCAGTAACTTAGTCCATATTGGTTTGTTTCTTTATTAGTCTCTTCCAGGGCATTAACCCGTGTGTGTGTGTGTGTGTGTGTGTGTGTGTGTGGTGTCTCCATGTGTTTAATTAAAAGCAAGTGGAGGTTGTACAGTGAGGGGTGCCACAGATTGCAGCCATATGCCGTGCCATATTCAAGGTAGCGGCTGGTGGGGAGATAATCCTCAAGCTGCATGGATGCTTCCAGTTGTGACAACCACATTGTCAGCCAAGCTCTGATGGTAAATTATATCCACAAGAGGCCGAGTACTTTCAGGATTAACTCAATTCACAAAGAGTTTATACTATGAACTTTTTGTGCATTGAGTTAATGCATAAAAATAGATAGATAAACTTTATAGTCTAGTGTGACTGTTAAAATTATTGTCAGGAAGTTGAGGTTTTATTGTTTTCTGATCATGTAGGACAGCTCTGTAACACACACTCGATATTATCTGTTTGGAGTTCTTGAACATTTTTAACATGTGTCCTTTTGGGGGAAAATATTTAAAATTACCTGCACAGCTTGCACCAGAACAGTGTCTGTCTAGCATTCGATGATATACAACTGCATTGTCAAAAATTTGTATAAAAATTGTAACATGTAAAACAAAAATATACTGTATGGTATTAAATTTAATGATATCCATATTACATCGGAATTAACTACTCCACCTAATCAGACAGTTCTTGCAGCATTCTCAACATGATAAAACTACTGTTTCATGGAAACAATGCAGTGTTATTTAGTGAAGATTCATTTAAGCATGAATTTGTATATTTTTTTATATTTTTTTGTAAATGCAACTCTCTACTATGCCTGTTTTCAAGGTTTAGGATCCAGGAAAAAAATATTTAAGGTGTAAGCTACATAATTAATAAAATAACATGAGCAAAAGTCTCTGCGTGCCCATAGGTTGTTATTCAGCAGCTTATTGAATTACATTTACTGCATCCTGGTTTTTTACAGAGAGTCTTCAGTCTCTGGAGAACTGGGAGAATGAACACCATTTCATTAAGTCTGAGGTGTGTGTCTGTGTCAGATAAACTGCAAGAAATTCAGGTGTCCCGTTAGCTGTTGTTATAATGGCCTAAAATGCTATAAAAAATAAAAAATTCTGTTAACTTTGAACCCAGTATCTATACTTTCAAGTATAATTATTCCTTAAATATAGACTATGTTATGTATGTTATGTTGATTTTGTTAGCTATTGAAAATGTGAATATTTTAAGTCAAATCTGGCAATTCTGAAATAAGCTAGCACAATTTCTATAATGACACAAGAAATAACAATCATATGGATACTATGAAGTACTACTGAATTAACATCAATTTCAGATGGAAAATGTACCAGTTTAATTAAGAGCCGCACATATGTTAGTGTGTGTGCAAAGGCCCAGATGCACAGCTGCCATGAGTTGAAGCTGTTTGAGTTGTTTTGGGAGACTCAAAAGCCATAATTACTGGTCCTTAAGAACGCAGAACGCCTGCAAATTACAGCTGCGCTCTGAGCAAACTAAAATAGCCTGATTCAATTATTTGCATGAAGAACGCCAGTGGTGTGTTATCTCAGCACATACACACAAACAGCTCCGTCTCATAGGCACGAAAATGCCTCTCCCCTACACACACACACACACTGGTGAATAGGATATGTGTGACATGACTGACTGAGACCTTACCAGCAGTATCCCCTCCTTCGGCCTCATCATGTGTGCTCAATTACCAAGGCAAGAATGCACCAGAGCAAAGTCAACAGATGCACAATACACTAGTGTGACATTAAATTCATATGTGAACTGGGCCAAAGATCACTTTGTAAAGGTGCATAAATATTAATCACTTAAAGGTTAAGTGCAAGTTTTCTTTATGAGTATTCTGGGAGTCTTTTGTCCCTGGGTGAATGCCCATTTTCTGACACTATCTGGATAAGATCATGATATTTTGGACTATATGGCCTATAAACTGTATATAGAGTCATGAGGGCAGCAAGGGATTTTCCTCTCTGATCACCCACCCACAGAATCCCCCCTGTTCAGCAAGTTAGTCCCACTATCTGGTCTGACAGGCTCATTCCTCTCCTGAGGTGGATGTGTTAATTCTGTGTGACAGTAAGCCCACTGTCCATCTGCCTCTTCTTCTCTTCTCTTCTCTTCTCTTCTCTTCTTCTCTTCTCTTCTCTTCTCTTCTCTTCTCTTCTCTTCTCTTCTCTTCTCTTCTCTTCTCTTCTCTTCTCTTCTCTTCAACCTGCATACCACACCCAGAAGTGTTTTCCAGCTGTCTTAAATGGATGGTGAAAGACAGCTAAGTGGGTAGTAAAGCACAGTATTAGCCTTGTAGACCTTGACTATACCCAGTAATCTCAAAATGCATCCTCATCCACTTTAGCATGAACTTTGCATTGCCACTGGCCTCAACTATGACCGGTCAACACTTTGTATCAATCTCAGCTTCACTTCTACTTATAATCCATGAGTCAATAGACTTCACTGCAGGTTTTTGCCAAGATTTTTCAAAGCAGTTCAATAATGTAAATAGGACTCATGACACACATACTGCACCAATAATTAGAACTCATAATAAGTCTCTACGGGGGCCCTCGTTAGGGCTGATTGCTGTCAGCTACAGTGAGAGAAAATAACAATTCATTTCCAGCGTTTGCTCAGTCTGATACGTGGCACAGTGAAATGTTGCAAGTTAATCTGCAGATCCAACAACTTGAGGTGCACTTCTCCATAATGCAGAATGGCATGTTGGTCACCTCGATGCTGCGCTGCCAGGGGCTCCGTCTGGTTCATGATATCAGTCCACTCCACCTCCTCTCACCGTGACTCATTAACACGCTCAGGCCTCGGGAGGGGTCCCATCTGTGTGCCACCTGTATGAAATCACCACAGCTAGCAGAGTTTAATGCAGGACACCACTCACATTTGTTTCAGTGTTTCTCCTCCAGCTGTAAATGAGGCAGAGAGACTGTGATGTTGACTTTACAGCAACACAACTGCTCAAGACCTTCCAAGACCTACAAATTATCATTACACTGCCATTTATAGATGACTTTACAAACGAGCTGTTTTGCCATATAACATTTGCAGATATAGGTGAAGTAGATTACAAGTCTGAGGGAAATTGTTATGGATGAAATACATAATGTCTTAAATGTTTGCCATGTATAGTATTTTTATTTTGCAGGGGAAAATGTTAAAAACCCTAAGAACTTCTTTATAGCAAACCCCATGTGAATGCATTTTATATACATTTCTTATAGTATTTTTCTGTTACTGGTTATTAGTACACAGAATTCTATTTGTACCTAAGAACACATGAAACCGAAAGACAAAAGCTGATGTACACATGTGCTGTAGAAGACAATATTTGATCATAAATTCAATTTTACTGTGTCAGACAACACTGGTGACTCCCCTCTTTTTTCTCTTTATTAAAACATTGTGACAAGATGAATCTTCTCGGTCTTCAGTTTTATCTGTTGCACCATTGAGGGATATACAAGCTGCTCTTTGTGTCACAACTCTGGAACCTATATTATGTATTTTAAGAAACAGGATTTTAACTCTTGTTATATTTAGAGCCCATACCAACATGCATTTTCCCAGACTAGGGGTCACCTTTTATGGGATGGTGAGGCCTTTTTGTCACAGTCCAGCTGTTTGAACAACAAGAAGGTTAGACCACACATGAGCTGTGACTATAACAGTTTATTTTTCACTGACTAAACACAAAAAAGTACAAACTAAACTCAACAATAGGGGGCTGTGAACGAAAAGCAAATGATGCCCAGACCAAACATGCCCAAACAAAGAGTGGAAACTAGCAGGCGAGAAAGCCCCTTTCACAAATAGGATCTGAACCATTGGTGGCTTTTTCTAAACACTGGATGTAACAGACAGTCTCACCAGGTGAGTCGAGTCCTGTCTGAAGACCCAACTCCATCCTCCAGACCATGGATTTGCCACTTTTTAAATCCCCTTACATCTGTGTATCCCACTGGAAGACATCTGAATCACATTTCAAATGTAGTCAAAACTGATTCAAATAGAGCAGTAACATAATGACTGCCAATATCAGCCAACCTCATGTGTAAATTATTGGTATTGTTTATTGTTATTGCTGTATTGTGAGGCTCCTCACACAGTTCATGATTGTAGTGGAGGATACATATGATGGTATGAAAAGATTTTTTACAAACTGCCTGAATGGTTTCATTGGAACAGTCAAAAATTGAAATAGTTCTTCACTATAGCCACTGACTAGTGTCAGTGTGACCTGCTAAATCCCCTGACATCTGCTCATCATTCTCCTCCACTTAGTCAAAGTAGATCATCTTAAGACACAATGGTCAGTTTAATCAGGTGGATTTTTTGTGCAGCCTGTTCATTGACATGGTTTAATTTAATAATCATATTCACACAGCTTCCACAGAACAGCATGTGTGATCGATGCACAACTTGAGACTTATGAAACAGTGACTCATTTAACATGTAACACTTCCAACTGTTCACTCTCCTCTGATTTGCAGCACTGTTAGTGAGCTCAGTGTTGGAGCTCAGGTGAGAAGAATAATGGCCCTTATTTCACCTTTTCTTCGCTATGCATGGTTTCATCACTTTTACTTTCTGCTGGAGTCGCCGTGAAAAATGTTCAAAAGCTCAAAATACCAGCAGGCATTGTAAAATACAGCTTTTAAAATATGACATACTACAGAGTGGTCTGAAATGTGCTTTTTATAGTAGATACAAAATTTAAAATAATATAATGATAAATGTTTTGGGGAACTGTTGAGTCTCTTTGCAGGTACTTAGGCAGAGATACAAATCTTATAAGTATTACATTGAATGTGCTCTCAGTGTGCTTTAATGGGAACTGTGAAGTATAATTTCCCTAAATAATAGCTGAAGGAGGAGATAATATTTGAGATATTGCTTTAATAATAAAAGCTATAAATTTCAAAATCATTGGACAGATGCTGATACAATGAAAGGAAAACACAGCAGATATTCTAAGTGAAGCAGTCTACAAAATTTGAGTTAACATACAGAAGTAAATATAAATCAGTATTTTTATTTACCACTCAATATGAATATGAAATAAAATAAAATTCATTTATCTTGACTGGGAGGGGGTGCAGATCCAGTGCAGTTTTACTTTTGTGTGCATGCTGTGAGGGCTTGATCAGCCTGGTGCATCTCAGCAGAAGGTTAACATCGCCACCTGTTGTTGTTACTAAGTCATTACAGCTGTGTCCGTAAACTAAAACCATGAGACCCAAACGGTCCATTTCCAATGGGAAGTTCCAGGTACTTTAACTTTTCCTGGGGTAAAAGCTCTGGAGGGAATTGTGATTTGCTTTGCAGCAGGAATATTGAGTAAATCAGCCCACTGACGTCTCATAAGTGTGACTGTTGGTTGCTTTTTACATGTGCAGTGGGTTTTTAACAATGCTGGATGTGTAAAATTATTCATGGTATCTGACCAATCAGTGACATTCAGCACTGCAAGCCCCATCTCAATGTTTCCTGGACCTTCAGTACTACTCCCTCACCAGGGACAACTAACTTTCTTAAAAGGTTCCTGGTTCCAAGGAAAACTTCCTGCAGTAAAAATGGATTTAAACACAGTATTTTGAATATGTTAACTCTAAATTTGTCTAAATTCTTATTCATGGAGTGTATTTCTCAATAATGTCAATTCTATTGTCTTAGGAATTGATTTACTTTTACATTGGGCTGCTGGCAGCTGCCAGCTAGTGAAAAGAAAGAAGAGACTTTCACACATTTAAATATGTATCATTATAGTCGGGAAGCTATTCAAAGCACAAACTAGGCGAAGAGGACTCGCAAGTCACAACTGATGCAGGAAAGACTAGTGACTAAGTGAGAAGAAAGCATAAAGACAAATAATGATAATGATAAAAATGAAAAAGAAAATATGGAGGTGATTATAATTTGTTTTTATTGTTAGAGTGTGTAAAATGTTGACTGTGGTACTGATTGTGGTATTTGAGCAAAACACTTTCTGTATAAACAAGCAAGACTAGAAAGGGAGCACTATGCCTGATAATCCTGACAAGAAAAAAAAACACAACAACATACAGTATAAAATACTTCAGTTTGAATTTGTATTTGCAAGTGTATATTCTAAGAGTAAAAGAAATCAATTCAAATTAAGTGTTATTATTATTCAAAAAATGGCTTGCTACCTGTGAGCTCAATCAACAGGTCATGGCACAGCCAAAAGAAAGAGAAAAGAAAATTGTTGCATGATGTTGTGAGATTTTGAGGGACAGTTTCCATTAATTTCACCCTGTAGTGGTCAAAGAACAGACAGCAGAGCCTAAAGGGACCAGTGGAGCTCTGGATAATGTCTTGCTAAAAAGCAGGAGGAATGAAACTAGTGACCTCTTAGTGACAAACACATTTCAGCTGCAGGTGCAGTTAAATGTGTGTCTAAGATTTATTTCTGACAGACAGCAATGGTTTGAAATTCCTCTGAGATCTCTAGCAGGGTCTTCCCTTTAGTTTCAGGCAGAAGAAAGAAAGTGTAAATACAACCCAGTAAGCACACACAGGCGGACACCACAAAGCAGTATGAGTTGAGGGCAATCTAGGTCAGAGAGGAGACAAGGAGCAGTGTGACACATTTATCCTGCTTATTCTTAAGGACAAGCAACATTTGCAGTTCATTTTCGTGTAAGCCGTACTGTGTAGTTTCACTTCAGGTTGGTTGTACTCACAAACAGGAATGGAAAGACTATGCCCAGAATCGCAAGCATCAACCAGCGGAACATTCCGATGAGGACAATCGCTGCCATTCGGTTGGACTGGATAAATATTTCACTGTTGAGAGTAGTTGTGGCGCCCGCTGAGAGACGGGACACAGGCGATTAAACTATCTGCGCACATCAACATGTTCTCTCTGAAATTTCCAATTTATTTCAAATTTTTACAGTAAAAACTGTAAAGCCCATACCAGGTCCTCCACAAAAGCTGATGATGAAGAGGACGATCAAACCAGCAGTAATATAAGGAACCCAATAGCTGGAATCCTGCATGAATGAGAATTTTGCATATTGTGAATATTAATACCTGTGTTTCTACCCTTATCCCAAGACAATGGAGGTTGATAAAATTTCATGGAGTTTACGGGGACGTTTACGTTGGGGGCAAGTACAATATTTCCTGTGAGAATTGTTCTTAGTGAAACCTAATGATTATAAAGAGTAACTGGGACATTGCTGCAGGGAACACATTTTGCAGCATTTCTGTAGCTCTAGGACAACTAACCTAAAACTATCTGCAGGATGTGACACTACTACTGGCTATATTTGTGACTGTATTCAAAGATGACAGGTTTACCTTTAGGTTCAGTGTGACAGTGACGGACACACAGATGGCAGACAAGACACCATAGCCCACCCACAGCAATGGTCTCCTTCCTGTATGGTCAATCATGAACCCCTGAGAGGGAAAAATACTATTAAAAAAATGCTAGTCTTTACTATCATGAGTAAAATGACTCTATGTTAGAGATGACCAATTCAGGCGAAAGGAGTTACTCACAGAGAAAATTGAGGAGGTTAGTTCAGACAGCCCAAGACCAAGAATCATGTAGCTGATCTTGTCACTTGGTAAACCTGCCTTCAGGAAGATGTCGTAAGAAAAAAAACTGATCTGGAAAGGAGAAAAAAAACATTTGTTGTATTTTGAGATGTAATATTTATTGTTGACATTTTGTTGCATCCACTGTAATTAGTCTAAGGCCAAAATAAGCTGCATCCTGACCGCAGGCATGCCTGACAGCATGTTGCAGGTGTAGATGAGGAACATGGTGATGAGCTGCCATCGGATAGTCCCGTCCGTCAGCAGACGCAGTGGACTTTTTGGTGGGGCAGCCTCTATGATCGCCTGCTCAGCCAACATCTCGTCCATTTCCTGTTTGTAGTCACCTTGGCCCCACAGACTCTGGAGAGCTGGAATTAGGAAATCCACAGACAGTGGATAGTTCACAGATAGAAAAAAAACAAAAAAGTGTGCTGCTTTGTGAAATATACGCCAGAGTTTACCATTGATTCCAGTCACACATGCTTTGGTGGTCACTAGGTCTAACATTACTGAGATTGACAGAATGCAAGTTTAGTTGTAATTTATGACAGTCTTTCAAATATTGCTGTTACATTGGTAGTATATTTTCTTCCAACTCATTACAGCAGTGTTTGTTACTTATACAGTAAAATGCTGTTTGGTCAAGTACTGCATGACTATGGGGAAATACACCAACCTTTTCTGCAAGCTTTATCGTCACCTTTCTCTATGAATAAGTATCTGGGAGCCTCAGGAAGAAAAGGCAACACTATAACCTGAACCACAGAGAAAAATGCAGGGACACAGAGACTGATGTTCCACAGTTCCTCACTACCGAATATCTCACTGAAAAAACAAAAGCAAGTGCATCATTTTCTAATAATGAGTTTAAGCTCCTTTTGCAAAATCAACTCATGCTCATACATATCGACAGTAAGTGCGTACGTTAATCCAAAAAACTGTCCGGACAATTTGCCAAATGACAAAAAGGTCGCCACAGTTAGAGTCACTCTGCCTCTTATCTTTCGGGGTGAACTCTCTCCAATGTACATTAAATGGTTGCTTAGTCCCACACCTGCAAGTAAAAACAGGATGTAATTATTTTCTTTATAACATATATAAAACTCAGATTTTGTAGACTGCTTCATTTAGAATATATGCTATGTTTTCCTTTCATTCAGTATTGTATCAGCATCTGTCCAGTGATTTTGAAATGTATGTCTTTTTGTTTTTTATTTGTCAAAAATATTATAGTAACCCTTATCAACCTCCAATTTTTAGTACATAGTCCCCCAATTTTAGGTGTGGCGGAGAAGTCTATGAGTTCAAGAGAAGGAATTGCAATCAATTATTGAAACTGACTTTGATTTATGATTATTTTAGTTTGTCCAATTACTTTTGAGCTCTGAAATTAGGAGCCTGTAAAATGATTGCAATTCCTAAATAATTCATACAGCGTGTTTGACAAAACCCTTAAATTAAAGGTGACAGTTTACACTTAAAACATACAGTATTTTGATTGTTTCGTTTCAGTATTGTAATGAATATTTATATGTTTGTCACAGAATATGTGCTGTTGGCTTACCTGATGAGAAACCGTACAGGAACCTTGCCACAATAACCATTTCGTAAGATCTGACCCCTTTACTTGTCAGCATGATCCCTCCGGCAACAATGGAAACAAAGCTGTTGCATATCATTGACTTCTTTCTGGTGGAAGAACACATATCCTTTCATGTCATACATGTAGAGCCAGGCTATAAGAATTAACACTGCATCAAGTCCCTTACTCACCTTCCCAGCATGCCTGAGAACAATTTGACGCTCAAAGCACCACAGAGCCCCGCAACAGCAAACATGGAAACCATAAGAGACCAGATCATCGTGAGCATCTGTGGAGGGAGAGGCTCTTTGTACCTGTCATACCAGGTGCTGTTGATAAAGCTCTTTATGTACTGTGGCGAAAGTCAATGAGACACTGGTTCAAGACTTGGTTTAAATAAAAATTTAAACTTTGAAAGGAAAGAGAGAGCTGATGCAACAAGCAAGAGGATGAAGAAAAGAAATGAATAAAGGATGAAGAAATGTTGTGAGTGGTGTATCTCACCAGTGAGGGAGAATTTATACTAGTGATATGGTAGCCAGTTTGAAAGCTTCCTCCGATTCCCACAATAAAGATGAAGACTAGAGCGTTGCCACGAGTCTACAGTGCAGGGTGAGGAACAGAAATGTGACTCAAAGGTAATGTGGCATTATTTTTAAATGTGCAATGATCAGTATCAGCACAGGTAGAAATTACACAGTTAAAAAAAGATCTTCCCTTAAGAGAACCTGCTCAATAATAATATAATGTTTACCCTGGAACTGATACTGTCACCATCATTAATAAAAGGTCTAAGAAATAAACTCTGTTCTGGTTTTAGGTGAAGAAATGTAATCTTAAAAGCACGAAGAACACCTAAATATCCCCTGTTATCGCCTCAGTGTGTAACTCATTGACTAATGTGATCATCAAACAACTCATAACCTGTGTTAACATTAAAATATTACTGTATATCTTTATGAGTTTTATATTGTTATTCAACCTTCTGTTTTAAAAGATTGCTCAGCTCTAAATTTGCTGCCATTTTGTTTTTGTATTAAGTTACGAGATTAAAAAATAACTTAGAAGCTGAGCAGTGATGACTCAGCTAAAACCGCTCAAAGTCAAACTCAACCACATATTTGTCCTTCAGTTTTCTCTGTCGATAAAAGTTGATAAAAGAGATGAAGTATGTTATCATTAGTTGTTAAAAGAAGAAAAATTATTGTGCCTGTAAAAGATTGTGACGCATACATATATTTCCTTTGTATATATTTGTCCTGTGACCATTATAGATAGGTATATAATATAATACTCATATTAAACAAAAGGAATTCAATAAAAGCCTACCAGCTGTTGCAGCAAATTTTCCATTGTGTCTTTAGTGAACTGGACCTTACAGTAAATGTCCAGGCAGCATATCAAGCAAGTCTTTCAGGCTGCTTATTATTAACTTTTCAGACTTTGTGACTGGAAAGGAAGTAACTCATCCATACCCTCCTGTCTGAGTCTCATTCCCTTGCAGAATGTATTGGGTTAATGCAGGTGTATAAAATACGGCTTTATGCACAGTGTGATAACATTAGTCCATATCATACTATAGTTTTATTTTAGTTTTTTAGTTTTTAAATGTAGCTATCAGAGTAGTAATAGAGCCTATCCCAGCATACAGTGGTTAAGATACAGACAGTCATGCTGGCACGGTGGCACCTATTTACTGGCCTGCATGTCTTTAAATCGTAATGATTTACACCACGTGATTTATACCTGCAGGCAACAATGGTAAAGATGAAACCATTGTCTATCATTACATAGGCGCTAACGCTATTCATAAACCACCTAACGTTAATCATAAGGTGAAAACCCAAGTTTAAGCATTTTTTTAGCTGCAGTTCATAACCTTATCCGCCAGGGGGCAGTCGACAGTAACTAGCTCTCAGGCTTTGTCCTCTCTTTTCCTGCTCTCTGACAGACGGTCCGGCGGAAGCAAACAGTGCAGTGTTTTCCGTAGTCATCGTTGATTAGCAGGCGTCTGCCACGGCTTGTCTACACAAAGAAATC
Source organism: Sandelia bainsii (assembly GCA_032362345.1). NCBI lineage: Eukaryota > Metazoa > Chordata > Actinopteri > Anabantiformes > Anabantidae > Sandelia > Sandelia bainsii. Next base: position 7,618,897 of record JAUMHL010000025.1, read on the forward strand.
CTTCATTCTCTGTGTTTAGTAGTATATATTTGACTAAAAATGCCGCTAGAGAATCTGGAGGAGGAAGGTCTGCCCAAGAACCCTGACCTGAGGATAGCACAGCTGAAGTTTCTGCTCACAATGGACGGTCACCGACAGGATGCTAAAGTGAAGACTGAGCTCATGGATGCTATCAAAGCTAACAGTGAGTTAGCATTTCACTGCACTGTCATTATATACATGTTGCATGTTGGCATTAACGTGCGCATATGTGTTTTTTCATGAATGTTAATTAAATTAATTAACGTTAATCTCGTTATTCTCCACTTCAGCATAACGATCATCGCAGGGACGTTAGCAATGCTAGCTAACGTTATTAGTAACTAAACGTCAGCTAACGTTAGCCAACAAGTTTCAAGCTTATAAGTTAATGTAACTTAGTATTTCTGTCAAGTGTAGATAACTTTACTTCAGGGAAATAAAATAAGTTGCGTTATTTTATAATTAGCAATTTTAATATTCATTTCTAGGAATACGAATCAACTTTACTAGCGAAGTATGCTAACACAAGAAATCTGCTTTAGGTCTTTGGTGGCTCTCAGGGAAATAACAGTAAATAGCAACATGTTAAACTAAACTAAATACAAGAATAACAGACACAATAAAAGAGTCGCAGCTACAGACAGTGTAAGAATGGCACAAAGAGGACAAACAAGGCGTGTAGTAGTCTCAACTTAATTTAATGTGTATCTTAGGTGAAGGTGAGTGTGCATGTTTAGTCTTTGGCTTGTAGTGGTTGTATAATAATATAGTAGAGATTATGATTTGCAGGAATGTAGTAAGTTTTGTCAACCAGAGCTCTGTAGCACCTGCCAGAGTAGTCTGTGGTGATTTTCTTGGCCTGTTTTCTCTAGGGGTGTATAAGTCCGAGGAGAGTGGGCAGACACACACCAATGACTTTATTCTGCTTTTCTCTGTCTGCTGCAGTCTGTTCTTGTCCCGTTTGGTGGCTGCTCCACACCAGGTTATGATAGAGGCGGACAGGACAGAAACCAATTAAAAACTTATTGTGTCTTAAATTCAAGATGTAAAAGGTGTTGGCTACAGACAAGTGACGGATTAAAGAAAATAACTGAATAAATTAGTTGAGAAACAAAGCTGCAATATGCTTCCACACTGGTTCACTGCATGGTACAGTTGAGAAATGAACATACACCAGTCTTAGGTGTGTTTAAAAATGCTGTGCCGGAGCTGTTATTTTTGATTTTGGATCAAGAGGGTAAAAGGAAAAGATGCAAGTCATTTTGACCTGACTAATATGTCATTACAAAGATGCAAATTGAGTGTTCAGTGGTGCAGAAACCAACAGCATTGGTCTAAAAAAAGTGATCTGATTAGATGAGTGAGTGAATGCATGTGTAGCATGTACCAGGAGAATAGTACAGGTCTGAATGCCTGACCTCTCCAGTGAAGGGATCTGGTGGCTCTGTTCTGCTTTGGGGAGTATTTGTTGGCATGGTCTGAGTCCACTTGTAGCTTTAGAGAGAAGGGCTCTCTCCTGGAGGTTGCAAACACAAGTTCCGCCAGTGACAAAATTCGGGCGGATTTTCCAAAATATTTCAGTGCATGTTTGATGTTTTTATGCGGTTGCATATTTTTCATTATTCTTTTTTTTTTTTTTAGAATAAACGTCACTGTACTGACTGACAATCTATATGGCACGAGAGGTCACTGAATGGTTTAATGAGTATGAAAATGATGTGAATCATATGCTGTGGCCTCCACAGTCACCAGATTTCAACCCAGTTGAACACTTAAGTGATTTTGGACCATGGCACTCTCGGCAGCCATCATCGAAATAATAAAGAAGAATGGTGATCCATCTCCTTAGTAGAATTCCAGGCGCTTGTAGACTCAGTGCCAAGGCATGTTGTTCTGGTGGCATCTACTAAGACAATGGTGTTGACTGTGTTGGTTTTTCCTTTAATTTGTCACCTGTCTGTCTTAACACCATCCAGCCTGCACTGCTGGGAGAGAAATTAAAAAACATGCTGGTCGACACTCCCATGATTTCCTGGATT
>JAUMHL010000025.1:7621056-7661739 GCA_032362345.1 Sandelia bainsii
TCTGTTTGAACGGAGAGCTGCTGTAACATGCCAAAATAATTTCCCTCTGGGATTAATAAAGTGTTTTGAATCTGAATTTGAATCTGAATCTGTAGCTATGAACTAACTAATACATCTGTTTCAGATATGGCACCGTATTATGAGGGTCTGGTTAAGGAGCTGAAGTGGCAGCTGGACAGTGACCTGCTCAGTAAAATGAAAAAGGCTAACGAGGAGGAGCTGAAGCGCCTGGATGATGTGCTGGAGGATGCAGAGAAGAACCAGGGAGAGAGTGAGATACGAGATGCCATGATGGCCAAAGCTGAATATCTGATCAGAATTGGAGACAAGGTATGATTTCCAGATCTACAGACCTTAACAGCTGGTCTTTAGACATCACATTCTGTTTTCTATTGTGAGCAATGAAATACAGTATGAAAAGACATAAACTGCTTTCGCACATGCACCGAAATCCTGAACTTCTCCAGACCTTACCCAGGTGAGCTGCATGTGAGAACACAAACGTCTGAGTCCGTCAGCTCAGACTATTTCCCCAAATGTGAATGCATATCACCTGGACTTTCTCCTGCTGTGTGCTACACGTGTGAACGCACAACTCAGCACAATGTCTGGACCTGATTCTCCAGACTTTGTCCAGAGTGCATATGTGAAATTTACGACTAAGTGGTTGTTGTGGATCAGACCTCTGTCATTGATCATGATTTAATAAAAGTGAACAGGATATGTTGTTTATTCATTCATGGGGGGCCAGGAGGCAGATTCTATGCCCCGGCTTGTAATACAACATATGCTTTCTGTATTACAAAGGCTGCTGACAGGTTGTCACTCTACTGCTTATAGCAGAGAGAAGCAGCTGGATGAAAAAATGCTGCCTCATTTTTAAATCAAGTCTGCCCAATTAAAACTGAAACCAACCAAACTACCCTGTAGATGTTTAAGTAAGTCACATTTCACTGTGTATTTCTTCAATTTAGACAGTTAACGCTTTTAAGAGGAGCTCTGTCTGTCTGTCTCTCTCACAGCGCTGTCGGTCAACTCCCCCCGTCAGGAAGCAACAGTTTCTGTCTCTATACAGTTAGTCTGTGAACCATGCTTCCAAAATCAGCCCAATTTAGAGGAGGGTGTACGCTGCCCCTCACCCAGTAACAGCAGTGATCAGCTCCAGCCCCTCAGTCACATTTCTGTGTTGATTAGGCAACGACAAAACTAATAAATAGGCATTACACAATGAAAAAGGCGTACTACAGATGGTAGTAAATTAATTTACTTTCCAGAGTTCACATTCAGTAAATACTGATGTTTGCACACTTCATTTTACTAATGACAAGTACTGTTACAGCACTCTCCAGCTGTTGTACACTGTTATTAAACAAAGTGCTGCTCTTGAATCCACGACCCACAATATCAGCTTCCTACAATGGCTAGTGTCTCTTTACCTTTGTAATGAGTTGCTGTACATCTCACCTAATGTAACTAATGGCTGTTTGTTTTTTGTGTACATATATATATCTTTTTTATCTTTAGCAAGACAGATGTAGTCATTGGGCCCGTTTACATGACCATAAAAATCCGATAACTGGGAGTAATCAGATAATTGTAATAATCAGATCTGACTCATTTACATGCACTTCAGTCATGTTTCACTTCATGCATGTTTCAGTCCATTATCGGATTTCTTTCGAAGTACGTATGTACATAGTGGTGTAATTTCCTGTTATTTTCAAAACGTCTTGTCTTGTGGAACATGGTAACGTCTACGCTGTAATGTGGAAGCTAATAGGCTGCAAAATACGCTACACGCTGCTGCTGTCCTTCGTTTATACTCCATGAGGAGAAAACGACATTTGACTTTCACATGGCAAGAGTCTGCCTTGTCTGTTGTCTTCCGCTCATGTTGTGACTACGCCACTTCTGTTGTCTACGGGTTTTTTTTACACATGCGCAGATGTAAAAAAAACCCCGAAATAAATCAGATTAACGGGTATACATGCACGAAACCAGAGTATTGGGGAGAAATCCAGGTGTCTTTATCCGATTTCTCATAATCAGATAACTGCCGTTACCCAATAAAGCCGATCAGATAATGCTGTTTACATGATCCCTTAATAATCTGATATCTCCAGAAATTGGATAATGATCAGATTTTTTGTGTGCATGTAACCGGTCCCACTGTTCACGACTCAAGCTGTCCAGGGATTTAATTCAAAGCTATTAATTGACATTGTCCTTGACTTGTGTGTCCACAGGAGGGTGCCCTAACAGCCTTCAGGAAGACCTATGACAAGACAGTGGCTCTGGGTCACAGATTAGACATCGTTTTTTACCTCCTGAGGATTGGCCTCTTCTACATGGACAGTGATCTCATCACACGCAATTCGGAGAAAGCCAAGAGGTAAGTTCTCTGACATGTTTGTTCTGAAATGTCTCCACAGACTTTCTTCCATGCTCATCTCTCTATGCATCTTTTTCTAGCCTTATTGAGGAGGGGGGAGATTGGGACAGGAGGAATCGTCTGAAAGTCTACCAGGGTCTGTACTGTGTGGCCATCAGAGACTTCAAGCAAGCAGCTGAGCTCTTCCTCGACACAGTCTCCACCTTCACTTCTTATGAACTCATGGATTACAAGACCTTTGTTACGTACACGGTTTACGTCTGCATGATCGCCCTTAAAAGGCCTGACCTCCGTGAAAAGGTGGGACAGTGACGGAGTGTATGTAGTCACAAGATGCTGTAAATTGTGTGCAGTACACATTTAGAATCTGTGTGTAAATGTGTTTTATGTGTAGGTAATAAAGGGAGCAGAGATCTTGGAGGTCCTGCACAGTCTGCCTGCTGTCCGCCAGTATCTTTTCTCACTCTACGAGTGCCGTTACTCTGTCTTCTTCCAGTCTCTGGGTAAGGAAGTTTTTTGAACTGTGTTTGTCATTTGCTTTAACATCAAGCCATTCTTTACACGTTCCATTCAGTATATTCCAAAATGTACTTTACCTACACAAAACATTTACTCACAAGCATTATGTGTGTGTTTCATAATACTGTCTTTTTTTTTCTACATCTTCACACTTCAAAAATGACTGAGACTTTGTTTTTGTTCTGCAGCCATGGTGGAGCAGGAGATGAAGAAAGACTGGCTCTTTGCGCCACACTATCGCTACTATGTGAGGGAGATGAGGATCCAGGCATACAGCCAGCTGCTAGAGTCCTACCGCTCCCTCACCTTGGGCTACATGGCTGAGGCCTTTGGTGTCAGCACAGAGTTCATTGACCAGTGAGTTCCTGCACACCACGCTTATGTGCCACATTGTCAGAAACTGTTATACACAATCTTATTATTACAGCAGAAAGCCTAGTGCTTTTCTTGGTTCTTTGAAACCGGTTACGTGTGCATAGTTTTACCTGATAATCTCAAGTGGGAAATTGTTAAATTAAAGATGGATCAACATCTTTATAGCTGGTTTAGTGATACTCGTGGCCAGATTAATTGATTTTGGACAGAGCCATTCTATATGATTTCAGTTTTCAGTCTGCAGCTTGTCACATTTACAATACATTAATTTAACTCTCAGAAAAAGTGTATGTGTAAAAAGTGTATTTAAAAAAACCCTGAACTATTTTAAGTTCAATTCTTCCTGTTTGTATCACATGCTCAGGTTAAGGTTTCAGAGAAATATGTTGCCTCTGTTCGTTCTAAATCTCCTCTTCCTTTCTCAGGGAACTGTCCCGATTCATAGCTGCTGGCCGTCTCCACTGTAAAATCGATAAAGTGAATGAGATTGTGGAAACCAATAGGTAATGTTTCTATTCTTTGTTTCTAGAACTTCAGTACTTTAAAATAATAACCACCATTAATGTAGAGCTTTGTGCTGTTCTTTTCCTCAGACCCGACAGCAAAAACTGGCAGTACCAGGAAACCATCAAGAAGGGAGATTTGTTGCTCAACAGAGTCCAGAAGTTGTCCAGAGTTATCAACATGTAACCACAGAGGCCATTTTCCCCCATTACAGCAAGGGAGACTTGCATTATTCTTCTTGGCATACCCAAACCAGTAGTTTGTCTGACAAAGTGACTTATATTGTGTATAAAATAAAATTTGTTTAACTGTTGAATTTCTCAAGGTTGTTTCATTTTAGGAAAGAGGCAGAGACATGATTTCATATAAATAGCAGTATAAATTATTTTATTTACAGAAACTTGTTACAAAACAGATATACTATACAATCTTTTTTCTTTTAAATATTAATTCTAACCTATGTTTTGTTCATGAATTACATAGCAGCCAATACATAAGTCCAGCTGAAAATGATTCTGATAATGTATACAAAAAAAAAAAATCTATACACGCTTTTACATAGTATGAAGGGTGGATTTAATTTTCCTCCCAGACATGAACTGTATCCTCACTTTCACATTCCAAGTCTATGGTGCTAATAAAAAAACATCCTAGCAACATTTCCATGTACTGGAAACAATGGTCAAGATATCAATGGAGTTTGAGGGTAAACAAAACGCTTGATTGAAAGTTTTGTTTTTTTGAAACGTACAAATCCCAGTAAACCAGAGGGAGCCTAAGCTACACACTGAGGCCAACAAAAAGTCTCAGATGTATGGAAAACTAATTTAAGTGTTTCATACTGGGCAGCTGACACACTCAGGTTTTACCACATTTAGGGTTCACAGGCAGATTTAAAAGCAAACTCCTAAACATTTCAAACATTCAAGTAAGGTAAAACAACCCAAAGAATACTGTCCTCAAACAGTCAGGGTAAAACAAATTCAGGCACTTTCTTAATTTGATATTTCTTTGAAAAGCTGCAAACTATTTCTTTGAAAGCTGTGATTCAAATTACTTGTTTGGCAACAATGATGCAACTATTGGACTGTTTGAAGTGTTCCTCTTCATTGCAATGATTGCTCAAGTCCCTTCAGCCTTTATAAACGAACGCAAGTATTTCAATCATGAAATGGGTTTAAGGTCGACAAAGTGTCTGAAGAGTAGATGGAAACAACGGGCACAGCTTCAAGCCTGCAGGACATTTCAAAATCACAGGCTAATTGGGTCACATAGTAACTTCTCTGTGATGTTAATTCATAGGCAACGTAAAATGTCTTGTAAAAGCACATGTGATTGAGACCTTGAATAGTGAATAAAGGTATCCTCTAATACAGAAGCATGCTACAGTGGCAACACTTTGGACCTTTGTTCCTTAAAGGATCTCAGTACACGATTCATGAGATGCTTCAGCTTCTACATTTAGAGGTGTATTGCATTAAATCGACTTGGCAGTGAACCACTTCAAATAGTCAAGTTCTCCAACTTTTCATCTTTTTTACTAAATAAATAATGACTTTTTTAAGTGTACCAAAAATTCAGCGTGTACGAAAAATGCCTGTGCAAAAATACATATTTCACTATGTACAATTTGTTAACAAAATATGTATTCCGAAATAGGGATACTTCAATACTTGTTTGATACATAGGCTACAAGAAAAAAAGCTAAATTAAGATTCTTTAAAAAGAAACGTCTCCTCTACTTTTCCTCACTATCTGACATCACTGGAGGTTCCATAAATCAGAAGGTTACCAAAGGTTTAAATATTTCCTGTGAAGCCATCTTCATGAATCTCGCACCATAAAACCCACTTTGCCAAAGCAAACATCCCAATGAGATGGGCAAGTATTGCCTGATTTAAAACTCCATTTTGACAAAGGAACAGAGTATAATGCCTGGCTATCTGCCGTACTGCGACAAATCTCTTCTCAACACACTCCATTTGTAGTGTTATGGTGAGGCATTGAAACTTCAACATCGAGTGCTTGGGTAGTGGTTACATGTGGGGGAGACGATCATACCCACAGAAGACAGGTGACGTGCATAAAGTTTGCTCCAGTTAAGACGTACCATACCTGATTCTCTATGTAGGAAAAATAAAACGTTACAATTCACATCTGCCCACAAGCAGCTGTGGATTTTACACAGCTGTATGGGTAAAAGTAATAACAATATGGTTTGCACAGATTTTCTTCATGTCCACACAGGAAATGCACCATCACTGCTTAAGGAGCAAGACTGCCCACCTTTTAGATACACATATATATATATAAAAAAGAAAAAAGTAGTTGGCAAAGCTGATTGCAGCTTTTGGCTAGTTTTGTGGACAACTAAGCAGTGCCTGTAGAGAAAGTAGCCATTTAGTGCTGTTCACAGTTGGGGATAGGTCTACTGTGGCTATTGTTTTACACAATGAAAAGATTCAGAAAATCAACTGTGTCCACAAGAGGAACTCTCTAACAAAAGATTAAATCGAATGGGCACATCAGGCATCCTTTTCACATTTGAAAGCACAACTGTCTTCATCAGGTCTACAAAGACTCTTTGTAATTCAGTGTAAAAAGCTCATAAGAAATCATAAAAAGGTAACACTTGCATAATTATTCTGGGTAATAAAAGAATTGACCAGGTCGTCCCTATGGGCTCGTCTCAGGCTACTGAGTGTAACTCGAGTTTACGCTATGTGTCACCAGAGAGAGTTGACTGAAATAACAAGGTGATTGTGTGTTGTTTAAGGTGTCGCAAGTAACAGTTTACTGCTCCTCCTGCTCTCCTTCCAAGGCTTCTGAGATCAGGCGCTGGGGGTGTAATTAAGTTGGAAATTCCAGTAGTCCAGCAGAATCTGACATGAGAACAATACTTATACGCACACACACATTCACACACTCATTCTTTAACAAATACAGAAGAGATCGGCTTGCTGTCTCCCCAGTTGCTCAGCATCATGGCGGCTCGTTGCTGCAGCCCTTAACCTGAACCAAATGAGTTTTGAACCGCAGCTCAAGAAGCCAATGCTTGTTGCTATTGTTCCTCCTACTTCTGACCAGACAGGAAGACCTCTCAAAATTCTGGGACAACACTTGCATGGGGGGAGAGGGGGTCCTTGGCTCGCTCATTAGACCCCTGGCGCTCCATGCTGCTAACCCCATACAGTGCCACCGCCCCCGACACACACATGGCTTTGGGAGAACTAGTAAGGACCACATTGACTTCACTGGGCAGTCCAGATCATCTCCACCCTGAGGATTGTGGGAAGCTGAGTAATGTGGGATTTTAAAAGGCCTCGTGCAGTCCACAGCAGTATACAGACTCCTCTGGACTATTCCCTGTCTGCCTGCTGGTGCCGAACAGTGAAGCCGGACACCGCTGTCAGGGACGAGCCTTTGGCTGCGGGAAAGGAAGTAAATCTATGTTAAAATGACTGTTAGGTAACAAGTCCCTATGCTACTTCTGTACTAAACTATTAAACGCTTCTATCAGTACATGTAACATTGGATCACAATAATACCATTCACCATTTCTTCCCTAACTAAATTAAGTTGGTTAAATAATCAGAGCACAAAATGTGTTTTGTTTAGAAGCAGGCTTAACAGCTTCAGATGATCTCTACTACTATAAAACTCCAGGCTTCTCTAATATATATAACTGACATGTGAATACATGTAAAAAACTATGATACCTCTCAAATCTGCTTATTTACACTCCAATATTAATACATATAGCCTAGAAAACCCAGCATTCGCCTTTTTGAATCGACTTTAATTTATTACGTAAGAAGTCAAAAAAATGAAAGATGTCCATCATATGCTCTCATGGACTAAGGTCAGCTTTAGTTTTGGTTGACTTTGTGGGGATTAATGTAGCGAATATAAAATTTAAACATATATTATACTAAAATGTGTTTTGGGTGATAAAAAGTACAAAACCCACCTGATGTAAATGGGAGTTGTTGGGCAGCCCTGGCGTCCCTGGAATACTCCGCCCATGCTTCCCATGGATGTTGTTAATGGCAGGTGACTTGGCCACTTTAGGTCTACCTTGTCCAGGTCCCCCTCCTCCTCCTCCTCCTGCTGCTCCTCCTCCTCCAAGTCCTCCTCCACCACCTCCACTGTTAATGCCACTAGATGCAGGTGAGCTTTTGCGCTTCTTGCCTTCCAGGCGCCCATCTGAGTGGTGGCTGAAGCTGGTGTGGTGGTCAGATGAGGACTGGTGGTGAACAAAGGGGCCCAGGGAGAGGGTGGAGTCACTGCTGTTCATCACCACACTCATACGCTTGATGGACTCTGCAGGGCTACCCGAGGGGGGACCTCGTGCAGGGGGCCCTGAGAAGCCACCCACTGAACCTCCAGAAGGCTCAGCTTTGAGGCTAAGTGAGTTGGTCCGCACAGTGGGGCCACAGTTTAGCCCCACACTGTGGACTCCGCTGTGGGCGGAGGATAACGACGATGATGACGTTGATGAAGGACCTAATGAGCTGTGGTGGTAGGTGCTCCCTGAGCTGCCGACATTTGCACAGTTCTTCTTGAAAGAGGAGGAGGAGGATGTGTAGTTGGCATTAGAAGAGGATTCAGAAGAGCCATGGGATGAAGAGAGGAGAGAGCTGTTCTTCCTCTTCTTTCCCGAGGCGAAGCTAGTGCTGCTACTGTTACTGTTGGCTCCACTGCTGTTGGGTATGACAGGTGTGGAGGAGCTGGACCTGAAGGATGATGATGACTTGGTAGTGCTGCTGCTGGAGGAGCGGGACTTAAGTGCCCGGCCTGAGGCTAGGGAAGGAGCTGAAGAAGAAGAGGATGAGGACGAGTGGGCTGAAGGCATCTGCGGCGACGAAGACACTTGTCGGGCCTGCGTGGTGCCGTAGGCCGGGTGCTCAGCCCCGCCCTGTGGGGAGCTGCGGGCATTTAAGGTGGTCCCATAGGAGAGCAATGACTTGCCCTCATAGGATTGGCTATAAGGAGTCTGGGGCAAGGTGGCAGGGGGGCCCAGGAAGCCTGAAGTGGGAGTGCTACCGTGGGAATTTGTGCTTGTCCTATGAGTAGGTGCAACAGAGGAGGAGTTCTCCAAGGCCAAGGGGATTTTCCTGCAACAAAGAAGAACATCATTCATTAGCTTTGACTGTTCACACCTTATCAGGTTTCTGCACACTTAAAAAGCCTTAAATTTGATCTTTAAAAGACTGTGTCCCACTGTTTTATTATGTAACTATGTGTTACATGAAACAAAAGCCCTTCACACATCTTAAATAAACCTGTACATGCCTACTTTTGGTCGTTTTTACTTACAACTTGCTTGTAAAATGATAAAGCAATATGCAATATAATATTACTGCCCAACCCTGGTGCACATCAATAGCAAACACTGCCACCTTAGTCTAAGACTGAACACAGATAAAGTCAAGTCAAGAGTGAGACTTAAAAACATCTTGGCTTAAGATTGAGCACAGCACCCAGCATGTTTTAGTTAAATAGGATTTGTTTGTTTGCTTGTTTTCACTGATCTTATTTGTTCTGTGTTAATGTCAACTTTTTAGTCATATGTGAAGCACTTTGAATTCGATGCATAACTACACAGGCTCCCTCTTTTAATAAAGGTTCCACAAATCATTTTTGTACATTAAAACTTAATTATTAGTATTAGTATTTAGTTTTTAACATTAGCTTCATCTCAATGTTGTTCATAATAATGTTCATTGTAATATTAGCTTCATTTTTTGCTTTTGTTATAGCTGGAGCCACGTCGTCTCGTCTCTCTATGTACCTGTACAGTATACAGCAGAGATGACAATAAAGTTTACTTTGACTTTGATCATTCCTGACACTGTAGTAATCTTTTTTTTGTACAACAGAGAGACAATAAAATCTAAGCTCAACAACTTACTTCCACATCTGAGAGTTGACGTGCTTGTCCATCATTGTGGTTAGGGCACATCGCACTCTGTCCCATCGCCGGTCGAAGGAGTAACAGCCTCTCCCAAACAGTCGACTTCCAAAGGTACAGTACTGGAAACAGAAGGTATAGGCTTCTGATCAATTCTAACTAAGAGAACTCTCATGCTAAGTTTTGATTATTTTTTTAAATCTACAATCCATCATAGTTAAGCTACGGGGTAACTTGACAAAAGAAAAATTGTACAGTGATGGTTCTTACAGCTGCCGGTCGAGGGTGATAACCTGAATAGTGACAGTCCAGTTTGTCAGTGCTGTCTTCCCGCTCCTCGTTCTCCCCCTCATCGCTGGAGGGTCGGGAAAACCCATCAGGTGTCGTTTGGGGATGATGTGGTGACTCGTGGACTATTGCAGGGTCTCCGGAGGTACCACCTCCGTGACTGCTGTTTAATCTGAATTAATCATACAAAATGCTAAATCAGAACTGTGTTTGCTTCACATGTCAGTGATACAGTTTGTCTGGTGTCACTATATGTACAACAAAAGGAAACACTAGAATGTGTCTTGTGAATCACTCACCGTGGAAGACCAGGGCTGTGATATCTGGGCTTGCTAAGTGGCAAAGGCTTGGTGGCATCAGGGGCGGGGCCGTTGCCATGAGCCACTTGGTGGGCATCATGGGCAGTGACAAGGTGGGAGGAGGGGTTTGGGTCCCTGAGAGGGGGATTTTGCTGGGAATGGGGTTGGTGGAGTTCTCTTTCTCTCTCCCGCTCCCTTGCTCTGTTCTTGTGCTCCGCCAGCAACGTGTCAAAGCGCTTCCTACGCCCTGGCACTGCCCTCCGCTGGCTTAAGGAATGTGTCTGATGGGACATTGTTAAGGTCATAGGTCACAAATACTGTTTGGCATAATCACAACCAAGCATTCTTTAAAAGACTTTAACTTGTAATATTCTACAGGTTTATTCCAGTCTAAAATCTAATGAAAAGCCAAACAACAATACTGAATTGATCCTACTAACAAGTATTGTCTGTATATCTAAAGCTTAACATAGCTTATTCCTTTGTGCCACAGAAGCCCATTGTTGTCCAGAAACTATTAAATACCAAACTAATGTCCCATACCACTGCACTGGGTGATATGTTCCAGTGCACCAAATCTGTAACTGAAAACAGTCCCTGACAAATCTATATCTCAGCACTATATATTATTATTTTTGTGAGAATACAGTGCCCAGACTGCACGAAACCTCTGAAGCTGATGGCACGTGTCCTAGAAACACCAAATCTCAACTGTCAGCTGCTGCCAGGGGAGAACACCCACCCAGCAGCTTAAAGCTCAGAAACTACTTCCACAAGTCTGTTCAGAAACTTCATGTCCCAAAAAGAAAATATTCACAAGTAGTGAGATTTGTTCCTGTAATGGGATTTGGCAGCAATTTGAAAATCAAAGATCATTGCCAGATTTGTGTTCTAAATAAAACATTGCATTAAACTAACACTAAATAACACAAAAGACAGAAAGACAGGTTACCTTGCATGTTAGAGATCTTGTGCATGGTTTCCTAGCTGTCAAATCCACAACGCCACAGTGGATATCTGGATTGAACTCGCGTTCTGAAGGCACAGAAGAAGAGTGAAGAAGAACTGTTAACTACATACACTGTGTCAAATCAATGTCTCTGTTGTCCTCTGCTAAACAGCAAGTTGTGTGGGTAAAAATGTCATATTCTAAACAATTTAATATATAAAATGACAAAAAAAAAAAAACAACAGTTTTTAACATGTAGCTCACCTGTCACTTTCTTGCTAATGTGGCGTCTGCTACTGGCACTGTCCTGCTTCTTGTCTGAGAGGACTGAGAGGTGGCCCTTGCCATTAGGAATCTGACCCGGGGCCAGTAATGGAGGCTTTGGTATGGAGGGACAGTTAAGGCCTGGTTTAAGGGCAGAAGAGGAGGAGGAGGTGGTGATGGTGGTAGTGTTGGAGCTCACAGTGGTGCTAGAGGAAGATGTGGAGGAGGATGAGGTGGTGGCGGGGGCAGATGGGGTCTGCACCAGCTTAGAGTCCACTCTCAGATGCATCTTCTCCACTTTGACAGCCGGAGTGAGGCTGGAAGAGAAGGTTACAGAGATGAAGAGGGCGGCAAGGAGGAAGCTGAGAGTTAGAAACACTGAGCCAGTGAGAAACGTATGATAGGAGACAGATGTGCACAAATGGATGGAGCTGGAGAACAAAACAGAAATCTCATATAATCCATCATTTATCATAGACTTGAGTTTAAAAAAAAAAAGTGTTTTAATGTTTCTCTTACAAATTCAAACACACATTTGAATAGCTTGTTGTAGCCGCTTAAATAAAAAATAAAAGTTGACTGATATAGTATATTAAGCTATTTACATCCTTAAAGATTAAATAACCAAATAGGAATGTCGTATTTGGATGATGGAGTCAATTCAATACACAGTAGAAATAACTATATTTCATCAGATCAAGAGAAAGTTGCTGATCCTGCTTACCGATACAAGATTCTGGCCTCATAAACCAAACCGGGTACAAAAAGGGACAATTGCCTGGGTTGAAACTGATGCATCATCTCTACCAGCAGACACATTTCTATGGTCATGGTTATATTAATATCGCCTTTTAAACTATGATTAAATTACATATTGAGGCTGTGCTATATTGTATTTGTTATATTGTGATGCTGTAGTTGCATGATGAGGTGTCTGCAGACACACCTTAATGTTAGCATCTCACATGTGTAAACATCTGTGAAACGCAAGTTGTTTCGGAAACCAGCACGAACATCAGAAAAAACTGATGGAGGCAGGAGCATCCCTAGATACAACATACTGTTAAAAATATATTTTTAGCAAATTAGTTGGTTTAGTTTACTTAAGATAGATACTACTGTCTACTACTACTATCATTCACGTCATTACTGTAAAAATGTTTAAATATCATCATATAGTTCTAAGTCTCTATCGCTCACATTGTTAATGTTGTCAACCAAAATTTTGAGAATTATTTGTTGACTAAGGTTTGTTTAATGAGTAAATCATAATGACAACGATAATTTAAAAAATATTGTAACAAAAATTAGGACAAAATCTCTGTTCAGTACACCATGACAAATAAAGACGGGATAAAATCAGTGACTGTTTTTCAGCAGACAATGCAGCTCAATCTCCATCTAAAAGCACTAAAGGTTGTTTCTTCTTTTTTGCTAATCATTTGCATACATTCGGCTGATCGGTGTAATTACTCACTTTAAAGCTCCTCACATATTGATGCCGTCATTTATATTGACATAAACACTGAGTTGCTGTACCAAATGAAACTGCTTTTCTTTCCTCTTTAGCTGAGTGATTTTTTAAGGTTATTTTCTTTAGCATTTTAGCCTTTATTTCATAGCTTGACCACAGAGAGTCTGACAAGAAACATGGGGAGAGAGGACGTGACATGCAACAAAGGTCCCCAGAAAGACTGAACCAGGGATGTTGCAGTTATGTGACATGCACAATAACCATTAGGCTACCAGTGCTCTCTGGTGTGATCATTTTAACTAGACAACAGCTAAGCCAAGGAAATGTGTCAGAAGCAAATTCATTTTTATTTGTTAACAATTAAAGTGCTCTTAATTAGGCAAGTTATTATTAAAATGGCATCTTGTGCAAAGAAAGCGCAATTTCAAATGGCAATTTAATTATAAAAACAATTATTCTTGCATACCTACTCCTGGTATTTATCACCATATTGCACAACCCTAGCAGCACACTGCAAATGTTGCATAATGAGACTTACATCTTGTCCTGCTGGAGCACCCTGATTGGTGCAACAGTGGGTCTTCGCTGAATGCCTGGCAGCTTCTCTTTGGGTGGTTTGAGGAGTTTGAGATTGGAGGAGGACAACGTTGAAGAGGAGGACAAACTAGATCCAGCAGCGGAAGGTCTTCCTCCACTCGCCACTCCAGCAACAGCCCCTGAGCTCAGCCCAGACCCAAGCCCACTGCCACTGCTCCGGTTCCTGCCTGGCACGGAGAAGGGCAAAGTGGAGGCTGGCTTGCTGGCTGAACTGTGTCTTCTCTCTGGAGTGAAAGCATAAATCAAGATGACGCTGAAACATTACAATTAACTAAATTAGATGATCAGAAATGAGGCATCAGAAAGAGTTCACAGAACACCACAACAAACTAGTCTATATGGGCAAATCTGTCAATAATTGGGCCCCAAACCAGGAGAAAAGACAAGACACATGGGAGCGAGCAGTGAGCAATTTACCTCAACAACAAAACAGCAATATTTGTGATTCATGCCAACTTAGCCTGAAATAGAACGGGTCAACAGGTCAAGATCTTCATTTCCTGCCTGAGCTCCTTAGAACAGTTACTTTGCAAACTGATAAAAGGCAACATGACAGCAGAAAAGGTTAGGATGGATGGAAAGACAAAAATAGAATGAAGAAAAAAAAAAATACAACCACTGACTGCTTGCACCCATAACTAAATATCTTTATCATTGAAAAACACAAACACAACTTAGGGTACTGTGTGCTACTACAATAATCAGAAGTGCTACTACAATAATAAGAAGTCCTGCATTTTCATAGAAAGGTTGTCACCAAATTCCCTCTTTATTTCCACTACAGTTTCACCACAACACAGACTTGACCAAGTTCATTAACTGCCACACCATAAGAGGAGAGAGAGAGAGAAATACACATCCAGACATAAAGAGAGCAAGATGTGTTCAGGAGAAACCAGCGACAATAGGTCAACCTGACCCTCTTGTTGTCAACACTCTGGAGCATAAGCACAATGGCAAAGAATGAGTTGAGAATGTAAGAGGATACAGCTTCAGGAGCACCAACAGATTTTGATAGAAAGCATCTGCTGCTAGATACCACAGTGGGGTGTGGTGAACTTTTTTTTTTATTAGGCTCCACGGTTTAGTTGGGAAATGGGCTGTAAGCCAACACTCAGCCTCAGCAGGTGACCTGCAAACAAGTCTGCTGCAGCAGAAACAGTGGAGGGAATACTAACACTCATGCATCTCCCTCAGTTCTCAACACACGCAAACACACACACCTTCAAACTGTTCAGCCTTTTTCCAGTTCCCCTTTTCAAATGTATTTAGAGTGCCTCTTGTCACCTAAGGGCCTTTCTCTACACCCATTAACAACACTCCACACAATCTTCCCTCCCACTTCTTGGCAGCTGAGTAACCCGTAGGCCCTCCTTTTGCTCCATCCCTCCCACCTTTCCCTGCTGTCTTGTCCTGTCTCGATCACAGTCAACAGAATAACTGGCAGACAAAGTCGCACCAGGAAACCTCAGCGCGAAGCTCACTGCTCGGTCCACAATAACAGTGAGAAAGGAGAGCCAATACCAGTTGCATAGAAGAGGAAAACAAGAAGAATCAAAAAAATGTGGTGGGAAAAAAACAGACACAAGAAATAGGAGGAGCCTTATTGTGCTCTTTCACACTGTCAAACAGTTGGATCAGTGCTAAGGGAAATCCCTGGCTGAGGGAGTGAGAGAAAAACATCAACGTACGAGTGTGACGGTCTTTACTGTCTCCACAGGCACCATGTTCAAATCATAACACAGGCTTGTGTGAGCAATAAAACAAGTACAACAATGACCTTGTTCTTATTGTAAAATAATAAATATGCTTAATTTAAATGCTATCTAAGCTCTCAAAGTGCATGAAACAAAACTGTGTTCTGCCTTGGCAGTGCGTGTAAGCAGAGTTGTGAGGAGACAACTTTGTGACAAGTTCACAAATGAATTCATAAAAGCGGCAGTCAAGCTTCCTGTTCTGCAGTGTGTGTCAGACCTGCTGGGATCTGCCTCAGCCAAGAAGTAGTATAAACACCTGACGTGAGACAGATGGGCTCAGAGAAGCTTGCTAAAATCATATTGGGATCATCTTGACGGTGGTGAGGTTAATGCCTTTCCCCCACGTTAACGTCAGAGGGTGGTCTTCCCAAAATGGCTCCAGAGTGGACGATGTCCACAGCAAGAGTAATTGTATGCACAACCAACAATTAATCTGCAACTATTTTGATTATCAATTGACTGTAAAATACAATTATCAAGCAAAACGTACCAAACATTCTCAGGTTAAAGTTTCTGTATGTTTTTATTAGTTTTTTTATACACTATTCTCTGTCAAATTAAAAGAGACTAATCAGTCTTAAAACTATACTGATGTGTCCATATGTACACGAGAACAGGGTTTGGTTGCTCTAACTATTCCTACTCTTCACTCTGGCTCTCTTCTGGGTTTTCACCCAAAATGTTACTACACTGCTTAAAATAGGATATCGTTCTGTGGAAAAATACACAATACAAGTTTGGCCAAACTGAGCATTACAACTAAGGTAAATCGATTTGGCATCTTTCAAAGATACTGTCTATTTACTGTCTTTTTATTTCCCTGAATAGTAATTCCTTGCTGAGGTTATGAATTAGAAATACTTTCTGGTAGTTGCATGTTTAACGTGCCTTTACCTCATTAAGATTTGCCGTTTTATTTACATAAATGATCGTCATTTTGGCTTTGTATGATGCTGTGTTACTTCCCTGTTGATGCTCTGCTTCTGTCTGTTCTTGGCCTTTGCTGCAGCTGCCTTCAGTTCCTGCTTGTTTAGGGGTTGCTGACTCAAATCGTCAGTTGCACCAGATGTTCAAAAGTTAAAACTTAGCCTAATTGTTCTCTCTACTAAATGGAGTCTTACACATGACTATATTGCAGTCAGATAAAATAGTAACTAAAAAGTGATTGGCTAATAGGTATTGATATCCAATCACTACAAAATATTTACACACAACATCTATGACTAAAAATATGAAATAAAAAATATGCAGGGTGCCGTTAATTAAGATTAGGAACAGAAATTGGCACTGGGTGAAAAAGATCTGGACTGCTGCATCCCTAATAACACATTACAGAAACCGGCGACAAAAAGTGTAAAATCACTGTCAAATCACTGCTTATTTTTGTGCTTGAACTCCGTGAACCTGTGCACAGTCTGCATCAGCAATACCACCCTGTTCAAGATGTACACAGCCACATGCTGTGATGGGGTCAGCATTGTTTTACATTACATAGTAATGCCCTCCAGTGTCCGTCGACTTCTTATTTAAATCCACAGGCAGGAAACCTCAACTGGATGTTGTAGTACATAAGTAAAAGTCTGCTCCAGATAAGCTTGTATAAGGAGTCCTTTCTTTTGTGTGTTGTTGACAAAGTAGCAAGGACAGTCACATTAGGAGCCGTGTATTATACCCCCCTCTTGTGGCTGAACTTAGCAACTGTAAGTGCTGTCAAGCCTCATGGTAAATGCACCTCACTGAAAAGACCACAGTGGCTGTAACTCCATCTACATTAAGGACAAATTAGTCAAGCTATAAGAAGAGAATGCTCTCAGAGATTTCTCATTCAGATGCTGAGAGGGAATACAGTGATAAGACTATCACTTTGTTCTGGCCTGAACCAACTCTAAGAAATTTTGTCCTCGTCAAGTGACTTAAAGCTACACAGTGTAACTCTTTTCTATTTTTGTAGAAATATGCTTATGTGCAGAAGTGATGTCAAAAGCTCGTGTCACCCAGAACCAGTGAACAACCTGGCAGCAGTGAAGGGTAAAGGTGTATTCACATTATCTCAGACAAAGCAGCGCAGCGTTTAAGTGCGCCTCATCTATGTTGCGTATGTAGTGTGCTGCACCAGCTCTGTGTGGACTTCAGCGGAGCATGACAGTGCTGCAATGGGTTGTAATGTCAGTTGTAATGAAAGGAAAATTAATTAGCCTATTTTATCGGTACAATAAGGCATTACCATCATATTGAGACCAGGCAACACAGATGGTCTATTTTAATCGGTGAAATATTAGTTTGCAGATACATCTCCCAAGACTGTCAAAACAACTGTTTGAGTTTCTGACACACAGCAATCTACTGCTCCACTCCCATTCTGTCCCACACACAAAAGTTGGCTGGTGGATAAAAAACATTTACATGAGGAGAGACTTGCAAAGGATGACTCCAACATGCAAGCTGTGGGATAAGGGCAGCAAAATAAGGCGGTCAGATTTTTGCGCTAGCCCAACTAGTCGTGTGTTATTAAACTTAACTTAGCCTTACTCCAACTCTAACGTTATCCAGTTATTTCTGCCTACTCCCGATGCCTTGGTGGTCCTTGAGTCTCAATGCTTCTCCATCAACTTCTCACCACACATATGTTGCTGGAGGAATTTGATTGCATCAACTCTGAGTCTGAATCACGTTTTACATGTGCAAAACTAGCAAACCGAGGTGCCTACAGCTGTGTAAAATGAATACTTGAGCGTGATTAGGGCAGGGTTTTTTTTAGTTTGTGTGTAAATAGTCAGAGGCATCTTAAAGAAGAGCCAGTGAATATAACTATATTTAGAATATGTAGAAAACCCAACAATCCCACATCCCACATAAAAAGGGCTTCTGACGCTAATGTAGTCTCTTGCTCATCGACATCAAGGTTTGAACATTTTCAGTACAGCAACAGCAGAGCTAAATCAGTTAGGTTTAACTTTCTTTGTCCAGTTTCACTAACATCCCTCACAGGTTTCACGCAAAACCCACGGGTTAGCGCAGAGTGTCTGTATGTGAAGCAGCTTCTCCAATTAATTAAATTAGAGAAGCCCTCACAACGGTTAAATTTGAAGCATTCGTATTTAATGTAATTTCATAAGAGTAATACCTGAAGAGCTGTACAGAGTGTAGTGGAGCAGGAAGGAGAAAGGGTGGGTGGAGAAGAGTGTATGGATTTTGATGCTCATGCTGATCCTAGCTTGATTCCTAAAAGTTGCACACTCTAGCTTCAGCTTAAAAATACTATTATAAATTCTGATTCAAAATAAACAGCCCTATATCACAGAATGTGGTACTTCTCACATGCAGCTATGGTCGCTATAATCACTTTATTGACTACACTGATCTATAATTAATACATTTTGTTTAGCACTTTAAAGATCCAACACTGAATCGCATACGCAGACGTGCCGAAATATCAACAAAGGAAAAGTGGTGGGAGAATACAAAAAAAAAAAAGGCAGAAGTAAGATCACGGTGTGCGAAATATCACCAGCAGCCTTACAGTGTTCAGAACTACTGCTGTACTCTTAATATGTACTAGCAACTTAAACCCTTCCTTGTACCAGATCACCAATAAAATATGAGTATTAAGCCTAACTCCGCATGAACCACAACTGAATATATTTATGTATATTTCTGTACGTGCATGACACTTACCATAGTGTGCTTGGAAGGCTTGGGGCTTGACTACCTGACCGCAGTGGCTGCACATCACCAGGTAGAAGTCGTCCTGTGCGGGACACTGGCCAAATATGGGCATGTCTGTACACAGAAAAACAATCAACCAAACAGGGCACAAGTCAAGGAGAGGCAAATAAAATAGACATGTGTTCACCTGGTGCCCTAGTTTGCAGTTGTATCTACACTGAAACACCTACAGAATCATTTGTTGTCATAACACTGTCATAACTCAAGAGATGTAATTCCAGTTTGATGGCATCATCTTTTTTGCATAACAACAAGAGAGAAAAAAATAAAGATCTAGAGAAAATAGAGAGAGACAGAAAGAGCTCACTCAACACAACCTAATGAGTAAATATAGATCACTCTCAAGTACTTGTCCCTGTTCACCATGGAGAACAAGCTGTAGTGATAAGAACCAGGGCAGAGCCAGCAATCCAAAGGTTGCCTGCTGTCAAAGAATGTGTCCCAGATATAAACAAAAACAACACACACGAAATGTATATAGTACAGTGTGGATGACTTGTGACTTTAAATAATTTCAGAGCAATTATTGAGGAGTAAAGTTCTGCAAGGAAAATGTTTAACCCTCCTGTTTTTTGTCTTCTACTGGTAACTTCTCCCATCTTTTATGTGCTAATAAACTGAATGTCTTCGGGCTTTGCATTGTTGGTCAAACAAAACAAGCAATTTGAAGACATCACCTCAGGCTTTCGGTCATGGACATTTTTCACTCTATTGTGATTTTATACATCGACCAATTAATGACTAGATCATGAAAATAATTTACAGCCTAATCAATAATGAAAATATGAACTTTCAGCTGCACTACCAACCAAAAAGATTATGGTTTTCATAAAAGTTGCATATGATTTTAAATTCATAACACATTTTCATGAGTCAGAATTCATCTGAGACCTCCTCACTTAAAGCCAACTCATGCTTAACAAAAGAACACAGAATAACATTGGTATATGGGGTAACAAAATGTGAACACACAAAGTCATGAACACTATAAAAACATCTGACAACTCATATGCCATTACAGATTTCAAGATTTTCTTTTTTCTTCCTTCGAAACACAAGAAGGGACCGTAGAACGGCACAGAGGAAGTGCACAGTTTCCAGGTACACAGTCACGAAAAACCATGAATGCTAAGGTACATGAGCACATGTCTCCAGCATCACTAGCCACACAACAGCACAAACCAAACCATGCACTTCACAAGCCACTCTAAGACAAATCAGATGGTAGTGTCACTCCTCACCAGAATGTGATCAAAATTTACCCTGGTGCAGAAAACCAGAAACCACCTGATTAGGGAGGCTAATTAATTGCCTGGGGTGTTATGACGAGTTGAGCAGAGGAGAGGACACAAGAGGAGAGAAACAGAACCCCTCTCCAATTCGTACTTCACCATAGCTGTCAAGGGTTCTCCAAACACCACTGGCTGAGGCTGGAAGGGATGAGGGTCATTAAGCAAAGACCATATAAAAGGGTCTACCTGGCGGGTTTCCTGTGTGTATGAACTGACAAGCCTGATGCTACTTAATGTGTGGCAAAGCCTACTTTGCTAAGTGTCTAATTCAACAGCAATGGAGATAAATTACTTATTTTCACTGTGGCTGGGGTCTTCAGGAAGGCTGCCTGTAGGTTCTGGGCAACTTTTCTGTTCTACATGACTGTTCTCCAATTCTGTCTGTAAGTGATTTGCCTGTACCACTAGAAAATTAAAGTTACAATGAAAGAACAAACATATGTGCTAAATCAATAACTTCCCATGTATTCTCTATTCTTTATTGAAACAAGCCCAGAGCTGTGGAGTCCAACAGGCAAACCACAATTCCTTGCTGGATCAATAGCAAGGCCAGACGAGACTCATTCCCAAACTGCTGCTGTTGTTCACTTGGAGTGTTGTCCAGACTGGTTACTCAACTACAAAAGCGGTATGACTAGATCACCCTGCCACATTCAATGCACTGGCAGTGAGTGCACTGTACCACTAAAATGGGCTGGCTTCAAATGTGGTGTAATGCCACTGTGCATGTCCCATTCTCAATCTCTATTTTCTTCTTGTGCCAAGAGAAAATGAAAAGGACAGAGAGAAAGAAATCACTGTGGAGGACAAAAAAGAAATGGAAAGCGGTAAAGCCACACAATAAGCATGATGGAGAGGAGAATAAAAAACAGAGAAACAAAGCAGAGGAACAGGCCTCAGTGAGACAAAGATAGTGAGCAGAAGACCTGCGCTCAAGGAGGAGTCCAGTTAATTTCAGTATCCTCATCCATGGCAGTGATGAATGATCTAGGTGAAACAGTAGCAGCTCTGGCTGTGTCTGAGCTGCACACACTGGCTGGCTGAATCTGACCAGTGGCTGACACTACATTTCCCAGCTTCCCTGAATGTGACACTACCACTGTAAAATTTTGATAACGCAAAGACAGGTGACGAGTTGATTCATCAGTCTTTAATTGCCATACATTTTTACAATGTGTGTTAATCATCCGTGTGTGTCAGAATGGCAGTTACACCACAGGAGGAATCTGGTGGTGAGTCATGGCGGAGAGGTGTAGTCATCCACTTGTAATACCCCCACTACACACACACACACACTTCTGTGAACAAACACGTCTGCCACTAGCTGTTGATCAGCCCCATGACACAAACAACAGTAACTCAAAGATTCTGCCAAATGACAGAGACAAGTCAGTTGTATGGCAAGTGACCTAACAGTCCTGAATTTCAAATGACCCTTCTGCATCTCTGCTTTCCTTCTTGAAAGCATTTTTTTTTCAGACATCATCTGTTAGCATCAATGTGTAGTTGTTGACTTGTCTTATGTAGATCACACTATGTTAAATATTGCGTTCTATGCCATACTGTATGAGCTACAAGTGTGAGTATGGATACAGGCCACCACACTGACCAATGCAAATGCACAGTGGATAAGTGCCGTTACAAGTAGTGTGAAATTAACCCTTTACTGTATAACTGGTGACATAACAAGGACAAAGATAAAGCAACCAAAGTGAAAAAATATCTTCCAACACATGCACTTTCCACTGATTCACCTGAATCAGAATCCTGTCACATTCTGTGACAATTATTCACACCACAGTAAAAGCTATTTCGCTGACTGCAGCATAAAGGAGGTTATAGTGTCTGGAGAAGAGGATAATTTTTTTCTCTGCCTAATTATGCAAACATACTAAAATTTGGCGCTACAAGTGAGATAAAGATTATTGTCACATTTGAAGTAAAGCTAGAAAAAAAATCTGCATCTTAATTTTAGTGTCCTACTCACTGCAACCACTATCCCATAACAGCAAGGTCATATTTGACATGGCCCGCTCATACGTCCTTGAGCAAGAGATAAAAATTCTCACTGCAAAATGATTAAAGTTATGTGAGGACTTCTTGATGAAACACACAAAGTGTAAAAATAAACATACCATCTTTGTGCGTGTGTTTAGATTTTTAAGAAGGCTGCCCAATTTACTGCGTGAGATTAGATAGCATTAGCGTAGCCTAGCTTCATTCATTAAATGAACTAGTCTTCAAACTACAATGACTCTATTACTGTAATAACAAAGTCATCATGCTTTCATTTAATTCTAGGTTAAATGAAAAAGTTTGTCTTCAGCTCAGTCTGATGTCAAGCTCAGGCTGTGTGGTGTGTTCTACGAGCCAGGAGAACATCATCATGATAGTTGATCTGTAATTAAACAAAATGCCATTTTATTGGTATTTCACAATGGTGGCGAAGCTTGTTCTAAATCCAGGCCTGCCGGCAGGACAAATCAGCTAGCGCTAATCAAGGTGTTTCCAAAAATAAAATTGCAGTACAAAGTGCTGTGAAGCATCACTCTGTGGCTCAGAAGCCAGGTGATGTGTGCTTCTGACATTGTGGGTTTTATCACTTACATCAGAAGACGTCCTTTCCCTTTATTCTCCCATGACGAGACCTTTCTGTGTTACTGGCTATAATGACTTTAACCTTCGTTAAAAAAAAAAAAAAAAACATTAGCTAAACCTATAATATATGTTTCGACTTCTGAGAGAAAAACAGAATTTACATTTGTCCGAGCTGTGTAAATTAGTTATCTAAATGTCATGATGGTTATAAGAGTATAACATTTATATGTTATCTTAACATTTGATCCTCATACAATATTAATTGAATATGTGGTTACAAAGACTATAGTTGTTCACTTTTTATGTTGAGCTAAAGGAACTATGACTAAAAAGGGGCTTTTACAAAGACTATGGTTGTTTCCATTTGAGGGATCTCGTTTTGAGAAATCATACAGGGTTCTATTTATTGACTGATCTTTGATACTTTACAATTTTACAAGCAAAAGTGCTTGCTGTTGTGTTATGCTTGTGGGGAGACAGGAAATATGGTGAGAGGTTTCATATGTAAAATGGCAGAAATGTGGATGCTGAACAACAAAGTCAATGTAATGTATTCTTAAAGCTGAATATGGCATTGAGTTACAATGTTTGGGCCTGTACTCAACTACAGTGAGTCTAAGTTGTTAACCATTAAGTTATTTTAGGGGCATATGTAAATGTCAACTACCGCTACGACTAACACACACGTTTCACTGATTATATCCGGTTGTCCAGTCAATTTATGATGCACACCATTTACAGCAGCTTTACATTTGTCCGAACGACGCGTGTAAAGTGTTTGAATCCAGGTGTGTGCAAACCCCCAGAACCAAAATACACCTTTGGCCCTAGAGGGAAAAAAAAAACACTCACCTTCTCTGCACAAACGCATGGCTTCTCGATTTTTCCCCAAGTCTTTGAAACTTTCCTCCGATTCAGCACCTGAAAATGAGGCGATCCGACACACAGACAAATAAATAGTTGCACTTGCTTGCCTGCCCGTGCTGTTGCTACCAGTAGCGTTTCTTCATATTCTACCAAAAACTGCATGCAATCGGCCAAAAAAGGGACGGGACTGGCAACTGTCGCGCTCTACCTCGCTTTCTCGCGCACATTCGGGACGATGGGTCACTCACCGTCGTTGCCGTGGAGTTTGGCGGCGTCGACCCAGTTGCTCCAAGGCTGTCCCAGCATTATTTCTGGACTAGGCAAGGATCTCCGCTCCGCAACAGTCGCCATTGCTGTGGAGCCTTCTCCCCGCTGGATCTGCTGCTGCTGCTTCAGCTGCTGCCTGGCCGCTCGGCGCTGTTCCCCCCTGACGTCATCCTCGGCCCTTTCCGACATTCTTTCCGCTACAATGTAACAACACAAGAGTCAGCGCTGCTCGGGCTCGGGATAGGAGGACTTTTTTCACTGATTGACACGGGCAAACGTGTGTTGTTTCACCGCACCCGCCCCTCAAAAACCCTCTGTGTGTGGCCAGTAGACAAGCAACAAGTACAAAGCTTTTACAACATTACATTTCCCCATAAAAAACTAGCTCACTAGCTGGTTAACTGAAGGTTTCTGGGTTCTTGGCTAGCTTTAACTTTAATGTCTTACATTAAATGCAATGTGTAACTACTTACTAGCTTACTAAATAGCCTATGATGTACACATTCTCTCACACAGTAATGTATACAATTTTATAATTTATACTAAAATCTACATCATTTACATAATGTTATAGTATTCTAAAAATGCATATAGCCCACAATACAAATGTACACGTATAAAATTGTTTTGCAGCTGTATGTCAGCTCTGCTAACTGCTTGGATTTTAGAATATTTACAGCACAGTTGTGAAAATTCACAGTCTCTCTTAAATGTTCACAATAGCAACAGTTTCAACATGTGGTCAATCCTTTAGTGTAAATTTGTAATTCTGGACTGTATAAATCAATAAAATAATTAATTTCACTGTAAAAAAAAGAAAAAAAAGAAAAGAGCATTGAGATTACAACACAATAAAAATTTGAGTTTAACACTAGTGTGTGCCTGCACCACACTTACTGATTATCAAAATATTCAATTTCTTATTTTCCTGCACTGAGAGATTATAAGCACCTAAAATCTATGGTACTACATATAGGCCATGAGAGGACACAATATAACGCAAACCAAGAGTCAAACGTCATATTTTGTATAATATACAAATAATATACTAGATAAGATGAATGAGCATAACAATGTTTTACTGCCTTATTGCTCAATATACTTACTCTTAGAGTCATATGACATATTATGCTTTGTCAATGCATATTTAGGACAATTGATGTGAGTCCTCACACAATGTGGGAGAAAAATATTTACAGGTCAACTCATTTTTAGATGGATCACCAGCTGTTATTTTGGCAGTGAAATAAAGACTCACAGCTGTCTTTACTGTAAATTAAACAAAATACATTAATGTAACATTCAATGAGACTCACTTGTTGAGCCTGTTTTTCAAATGTGCAGACAGTTATCCACAGCCAAGTTTTTCTTTACTTTCACTTTCAAAGTGATATGTTTTTGTGATCATACACATATTTGACTGAGAAAAGCTGACACTCAAGAAGGCAAAAAATTGAAGTCAGTATAGTCAGAATGGTTTAGTGCTTCATGCTATGTAACAGTTTTTTCAAATCATCTCCTTAAATCACAACCCTCAGTTTGACAGAACAGCAAGAGCACTTTATGCAGCTTCCTATGCTCTTTGCTTATACCAAACTGGGGCTGTGTGAAAACAACAACCTTTAATAAATAGCAGAAAATGTTCAATGCATTCCTGTTTGACATGCAGCATGAAGAGCTGAATTATTTTAACCGTCTGTTGTTAGTTTCAAGTGTACAGTTCAGAAACCTGGCAATATTTAGACCAAGACTAAATAAATACAAATTAAGAAGCATGTCCTGAAGATGTTGATTCATTCTATCAAACTGTTCAAAAAGAGATAAACATTAATAACTCCACTATTAACATAGAAAAACAAGTAGCATATGTTCATAGCATGACGATGTTGATCTTCAGCATGTAGCCTTCGTAATGAAAATTGGCTACTAGGAACTCTTAAAATAATCAAACCACAGACTGTAGAAAAACATGACGTGAGCGGATATAACATGATTCTGTAAATCAAATAGGTTTAAGTGTTTAGAGTCATAGTAGGTTATTTCCTTTTGAAAAATACTAATGTTTGAACTACATTCACCAAACATTTAATATTTCAGATGGACTTGAATTGACTGTTCTACATTAACTCAGTGGTATACATACAACATATCAAATGATCACTTATACTAACCATATATATTATATTAACCAACACACGCATTTCCCAGTTGTTTTTAATCTCTGCCACAAATTACAAAAAATAGTTATAAGTTCATATGGATTTTCTTATAAAGTCTACATTTCTAGTGCAAATTAATTGCGTTCTCTAATACACAATTTAATTCATTTTGTTCCCAGTGTTTGAACTCATCGCTAGAGAGTGAACATCACACACTAAATATATACACTCAACGACAAGGAAAATAAACACTACAATATTAGTCAGTCCAATACAAGTTTTTTTCAAAAGTACATACTATGTTGGTGAAACATACAGTCCTGTGAAAAAGTATTTGCATGTTTCCTTTTTTTGTATATTTGTCACACTTTAATGATTTAGATCAAACAAATCTTAATATTACACAAAGATAACTCGAGTTAATACAAATGATTATTTCATTTATTAAGGGAAATAAGCTGTCCAAACCTGTCTGACCATATATGAAAAAGTAATTGCCCCTTAAACCTAATAACTGGTTGTGTCACGGTAACTGGCAATGACTCTTTCATATCTCTGTGAAGGAATTTTGCATGAACACTCTGCTTAAGGTCATGCCACAGCATCTCAATCAGATTTTAGTCTGAACTTTGACTATGCCACTCCAAAATCTTAATTATTATTTTTTTTTTTTTTGCCATTTAGAGGTGGACTTGCGGGTGTGTTTCAGATCATTGTGAGCTTGAGCTCACAAACTGATGGCTGGACATTCTCCTTCAGGATTTTCTGATAGAGAACAGAATTCATGGTCTCCTCAATTATATCAAGTCATTAAGGTCCTGAAGCTACAAAGCAGCCCCAGACCATCACACTACCACCACCATATTTGACATGATGTTCTTTTTTTGAAATGCTGCCTTAGTTTTACACCTGATGTAACGGGATGTACACTGTCCAAACAATTCAGCTTTTGTCTCATTAGTCAACTGAATATTTGCTCAAATGTCTTGAGGATAATCAAGATTTTTTTTGGCAAATGTGAGACGAGCCTTTGTGTTCTTTTTGCTCAGCAGTGGCTTTCGCTTTGGAACTCTGCCATGGATGCCATTTTTGCCCAGTCTCTTTCTAATTGTTGAATAATGAACACTGATCTTAACTCAGACAAGTGAGTTTGTAATTACTTTGTTCCTCATCTGTTCTTGAATTTCTTTATATTGCAGCATGATGTGTTGCTTTATGAAATCTTTTAGCATGCTTCACTTTGTCAGACAGCTTCTATTAAGTGATTTCTTGATTCAATAGGTATGTCAGTAGTCAGGCCTGGGTCTGGCAAGTGAAACTGAACTCAGCTTTCCAAAATATGTGGCTGATCACAGTTCATTCATGATTTAGCAAGTGGGGGAAATTACTTATTAACATACCGCCAGGCAGGTTTGGACACCTTTTTTCCCTTAATAAATTAAATCATTATTTAAAAACTGCATTGTGTATTTACTTGTGTTATTTTTGTGTAATATTAAATTTTGTTTGATGATCTGAATCATTTAAGTGTGACAAATATTTAAAAAACAAACAAACAAAAAAGCACACACACCCACCAGGAAGGGGGTAAATACTTTTTCATGTTTTCTGAAGTTTTGTTGTTGTATTGGATTATATTTTGTTTAATATTAATCTCACTTTCAATGTCTGCAACCCAACACAGCATCAGTACAAACTGAGGGTGACATAATTTTTCCTTTTGCCATTTATAAGCTATCTTTCCTCCACACACCTATATCACCATGATCAGTACACATGAACAAGTTGTGTTTTCTTTCTCTCTTATATTCGGATATTCACAAACAAGCAAATGTTTAATTTTGCCGTTTAAATTAAATAATAATTAGTTATTTATTTTAAATAATTTACTACAAATCCAAAGGAAGTAAACTGAAAACATGACAGGTAAATACTGTACAGCTATTCAAACTAATCATCAACATATGTCATAATGAGTAGCTGTGAGAGCTTACCTTGGAAAAATAAGATAAAAGGAACTTATTTTTTACTCAATCAGTCGATCCTCATCAGTTTGGGTAATTGCTGGCTGCCACGCACACTGGAGAGGAAGTCTGGAGACACACACAAGCCCACACACACACAGACAAGCATTGAGGAAATACGAGTCAGTATCAGGCCATTTGTTATTTTGTTTCCTGAAAAAGTGAACAGGGAATTATAAAACTGTCTAGAAGGTAATGCTTTCTCCGTAGGCCTTGTCATGAGAGTCACCACTATGCAGTAATCCAATCCATTAAGTGTCATCCCTAACCACCACCATAATCCCTTGTAAAGACTGAATCCATACCCTTTTATCATTATTTTTGGTGTCTTAACTTATGCAAAAACATATTTTGATATATTCTTGTAGGTAGCCAATGGCTTGATTACGGAACACACAAATTCATAACAACAATGACTATACTCATTATACTCCTCTGTATGATTTAAAACAACTTATTTTTGTATTAAAGAGCTAGAATACTTCAGAAGTCGTATCCCATGCTTTTGCTGCAGAATAGTAAATCCTCTACTTTAGCCTACTATAGCCCAGGATCAAACCTGATTAACTTCATTTTTTACTTTTGAACATAACTTGCCATAATCAGTGTGTTAACTGTATATAATTTGGGAAAATGCTACAAGTGTCACATGAATGCATGGGTATGAGGGGTTCAGTTCAAATTTGCTATGTTGTCCACTACAACAATGCCATTTTGGGAAGACTGTAGAGAAACTATCTAAAGAAAACAAAGCTGTTAGTGTCAAACTTTGGTCAGAACTTAAATACAGTTCATAGAAAAAATGCTAGTAAGAAACTGCTGGAATTCAAGAAACATTTTAATCTAGATATTTTAACTGCTACAATGGGCATGCTACTGAATTATAATCTCAGAAATGCTGAAACCTAGGTTGGGCAAGGCTGTCTGCGGCAGGTATTGTGGATGTGGATGTTATATTCTTCGGTATCAAGAACAATTTTTTCCATCACAGACACTTTGACTTGTAGTACAAGAGTTGCTCTGGTGTCACTAATAACATTAATGATGTTTCTGTCCGTGGAGCCATTTCAGTGAACCAGTACACACAATATCAGGACACTGGCATAGACAAAAAGCTGAATTAAGTCATAAATGTTAGTAACTAACATCAATTAACATTAACTATGGAAGTCCTATGCTTCTGCGTGTGAGAAGTAAAATGAAGAACAATTATTTAACTGTGAATTAAATACTACAGCTGTATAGCACTATATTTTGTGCTTTAACCTGTAGACTGGAACTCTGAACGAAGCACAAGTGTAAATCAAAATTTGACTTGAATCCTCAAGTACTTGTGCTTAAAATGTAACTTGGATCAAGAACCAATAGTTGATGTGCTGGGTCTAGACTTTGACTACCTGCTATGCTGAGGTACACGATCTTCCTAAAATTTAATCAACAGAATGGCAAACTATTTGACCTGCAAAACACACCTGTAACTAATAACAATACATTCTACTATCAAATCTAAAGTGCAATCAATACAGTTTTTAAATTTGGAGGCATTAAATTAAATGCCACTCAATATTTCCTACTATTATAAACAATGCTGTATGGACATCATTAAAAACCCTCAACAGACCAGTGTGCTACAGAACTGCTTTTATTACCATGACTCACTGTGTTTTGTCTTCATATTTCTTATTGCTGATGGTAACTTCACTACTCATTCTGTCACATCTAACATGATTCTTCCATGTTTTTCTTGGTACTCCTCTTATGCCCATCAGCAATCTTGCACCTTTTGTATATTTTGATAATTATTTTATCATTTTATTTTATTTTTATTTGATTCTCAACTGTTTAGTTCTGTGTTTGTACAACACTGCTCTACCTGCCTCAAATTGCCCCTCTGGGACAAATAAAGTTGTTGTTTTTTTATTTGAATTCGCTTGTGAGATGGTCAGATAGCTTAGGAAACTATCTCCCTTCTAGTGGTGGAATTGAGGGTCTGCATCCATCTATGTATGTTACTTTATTCACACCCACTTCAACCTGGGTGTTGTTAAAATCAGTGTCACAGTATTTATATGCACTGATTTTGCACATCAATATGAAACTAATGCAATCAGAAAATAAGCAAATGACCTTCAATGCAGCAAACTGCTGCCTGCTGCTCACTGCTCACCTCAAACAAAACTAACAACAACATGTAAGACAATAACTTCATATCATCCAATTCTTAAATCTAATAAGCAATTACATGAAACAAGTAATTTGGACAACAGGTTTGTTAACAACCATAACATATGAAGCTATTATCATAATTTGATTCTACTTAAAGTCAATAAAAACACATTATCTATACACACTGACTACGACTATGAAACCAGAGTGGATGTATTGTATATAATGTAGCACTGACCTATCAAACTATTTTGCCTCCTAACTTGTCACGCGTAGATTAGCCTGACTTCAATTGTGGTTTGGGCTGTACAAAGACATGTCAAAGGCCATGATTGGCAAAAGATAACATTTGATTTCTTTGAAATCACAGCATTTGTCATTGACAAGAAGGTGCACAACTTGACATGACACCTCAGTAAGTTAGTTAGCTAACATTAGCTAGCAGGGACAAACAAGAGCCAGCAATTTTATTGGCTAGCGTTGTTCCCACCTCTACTACACATTAACAATACTAACGCACATTAAAAAACAACAAACAGTAAAAACAAAGTAAATACTAATCATAAATACTATGTGTGAAAAAGACGTAATGTCTATCGGGGTTTATGTCATAAAAACAGGCTCCATCCAGTGTGGGTCTGTGACTGGTACTGGTAGAGTAGTGGTGGCTACATTAGCCTGCTAGCTGAAGCCTGTAGCCAGCCATGACTAGCGTTAGCGAGGAAGCAGGCAGAAGCCTGACAGCACAGCAGAAGTCATTAGCAGCCGTCACGAATCGACAACAACTTCACTCTTACCACGGCTCTGTATGCTCTAGACGTAACCGTGACACCAGGCAGACAGATATCAGCTGGATGCACTTGGCGAAGTAGACAGAAGACGGTGGGAAAAGAGCGAGTGCAGTGCTCAGCCTCTGTGGAGGTCTTCACCTGGTGCTTCCATGTCTGTTTACCAGACTGCATTCTGGGACAGGGACGTCACTTCACCAGGACGCACGCACACGCACACAAAATATAACTACTTCTTCAGTGAATTTCAGTGACAGTCTGGAAAGTCTGTGTGATTTTGTATTAATGTAATTAATTAATTAATAAATGTATTAATCAATGGCTTATGTCTTGCTATAGATTAGCTACAGGTGGAATTTTGTGAACTAATCAAGCACCAACCACTAAATTTTTCCAGTGCATTTATTTCAGAATATTTGAGAAATTTTGGACAGGTTTAAAACACTTTTTTGACAAGGATGAGGAGTACTATTACAAAACTGAGCATTTTCAATTATTTGTTTATTTTGAGAACACATCATTTCCACAAGGTAAAAACCCTCAAATTCCATGTAAAATGTTTTACTTTTGTTTTGAATTTAAACGTCGCAACACTAATCTGTGAAATTAAAAGTAAAAAAGTCAGTCACAACTTATAAAATTTAATTAGATCTCTATTTTAGTGTAATTGTATTATTATACATCTCTTGCCGATGGTTGTAAAACAGCTTCCAGAACACATCAGAAAACAAATAAACATTAAATTTTTTGGACAAAACAGAAAAAGTACAGTACCATTTCAACTTTAATTTAAGTTTCACATCACCTCGTTTTAGGGTTAACATCTAACTTCATAACTCACACTTGCACTTTCTTTTCTTTTCCCGTTAACCCTAAAGTGTGTGGGTGTGAAACATTATCATAAAAATGCATTTTTCCAGAATGAACAGATTCAATTCCCCCTCCCTTCAATAAATATAAATATTTATTTATTAATGCATTTCCCCCTTTCTTTTTCAATGACATGTATTCTTCTGTCAAGTGATTTATTCAGTTCTTATTAGTATATTTTCCCATTTTAACTTTATTTTCTTGAATAAAGCTTTTCAAAAAAGTATCGGTCGGTGGCCAATCACCACGCTCTGCTTTCAGAGGAGGGGCGGGCCGCTTTGTTTACTTCCTGCTTTTCAATAAAGTTTTTAAATCAAATACATCCGTGGTACAGACATGGCTGCTGTTACGGACGGTAAGTAACCTAATTGTGTGACAGATCTATTGATTTTTAATTGTCCGATAAAAGTTATGAATAGCAATGAATGCCGAATATTTTAACGTACATATTTGTTTCCAGCCGTATTGACAAAAATGTTGTTCACACATTGTTCGCTTTCAAAACAGTTGATACATAATAACTGTTAGCCATAGCTAACTGTTAGCTATACGACTATTTGATTTAGCTACTGTTGTGGCTGATAGGATATTGACTTTGACCCTTTTCGGTTCTATCATAGATGAAGTTATTCGGAAGCGTCTTCTTATTGATGGGGATGGGGCTGGAGATGACCGCCGAATCAATGTGCTGCTAAAGAGTTTCACCAAATGGTGCAACTCGCCTGGGACCCCGGAGGAAGGGTATGGGAGCTCCAGAGACCTCAGCTTTGGATTTTGTAGTCAAGTATTTCCACAACAAATGTGACGAAGAACTGCCTTGCTTTGACTCATAAACCATCTTGTAATTCTGTTTAGATTTACTCAGTATCAGAGGATGATGGGCACATTGGCCCAGTGTGAGTTTTCCATGGGAAAAACGTTGATGGTTTATGACATGAATCTTCGGGAAATGGAGAATTATGAGAAAATCTACACGAACATAGGTACGAAATTGGGATTTTGTGAATATTTACAACCACCACCCATTTTATTTAAGTTTGTGCATAAGGTGACAAGTCATTGTCTGGATATTAACTTACTTACATAAATATTGCATTGCATTTCATACTGGTTACACAGGGACTACAAGAACAGCGTCACCACAAAACCGTGTGTGTGCGCGCGCGCATTAGAAAGTTGTTATAATACAACCATATTAACATATGTTTCCACATTGCAGAACAAAACATTATGTCCGCACACGAAAAGATAGCAGAATGCAAAAAGGAAATTCAGAGGGCAAAGAGAATACGAAAAAATCGCCAAGGTAAGAATATGTTAAGAGCTCTAGATCACTTTAGAGATTTACTGCTAATGTTTTATGTAGAAAATGCATTATTGGAGGTATGGTTACACCATGAAGAATTAAAACCTAAATATTTCACAGAGTAATATTAGAAAGTAAATTTTCTTGGGAAGAATAGTGATATTTTGGTTTTTATTTATATTTTAATCTGTATACAACATATATTGTAATTTCTGAAACATATAGTAGCTCAAAGTTAGTGATTTGTTTTTAATCTTATGTCATAGGGAACAAAACAGTAATGTGTATAAATGATATAAATGTACACTTTTCATGGTTTCTTCCTCCTCTGGCTTTATTTTCAGAGTATGATGCTTTAGCTAAGGTTATCCAGCAACACCCAGACCGACATGAAACACTAAAGTAAGTCAGTTTGTTTCATCCACGCTAACTAAGTTGTTCCGTTTACCACGTCAGAACAGCTCTAACTTAAAATATACCCTATTTATGTGATACATTTTGTTTTTTTCTTTTACAGGCAGTTGGAGGCTCTTGACAAAGAACTTCAGCAACTGTCTCGTATCAAAGAGAGTGTGGATGCAAAGGTAAAGCCAAATACAGTTATCTCTTATATTCTGACCTATAATTCCTTTAATCATTAGTAATATTTTATGTTTTCATCTCCCTTTTGTGTTACTCAGTTGGAGCTGAGGAAGAAACAGTTTCATGTGCTACTCAGCACCATACAGGAGCTACAGCAGACACTTGAGAGTGAGTAAGCAAAAGCTTATGTTGTTTGTGCTTTTTGATATCCCTTAGTAATGTTCTTCATTCCCAACAGTAAACCATAAAACGTTTCAGCTTACAAAAAGCAGTGGTGCCTATGATTTGCTTATCACGTCTGTCTGTCTTAGATGACGAGAAATCGGACAATGATGAGAACAATCACGAAAGCCCTGCAGAGAACGGCGAATGAATAAATCAAGTGAACCGGTTTTTATTTGTTTATCTTTTTGTACTTTTGAATAAAGTTGTTTTCAAAGTTGATTTGACCATGCTTGCTTTGTTAAATTTATTTAGCAAAATTAATTTTTCTTGTATGTTTGTCCATAGAACTTATTTTCCTGTATACCTCACAGTTTTACTTAACAATTTACCAAGAATTTCATGATGCAGATAACCAGATACACCTTAATGAAGAATGATGTCCCAGTGAGAATTGCTTGTACTATTTCCTCTGTGATACCAGAAGGGGGAACAAAATTACATAGCTTTGTTTTAGAGTTTCTAACATAGATTAACTTATAACTGAAGACCATACAAAAAAATTTTTCTTTTTGCACAAATTGTACGTTACAACTGCTGTTACTTGTTGCTAAATTAGACAAGCAATCAATTCAACTCAAATGTTTTATTTGTTTAAACAAACAAAATGAACAAGCCATTTTATATTTGATATAATTATGATTTTAAATTTTGTAATGCATGCCTTAGCCTTTTTTTGAGTGACAGTCCTCAGTCAGAATTGTACTGGGTTTTAACAATGAAAATGTTGATGTTTATTCATGCTGTTAGGCTTTGACATCCTCTAGAACTCCATCAGGTATGTGCGGGCCTGCATGAGGCGTTTAAGGCGACTCTGCAAAGCAGCCCTCTTGCTGCCAATATCCATATCCTCTTTCAGCAAGAACTCCAGATTCTCCTTGTCCTGAAGCATCTGCAGCATCTCCCTCTGCAACTGGGCAGCACACTCCTGCAACATCTGGTAGCGGATCACCAGCGGGATCTGGTCAGCAAGACGTTGGTTGGCAATCTGAGGGTGAAAGAAATTTAACAAATAAGTGATTTTTTTTTTTTTTGCTATTTTACTACACCTCACTGTCATTGTTTGTGTTTCTAAATCATTCATCTAAAACTTACTTTGTAATATGACTTAAGGTGCAACATCAGCTCCTGAAGTGTTGCATGACTATCTGTGCTAAACACAATGCTTCTTATGGAACAGGATTTCTGGTTGTCGTCTTCATCATAATCCTCTTTCTTTCTGTCCCTCAAACTGCTGCTGTAGGTCCTGTCCTGGGAGTAAACAAGCAGCTCCATCTTGAACTGGATTCTTATCATGGACTCGGCAGTGGACTCTTTGTCTTGCTTAATGGCTTCAATCTTTGCCTAGAAAATAAGATCCTTGTGATAAAATTTTAGTGACTATACAGTATAATTATAAGAATGTCAACATTAAATTCATAGAAGACCTTGGCTGTTTTCATGAGGTTAGGAAATCCTGTGAAGCTACAGTGGGCAAGCTGTATGAACATCTTCCTAACAGCATCTGGTGGAAAAGGAAGTACAAGAAGAGACAAGAGCACCATTACCAACCACATTCAGCCATTCAACTGTGCTAATGAGAACTTTACTATTTGTTAATTTCAAAACATTTGAGAAATACAGAAAAACACAAAATCATATATCCAACCGTATACCTGATATATCCTTGAGTTTCTTAACAGCTGGTTCTTCCAGCTGTTTGATCTGCTCCTTGACCATGACCTCAAAAGTCTTGTAGTTGATGAAGCCTGGTAATTCTCTTCCACGGTACTTCTCCTCATGTTCCGCCACCTCTCTCTCAATTTTTTTGTTAACTGCAACACAGACATAAATTACAGATCCCTGTGATGAGCAGCTCTACACCAGACCAAAGATCATACACTCACAGATTTCTCCTGAGCGGTCCAGGTGGTCGTTCCACTTCCCAAACTCATTTCTGAGCACAGAAAAGACATTGAGTTTGTCTCCAAACTTGAGTTCCTCTCCTGTAGTCAGACTGATGACATCCTGACAGAATGTTATTATTTTCTAAAACACGCATATAAAAGCACAAACAGATACTTTGTTTATAAAATATTTATATTGGTGGTCTGCATTTGTAATTTCTCAGGTAGTGTGGTGGAGATCACATCAATGAGGAAGAGGAGTCTCTCAGCTGCATCAGATGGGGGTCCAGTGCCATATCTCTCCAGCTCAGCCTGAGTCTGTGCTAGTTTCTCCTCTATCTGCTCTTCCAGCCGAGGCAAAGATCTCTACAGATCACACAGCAGGGATCAAAGCTTTTGCACCTATAGTACAATAACTATTCAAAATGTATACAGTGAATTGTTAACATGAAGAATTAATAAAATAATCAGTAATAAAAATCTTACCTCAATGTGATGCACCAGCTCAAGTGTGAGTTTCTCAGCCAGTTTGGGAACAGTGGCATGGCCATCATCGTACAGAGTGCTACAGCAAGAACAATAAGCTGCTGAGTACACACTATACATTCTGTCAAATACTTACATACACACAGTGCATATTTAATATGAATACCCCAAATAATTTACTTACTAGAAATGAGCATGATCTTTGAAGAAGACTTTCTCTCTTTCTATTGCATCAGTAAGAGAGACCTTTTCTGTGATCTCCTTCTGACCCCGGCACTTGACAATCATGTAGCCTTTCTTCAGGTGGATGACCTCATTATGGACTATGTCAACCACTGACTCCTCTGTGCCTTTGTCCACCAGATCAGGCTTAGTCAAGATACCTGATACCAGACAGACAGACAGTGAATTATCCTAACATCAAGACATTTAATAAACTGAGCATTTTCTAAATTCAGATCACTTTACCCAAAGTCCTCTCTCCATCAGGGTCCACTTCCTGTGCCATCTTCAAAGCCTCTGTGGTTGCTATATCCACATTGGATGGAACAACCACCAGGCTGATGGTTTCTTGTTTTGTGATGAACTTCTGGATCAGTCTTTTTATCTGAAAGTAATAATTAAACATTCAAATGTAAATAACCCTCACTGCTCAGACTCGGAATTTTAATACACCCGCATCCTGTACCTACTGCTGCTGTAGAAAGCACATAATCTCACTTTAAAGGTGCAGTGTGATTTAGAAGAAACTACTAGCAGAAACAGAATATAGTTTTCATTGGCGTGTAATCAGAATAAGAATGGTTGTGTTTTCTTTGGCTTAGAATTATACTTTTATATCTACATAGGGTACATCTGTTATATGTTATCATCATATAATTAAAAGTCTATCACTTCTATACAACAGTACAAGCATAAAAGTGTTCAGAGATTCTGCATGGCAGTCTCACTGTCTTATAGATTTATTTATTATTATTTTTGGCTTGAAGATCATGCTAGCATAAAGGATAATATTGGAAGGCATTCATGAGATGTTCAAGTTTCTGTAGATCCTTATCCTGGCTAATCTGGATAAAGACTTCACTGTCAACACTTTTAACTTGGAACTTGGAAAGGAACTGTCCTAACAGTGTGATTGAGGGATAATGAACTACGGTACTTGATCACCGATGTTCTCTGGTTGTCCCTTTACAGCCACCCTGGCGATGCCGGGCAGGTCAATGAGCGTCAGGTCTGGAACCTCAGGAGACGCGATCTCCAGGCTGATCAGGTCATCACTGATCCCCACACCAACTCCAGCCATTTCATCTTGAGCTGGAAAGAGAGGAAATGATCAAAGGGCCAGTGCCCTGGGTTGCCAAGGGCCTCAAAAAGACTAAATGAAATTCAGGATGGCACAAAAAGTAGAAGAACACTTCTTACAATACAATGTTGTCAAAACACTAACATTGCGACATTTAAGAACACAATTTTATTCTACCTTCCCGAATCTTTTTCTCCACATCTAGAGGGTCGTCTATCTCTTCCTCATGGTGCTGATAGCTTATCTTTCCATACCACTCCTCTCCTTCTTTCTTTCTCTTCATCTTCAGTTCAAGGGGGCATCTTGTCACAATGCCTGCATTAGCAAACAGGGAAAGAAGAGAGACAGGAAAAAGTCTATTGAAACACCAGTAACAATATATTCTCAGCAAAAAACTGATAAAAAAAAAGGGCTATTTCTGTACGGTTGCTCTATATGTTTGCCTACTGTTTGCAGTATGGGATTTTTATACAAAGCCAGAAGGACTACTAACAGAGTTGCAATGCGGTTTTCATTATACAGTAGTCTTTTCCTCTAACATGACCAGCTGGTTAGGAGTCAGATGTCTGCACAGTTACCAGGTGAATTATCATGAAATGTGGATAAAGGCTGAACAGTCCTGATCCTTGTTGCCTGCAGTGTTTGTGATAGCTGATTGGAATGGTGGGTGCAACATGAGCACATACAACACCTGCTGTAAAACCAGTCTTGCAGGTTTTGAGATTTCTGTCTGAGTTAAAGGTGTCTCTCTTGATCAGTGGCTAATCAATTAATGCAGCTTATGGGATGCCAATTGGTCTAATGGCAATTACGTCTTAGTGTTTATGCATATTATTTATAAAACTTAAAATTATGTGCTATTACGTGCTAGGCAACAATATCTACATGTAAGTGAATTTTACATACCGCTTCCTCTTGGCAGAGCCACACCTGACAGCGCCTCCAACACAGAGCTCTTCCCCGAGCTTTGGTCCCCAATCACGGCAATAGCAGGCAGCGCCAAGTCCCTCTCTACACCCAGAGAGCGAAGAGAGTCAATGAGGTCAATGCAGGGACGCACCTTCTCCTCATACTGTTGGTTCAGAGTGTTCATGGTGATTGTCTCCTGTTAAGAAATGGTGATTTAAAATGAAGTAAACTATAATTTAGAGCTCGCTGAAATTATTATTTTTTCCCCCGGAGATGCCCAAACGAATTTGTGTCTGCTCTGTGTGAACGCCTCGTTAGGGTTGCAAACTACGGGCAGTGTGCGTCAGTAAAGGATCAGATGCCGACTGAATAATGTTCATTTAGGTTTCGTTTCCTTGACTTTTCATTTCATGGCACAGAAAACACTGCACCGGATCGCACTCAAACCGTTACTAAAACCGCAACTCAGGCAAAGCAGGTCTCCAGTATCACTGTAAAAAGATCTTACAGTAAAAAACTGTGAAACCATGACAGTAAAAGTCTATAAATTGTTAAACAGTTTATTACCGTTTTTTTATGCGAAGTCACTGTAATTAAAATAATCAGGGAAAACAGTAATATTTACATTTTTTCTCTGAAAAAAATACATTGCCATACTGTAAAGCACGCTTGCATTGTTTTTTTAACGGAAAACTTCCGTCACGTTAATTACAGTCAAACTCTGCGATTTTTACATTTATGTCTTGAAAAGAATACGGTTGTTAACTGCTGAATGGTTAAATGAAGACAACATCTAATAGCCAATACTGCAATTTTGCATGTATTTCATGTAAAGAATACAGTTTGTCATTATAAAATGTAAATCAGCCTAGTTTTGTGTTGATAGCGGACATATACTGTAATAGTTAATAGCGTTCTCCAAAATGTATTGTTCACGTTGGTTTGGTGTATAAGAGGCATTCACACAGACACTCAGTGAGACAGACAGCTGGAAGATGTCCACTCTACCAGCTGAGCCACAACCACTCTACTGTAATTGGACTTGTAATTACATTGTTTCAGGCCCTAAACTTATATTTTGGATCAGTGTCAATTAATGGCAGCTTTATCAGCTTCAATCTTGTTAGGTTGAAACGTTTCACTAACTCATCCAAGTAGCTTCAACCTAAGAAGTCCAGTTGCCATGACCCAACTTCCAGATAAATCCACTTGGATAAGAATCTTCCCCGATATGTGTGAAGAGTTTGTGTGTGGTTATGTGACTGCATGGCTACGTTTGATTGGTGAAACAGTCATATGGTAATTCGGCATTTGAGATGAGATTTATGGCTCTTTGAAGGGAGCCGGATTGTGAAGAACCATTCCTTAAAAAAAACGTTCAAAAGACTGACTTATTTTTATATCTATTTATTTTTAAGAAGCCAGCCTGGGTTTAAGTTTGAATGACTTATTTTTAAGAAGTCGTTCAAACTTAAACATCCCAACAATATATATTTTATTAATGGGATATCTGAGTTTGAATTATTCTTAAATATAGAATATAATTTCATTTGACATGTGTGGACTAGATTTGAATGTCTGATCTGAATTCATACAAACATTTCACAAAGTCTGCTTTGACAGTGAGATCACTATTTTGGATTTACCATTTGTATAAAAAAAACATTTTTAACAATACAGAAAAACTCAATAATATTTTGTAAAAAATCTTTAAAGTGGTGTAAATGACATCAATACACTGTTTTAGCAACATGTAAGTTGTTTAAGGTATTTGATTAGATCAGTGGTTCTCAAACTATGGTACGCGTACCACTTGTGGTACGCAGGAACACCTGAGATTTTTTTTACGAAAATTAAATAATAACATTAAAGACATAATACTACTATAGTTTACAGGTGA
>JAUMHL010000025.1:7683532-7715085 GCA_032362345.1 Sandelia bainsii
TGGTAATTGCTTGTGTCTTCTCCTTGTAAGTCGCTTTGGATAAAAGCGTCTGCCAAGTAAAGTAAAGTAAAGTAAAACATTTACATGTTACTTGTGCTAAATACTTTAATAAATTCATTTAAACACTGGACATTTACAAAAAGCGTT
This sequence comes from Sandelia bainsii, assembly GCA_032362345.1. Classification (NCBI taxonomy): domain Eukaryota; kingdom Metazoa; phylum Chordata; class Actinopteri; order Anabantiformes; family Anabantidae; genus Sandelia; species Sandelia bainsii. Next base: position 7,683,680 of record JAUMHL010000025.1, read on the forward strand.
TCCTTGGTGACCTACGAGAATGAGGAACATAAACATTTCAGTTCTAGAATGTTGTGTGTTGTGACTCAATAATCAGAATTCTACTTCAGACCTCAAACACTCTTCACCCTGAACTCACACCGTTCATTTGTGCCAGAAGGATCAACTGGATTTGAGTACTCTCAGGTTTATCGTCCAATTTAAATTTAATTTGTCACTGATCCTTTGATAAGAGTTGTTTGTTCTGTATTGTGATATAGAGCAACAATACATTAATGAAGTTTCTTGAAGAAATCAGAGGAATCTACAGACCCATCAGGGTATGTGAGAGAGGTTTTATTTTAGAGTTGGACTTTGACTATTTTCAGATGTATTTTAAAAAGCTGACTAAAACTAAAAGTAAGATGTTATGTTATGTTACATCTTTCTAAGATGTTGTTTGATACATCCATGTATGATCGGGCTCTGCAGCTCTGTTGGCATATTAACAGCTACAAGTCTCAGGTAAGTGCCACTATCCTACAAGGGGCCCGTTTACATGCACACTAAATCCGATCATTATCCGATTTCTGGAGTTAGACTAAACAACAAAGCAAAACAACACAGCTCAGGTGAGAGAGAGCCCGGTGATCTTTTAAGCCATCCTCACTACCCCCTGGAGGGACTTGCGTTCAGAAGCGGTCCAATTCCTGTACCAGGCAGTGATGCAGTTGCGGAGGATGCTGAGAGAATGAGTGGGGGGGAGATGGGCTTTTCTTAGTCTAGCAGAGTCTTAGTAGAGATGCTGTTGGGCCTTCTTGGTGATGGAGCTTGTGTTGAAGGTCCAGGTGCGGTTGTCTGTGTTGTGAACACCAAGGAACTTGGTGCTCTGGACAATCTCCACTGGGGAGCCGTTGATACCCATTGCACAGCCATTGATCAGACCCACCACAGTTGTGTCATAAGCAAATTTGTTGATGTGGTTGGAGCCATCCACCACTAATTTACTCAACAAGCTAACAGTATCGTCAAACCAGACTGACCATAACACGTTGACATTTTAGCTAACTAATTCCAGGAAATGTAGGAACTGGAACAATGAAGTAAATGCCAAAATATGCATATCTAATTCTAATCACATTTAGAATAACATTTTTGCATTATGGAATTATTTACTGTATTTTAGGGGTACTGCATAACACACTGTAACTTCTGCAGCGAATAAGCTACCAGGATGACTGGTACTTTTATGCCTCCTTGTGCAGTGGCATAAAAAGAAAGCTAAAAAAAAGAGGTTCTGCCCTAACATACTGTACTCAACTCCACACAAAACAAATCACAGTGTGGCATGGGTGTGAAATTTCGATCATAGGTTTTGGGAAGTTATAGAAAGACACAGACTCAACAAGCTGAGGTTGGAAAGTTGTGGGACAGTGGGGTTTCCAGCACTATCCAACCATCCAACAAGCACTTTGAGTATATTGGCCCCATAACAGTGAAAGTGCCCTGTTTTGAGTTGTGGTTTACCCAGCCCTTGCTCAACAAGTCCAAAGCCCAGGATTAAACATGGTGTGAAAAGCAATGTTATTCTCTTTCCGTTTGTTGACTAGGGTTGTTCATACCATATCATCCATAATATACTGCCATAATTGCTCCCCATGAGAAGAATTTGACAATACATGACGATGTGTCTGCATACGTGCCATAACGTGGGCGTCCCACATGAACCTACAAACAGAACAAACGTTTTCTGCATGCTTTCACATGTTTAGTTTAGTATTTGTCGCAAAAAAGATATTGTTGTATTACACTATTTTCATATCATTTACATAAACTGTTACAGAAAAAATACTGTAAAATATTGTGATATACTTTTAAGTTTGTACTGCCTACCATTATTTATTATGAACCACTCAACTTTTGCCAGGGTTTACCATAGCCTTGTTATTTTTAAACAATATCTGATAGAGAGTTGAAATATCTTCTTATGTTGATTTACTTATCTGAGTCGATTTAACTGCCTAATCCAAGAGGATTTTTAAACACTGATATATTTGTTTGAATGGATTCTAAAAGCTTAATGCCATCTCTTAAAGCATTTAAAAGAGGTGTAATTTTTCCCTAGACTCATTTCCAGTTGTCAAAAGGAATTGAGTGAATTCAGTGCTGAAAAACAAATCTTTGACCCGGCAAGTCTCTTGCGATATATGTCAGCAGCTGCTGACAATCCCTCTGCATCTCCCTCCTTTCACTTGACTTTCTTTGCTGTGTGTGTGTGTGGGTGTGTGTGTACGCGCATATGTTTATTGTGAACATTGTGCAGCAATCTCTCAAAGCCTACACTATAAAACATGACCAAGATGATTTCTCACAAAGACAAAGAGAGGGAGGTGGGGGCACCCTAAGATCACTTTTGCAAAGAAGGGATGCATCTAATTTTGCCCATTCGCTGCTTTTCAAAATCTGCTAGATACGTACTGTGTTTACTAATGTGAGGCTTTGCTATATTTGCAGAGTAATTCTGCATCTGCTTTTTGCAACAAAAATGACAACTGAATTAATATTTTGATTTCATGCGTTCCCAAGATTTATCTATGAGGTTAATGAGCTCAAATTGTTGATTTAAAAGTTTCCTATATGCATAGGAAGTTAAACTGGGAATGTATTTAGTGGGAATCAGATACATAATTTCTACAGTATACCAAAGACCCTCCACTTGGATGAACTAACACAGTTCAAACACAGTTCACTTGCAGTGACAGAATCATGTAACAGAGTGTTGTGTTTTCCCTCACATACAATCTTTGACACAATACAGTCAGTAGCGTTGGGAGAGCATGTTAATTAACAGCCAGGAGTTTCAGTCTAGCTCCTACAGAATTAACATGACTTAACTAAAACTAATACAATCTACTGACAGTTGCACTAATCAGATTCCTTGGTGAAAATAGCGGCCTGTGCTCGCTAAAGCTGCTGTGAAGCCTGCTAAAGTTTCCTGCATGTTACCAACATGGTTTTAGTTAATAAAAAAGTATAAGAGAGCTCAAAGGCTAAATAAAGATTTTTCATCCAACAAAATCCACAATCGAGCTACAAATGAAAAGCTTGGTTTTATTTTAACCTCTCTCTGAAATCAAGGACTCATTCTTTTAAAAAACTGCAAAGAATTCTAAGTGGTAAATCTGCTGGCAGTATCACTGTGAAGTGTCGCGTGAGAATGGAAAACTTCACACGCCTGCTAATAATTAAGGGGACAGGACTTAGCTACTCTTTTTTAGATTTTATATCTGAATAAATTCTCTAGTCAGGTCCAAACAGTAGCTGAAATCATTGACAAGTGACAAATAATCTACTGTGGCACTGGTTAATCAGGCACATACAGAAACACACACATGGCCACACACCAAGACAAACTAAACTGGTGTACAGTAAGGTACTCATGATGACATCATAGGACAGTGGATAAGCCCCAGGTTCTGGATGAGAGAAGGACCCTTTACTCATAAATTAGACTCATGATGGACTCATTCTTTGTGACTCACCAGTGGATTTGCTATAGTACAGGAAGCTACTCAGTTGATACAGTACTTGTAAAACTGCACTGTGTGTGATGATGCAACAGCCGTGACGATGCTTCAGTGCATAACAAAATGCATGTATATTATTTGCATCACGTATTCAATCAACTGTAAAATTTAGCTCTCTTTCCCTTTCCATTTTTTCTCTCAAAACACATACACACACGCATATACATGAAGAGACTCCCACACACTCACACACATGCAGTGAAGAGTTTGGGCACATCTCAAAGCACAGCTTCTGCATGAGTTGGTCCATGGTGGGGAAGAGGGGACCTTACAGCTGTTTGGAGCGGAATATGCCAGCCGCTGACAGTGTGCCAAACAGACCAAGAGACTTCATACACACACGCACACACAAAGCATCCTCTAGAATTTCCTGCAGACATGGTTGATTATAAATTTGCTTTATCCTTGTGCTGACCCACTACAGACAGTTAGAATTTGCTAGTATACCGCAGTCTACTGCAGATGATTAAAGTTAACATAACCTTTAAACAACCTTCTGGTTGTTCACATGACCAATCCACCATACATTCAAGGGTTCATTATCGTTAGCAAAGTAAATGTCAGTCGCTGCCTGAGTAAATCTTTTAATACCTGGAGGCATGTAAACAAACTGAACTGACAGACATGTGTTTCTGCTGGTGTCATAATGTTGGAAGAAATTCACCGCAGGGCTTTAGATAATGAAGCATCATTGTTATAAACAAAAAATACAGTGGATGACATTGTTTTCATGGTTCTTCACAAATGACTCCATGATGTCAGGCATGCAGCTGACTGCATTTAATAGTGGGAGGAATGATGGTCTAAAAGTAAAGAGGAACCATATTTACTGTAAACGTTTAACTACAAACTGGTCAAAAAAATAAAGTTAAATTTCAGATTTTGGAAAATGAAGAGGAACCCCCACAGTCATGTTTCAGCTTTTCAGAAAGACTAATAAAAAAAACACCCTTAGTGGTCAAGATTTAAGCTGCAGCTCCAAAAATGAATAAATTATTTAATGAATAGTCATAAATAAACACATATCCATGGCATACATGCACACTTTCTTCACAACCACTGTCACATGTCTCTAAATTATTACCCCATCAGAGCACAGGTAGTTTTAATGGCAGCTGCAATATTCTTGTTATTTTAGTCATGTTACTCAGCTAATAATGTGAGTGTCTGACATCAGTCCCAGCTGGATGTCACTTACATCTAACAGGGGCCACAGATGGGAACACGTGATTCTTGCAGATTTGGGGATATTTGATGGGTTTTCTTTTTAAACATATTAGATTTATCTATTTTCAGACTACTGTTGGGACAACAGAAAGAAAATATTATAGTGACAGGATTTAGATTTCGAATGGAGGCAGAAAAGGTGAGAATAAAAAAGCTGAGATATCTGTTTCCTTTATAACATTATAGAGGAACAGCCAAACCACATCTACACCAGTTTTGGTGTAGAATAAATCAGGACATCTGGGTCAAAATTTGAATTATTTGCATTTTATGAGCCCACTGGCCAGCAGAGATGTTGGAAAAGTTTCCCTCCTTTGAGAGGAAAACAACAAGCAGCAAAGAAAAGGTCACTTTTATAACATTGTCATGAGGCTGTAGAGGTAACCTGCCCTTGAGATATTTGTGTGTTTGTTTGCATGCGTGTAGGGAGAATTGTAACATTAATTGGACCTTGCATAAGATGGTGTATGATCCCATCTGAACGAGCACCATCAGGTGATCAATATGTCACCAGATGTCACGGGACAATGTGCAGTAGTACTCACACAGTCACACATGCTGCCCTCCATCACATGTACAAATACACAGAGCAACAAGGAGACACAGAGGGAGCTATAACAGCGTGTTATCTTCATCATACAGATGGTGCTTTGGATCATCTGCTTGTTCTTTGGCTCTGGCCCACAAATATCACAGTGAATCTGGTCACATGCACAAACAGCCAAAAGGGACGCACTCGCAAACTCACCTCACTGATAGACATCTGCCCCATCTTAGCTAAAATATCACGTTTCATGTGAAACTGAGTTTGAGGTTCACTTTCTTTGCATGTCAAAAACATCAGTTTTTATTTAATCGCTACTTGATGATTCTCTGATTTGATGGCATTTTTAAAAGTCAAAAAGACAAGCTCACACACATACACACACACACACACACTGATGCACATGTCCTATCTGTGCACAAGCTGAATACCATGGTGGCTACAGTAATTTCTCTAAACTCACATCAAAGAAAATCACTTATCTCTTTTTGCCTCTAGGCTTCTCAGCACTGTACAATAAACACCAGAGTCTACAAACAGCACCCAGACAGAAAAAGGTAATAAAGCTATGATTCAGTGAAAACAAGAATACATAACATTCATGTTATATTATTTCACTTGGGGTAAAATGGGGCATTTTTTGTGGACTGGTGCAAAACGCACAGTTTGCACGACGCATTCAAAATATGCATAATTGAAAAACTACACAGCGGTTTCTTCTGGGGTGTAGTAGTCAAGGAGCTGTAAATCCTTACATAAACTTCAGCCATTTAGTCACGGTGGAAAAGATTAGCCGAGGAGACTGCGGTTAAGGTCCACTATACAGGCACCAAAAACAGCAACAGATATGAGAAAGTTTGTCACCAGAGAGATACTATCAGGTCAAAGCCAGATGGTGAAAATCTGATTTTAAACCGGAGCACCATCACAATAAACAGACAAGCTTCATATTTTACAATCTGTTAATGCATTTACGCACAATTAAGTTATTGCATGCAAAAACATTAAAGTTTCAACTCACCCATTCCAAAACACGGATAAATCCCAGAGGTAATTTAAGCACTTGAAATGTCCCCACAGATGCGAGCTGCAAAACGACACAGAGGTAGAATAACAGCGGTCTCATTTCTGTCACCAATTAACGTCACATTGGTCAATTTTGCACATAATTAGTTACATCTTTTGGTTACAATTATGTCTCTTATCGTTTATTTTCTGACCTGATTGGCGGTGTCCATTTCAGCACAGGGGTACTTTCTTCTTAGTTATTTAAGTGGATGTAAACAATCTTCAACCGCAATCCAAGACTCGATTGATGTGTCTGTCGCGCGTAGCAGGCAGTGGCTTTCGGCTCTGATCCTCGGAAAAAGCCGAGTGCTCTTCGTTTCTTAACTTCGTTTTTTTTGGGGTGGGGTAGAGTTTACCACAGAGACAGGCGCGGATTGGCTTCAGCAAACAGGAGTGACGCCTCCATTTTTTACTACTTCATGGAGCAGGTTTGTTATTTTACCCATGTGGCTTATGTGTTTGTTTTTAAGCAAATTAAGCATTTTTCAGGTGTTTGAGCCTAAAAATATAGATGTAGATAGTCTTCAGTTTAAATGATTTGTATATATATTTGCTCTTGGTGAAATCAAAAGAAGAAATTTAAATAAATTTGTATTATTGAGTAAAATTAGCTGCTATAACACATGTAGGAGTTAAAGTAGTTTTAGTTACGGGCAATAATAGGCTGATGCTACTATCAGCATCTTTATCCAATCAATGTTGTTATTGTATTGATTATAATAGTACAAAAACGACCCTAATTCTTTAGTCAGTAAATATAAATTGACAAAAATATGCAAATTATGCAAAACAGCTTTTCTTTGACATTGGTTTCAATGTTCTTGTTTATCCTGAATAACATGTTACTTCCCACTTTACTTTGACATGTTAGGATAAACAGCATGTGTATTCACTTTTTAATGAGAAACTTTGTGGATTAAGAACAGAGCTGGAGCCAGGTTAGTTTAGCACATGGTGTAGAAGTAGATGGAAACAGCGAGTCAGGCTCTGTTCCATGTTAGAAAATTTCTCTACCAAATCCTCTAAATCTCAGTTATTAACATTTTTGTTTAGTTTGTTTAATCTGCACACAAACAGGTGGTTTTACAGTTAGTTATGTGCACACAGAATCTGCTAAGTACTGACTATCTGAACTGTGTTTTTATCCACCACAGGAGCTCATGCTGGTCATCTAATAATTTTGCCCAGGTAGGGAGACAAAGAGAAAACCTGAATCTCACTGCACACAAGGGGGCTTCCCTGAGTCTGCTACAATGACGATAATTCCCGCAAAGCTAAGTGCAAACTGCTCTGACAGCGTGTTTAATCTTACATCTCTCCTGTCTTTCTTTCACTTGTATTCTTTCATTTTCCTTCTCCATAGTCTCTTTTCCCCTCTCCCGCTTGTTGAGCGCACATATACACACACGCGCACGCATATACACACTCCCTGCCTGAAGGGATCTGTCCATGAGATTAGAGAATCATAGGACCGGATTAGATAATATTTTTACCACAGGAATCAAAAAGATCTGAACAAGGAGTCTTGCATGTGTTCTTCACTCTTTCACTAAGGATCTGTTTCAAATGAGCACATCTGTTGGCTTTCATGAGGGCCTGACATTTGACCTGACCTCAAGATCTGATATCAAGGAAATATTATGCAGACAGTAGACTGCAGTAAAAAAAAAAAAAAAAGGCATTACCTTTATGATGACTTTGTGCCAAACCAACTAAAGTAATAGTCTGCAACTTATTTCCATATAATGAAATGCTGTTTTTGCTACCATGTTTCAAAGACTGATATAACATACTGTATGTGTTTAAAAACCTCTGAGCATCTGATATGAGCCTCGGCTCATGGGAGCTGATATTCAGTATTATTCTTATGGCAGGCACCCTGCCTGAATAAAGGAAAGGTTCACCAAAAAGTAACTGTTGGGAAAAACATATTGCAGGTCATCTCTGGAAACTGCAGTGCAAAGACATCAAAAAACAACAATGAGCAGAAATGTATAAATTATTTCTGTAAAGTGAGACTACACTGTGGCAGCAAAATATCCAGGAATTTTAATTCTTAAAAGATGGTTATAGTATTTCTTGTTAAGTAGTATCACTTATGAAATAATAATAATTTGAAATTTTGGGAAACAATATGGATTTGCTTTCTTGCTGAGAGTAAGACGAGGAGGCTGATACCACTCTTGTGCCTTGTGAATATGAATCTACAGCAAGCAGCTGTTAGCTTAGCTTAGCACAAAGACAGCTAGACTGTGTCCAAAGGCAAATTGTGGCTACCATCAACTTAAAGTCTCTATGGTCTTACATGAATCTGTTTGTTTGGTTACCCCAACCATAGATTTGTCCTGTTTGTGGCGGTTTAAAGCTCAAGACAATATTAACACAGTCATTGTGAAGACACAGCCTTCATCCCTCAACTTTCACACAGTGTATTTGAAATATAATTTCAAAAAACAACTGGTATTTTGCTTCAAAACCGACTCCTTGTTTTCCCCTGTCCTGGACTTCTTACTGTTTGTTTAGGTGCTAAAGCAACCGCATTTCCTGCTTGAGGGGAGAAACAGAGAATTGCCTGTCACACACTGACAGGTGTCTAAACGCATTTCAAGAAACTGAAAGTGCACTGCAGCCCCACCTGGGTACAGTAGTAAGGGGCCAGCATGTGGGTGTGCATGTGTGTTTGTGGAAACAGAAAAAGCACAAGAGGATACAGAGCAGTAGATAATAAGTAGGGAGTATGATGGGTATGACTGGTATGCAGGACATGCATGTATTTTAGCTGCATCACGCATATCAGTTAGTTGTTAACACTTTATTAAAGCACCTTATTATTATATTAGGCACCAGAAAAAGGTAAGCATGGTACCATCTGAGGTAAAGGGAAAAGCAGTAAGGAACAGAGCAAAGAGACAGCACAACGACAATAGGAACAATCACCATTCTCCTCCTCTGCTTAAGCCTCTTTCATATTGCAACACACAGAGCTATAATAGTGCAAAGAGTAGGTCAGCCACTTATCCATCTCATCCAACAATGCAACACGCTGAAACTCCACAGCAATTACTGCTCGGCTGGAACCGCTGCCAGAGCATGTAATAATGAATCCCCGGTTGCAGAAGAGGTAAAATATTCAAAAACATTCATGACATTTAAGCGGTAATGGAACATTTTATTATTATCACAAGAACATCAGGAGATGGAAGGAGGCTTGCTGTGAGAATAAATGTAATAAACAGAACAATTAGAAACAAGAACATTTGTTTAAGATGCACATTTAGGTGAAAAGCAGCAAATATATGAAATATTCAACCGAGGTTCACACAAAACCGGTGCTCTGCTCGCTCTCTGCAGTTAAATGTCACAGTCGACTAAATTTGGATGAATTCACATACAGTATTTCACCCTCACTTGTTAATTAAACCTATCCTCCTATGCCTGTGACAACACAAAGCAATGAAACACGATTAGTTACCGAAACAAAAGCCGATATTTGGAAATGTTTCTGGGTAAAAGGGCATTAGCCTTGGTCTCATTCTGCACCAGTTAGACAGCGTACATAATCAGGATTAACTTTAGGATGATGGGGAGAGAGAGAGTGACATGGGGGAAGAGAAAGAGCAAGAGGATGGGATGATGGGAAGAGAGAATTCAATTCACAATTCAAATATATTTTACAATGCTTTCAAATTATTGGCTATTTTAATCTGACTCCTTTGTCATGTTAGTTGTCACATTTATGATAAGAGATCAAGAACTACACAGTATGTCCTACCTAGCATGTTTCGCAGACATAGATACAGAGTTGTTTCAGTTTTTGGTTGATGATAACTACCGTTGAACATTTAAACGTTGAAGGTGCATGCCACAGATTTTACACACAAGGCCTGTTTACTCTTCACAGGGAATTCTACACAGCCTGTGAAAAGTTGATAGTTTTCTGTAGCTCTGGAAGACGTTTTGTGATGTCTGACAGAATAGCTATACCTATGATTTTAATGATAACGTTATGTAGACCTGTGTCTTCAGTATCTGGTGGGACCTCCTTTTGTAGCATTAACTTCAACTGACCATTTCTGGCAACTGTTTATCAGCCCTGCACATTTTATTCCTCCTCACAGAACAGCTTCAACTCAGGAACGTTGCATGAACGACATGCTTCAGGTCCCTTGTCCATTCCAAAACACAAATTTCTTGGTAGAGCGACTTGTATTTTTAGGGTTGTTCTCTTGTAGCATAATGACGGACACCATTCACATTATTCTGTAGAATTTGCATGTATAACTCAGAGTTCTCAGCTGTGTGTAGTGTTTGGTTGTTGTCAGACATAAAGCTTCTCATTCAAGTCAAAAGGTTCTACAATGGTTTTATCCATCCACAGATCATTCTTCCAGTAGCCTTCTGCCTTGTCCTCACAACTTTGAACAAACTGTAGACCGAGAGCAATGTTATTTTTGGAGAGTAGCAGCTTCCCTCTTGCGACTCTGCCATTGGTGTTCAATGATGGACTGAGTGGTAGACTCATGAACACTGATATTAGTGAGTGCAAAAGAGGGCACATTATTCCGGCTTTCTACCAGACTATGGCATGCCTTGCTCTCAGGGTAACAATGATGCTGAATGTTCTCTGCCTGGCTGTCGACTGGTGGACTCCAGACTCTCTTTTGTTCAAGCAATGACATACTTCCACAAACCTGTGTAGTCAAGATAATGCTTTGATAGTGAAGATGTTTCTGTGTTCTCTGCTTAAAATAGGTCAGGGCCTCCCAGACTCACACCCGATTGCCATCCCATTGATTAAAACAGCTGTCTATAATTTCCCCTTCAATCATAGAGATAATGCTGGAGGTTCACACACTTTGCCTCACAGAAATATTTAAGACTGGATTTAAGATTGGATCATCAAACTGTACAACTCCTCCCCCCCAATGATGTTAATAATTATTTTTGCCATAGTTGTTTGTATTGTGTATTATGGTATTTGTGTATTTTTGTTCCGGGTATCTTGTATTTGTGTTGGTGTTGCTCTTTTCTGGTTGTGGCAGCTGTAACAAGGCAAAACGATTTCCCTCTGGGATTAATAAAGTTTTTATAATCTTGAAACTTTCTACAATAAATAAGTGAATAACTGTAATGTTTTGTGTCATTTGTTTCATGGGTTCTCTTGATCTAGTTTTAGGATGTGAAAATCCTTTATATTTATCCAGAAATGGAAAGAAAAATTATAATGGGTTCACAAACTTTCAAGCACTATTAGTAAAATTACAGAAGGATTACCATGGAAAAGTATTGAAAGATAATCATAAGAAGCATCATATAATCTGTTTACACATTTTACAAACCTCTTTGTAAAGTATCTAGTAAATAAAGTTAATGCAGTATATAGTATGGTGAGTTTTCATCACATTCCCACACACTTACCTGCTATAAAGTGAAAATGTGCTCAAACTCATCAGGGCTTGAATTACTACTAATATACTGTATGTGATTTGAAATGTTTACAACATGTAGTAAAAATGTGGGAAAAGACTAAAGCAGCACAAGAATGCAGGATATTAGGATCATCCTGCAGTGTTGAAATGTTTTTGATACTCTTCTTAGTACTCTTTCGTGCCCAGAAAGCAATTTTGTCCATCACTGGTTGGAGGACTGATGTAAAAGGGCAATGAAGGAGAATGATAACAGACTTATCGCTAGGCAACAAATCCTGCAGTCATGGGGTAACAATCTTGTGGCAATGAAGGCCAATTATCAGCTGCCTATCTTGTAATGAATGCTTTCTACTCAGTGTATTGTTTACTAGTCTCTCGTGCTACAGTGGAGTTGCACAATGTTTACTAGTGCACAGTGTTAACTGGATGTGTGATGAATGTGAATCACACTTGTGAGAGCTACTGTAAGTCACCAAAACACTCAGCCTCCATGAAAAACCAAATCCATTCCATGAGCAATGTTCATACCTTCAGGCACAGACAGGACAGACATTACATAACATGCTACTATGTACAAAAAGAATGGATATTCCTATAAATTTGATCATTTATAGTTTTTTGTTTGTTTGTGCATGCTACCTTGCATTATCTGATATAAAGAACACCTAACAATTGAAAGCCTATAACATTACAATATCAGCAATGTCTCAGGCTTCATGCAAAATTTTCTTTGTCCATTCAATGATCGATGATAGTATGTGGTCTTTAGCTCCCTCTGTAGTCTATTTATGAGAACAACAGTGCAATTCTATGAACTAAATGGTCAGTGAAGGCATTTATGCTGTTGTAGCATCTTAATTAAAAACTCAAAGAACTTACAAACAATGTAAAATGAAAAGTAAATGAAATCTACACCATTATATTTTATGAATACATCAACATTAAACACTGGCAGTTCAAAATAGGTCTGCATTTTTACATTATAAAGTGCAGAGCGGTATGTACAAACTGAGAGCATATGTTAGCTGATATTTACATTTTATTGAAACCCCAATGGTCAAATCTACGCTATCGCGGAGGGCAGAAAATTGTCGCATTTCTTTCTATAGGTTCAAATATGCAGCCATTTTGCACTTCAGGTCACATCCTAATCAGTTACATCACAGAAGGTGTCCTCCATCAGCTGTCAAAGGCTAAACACTTATATAACACTTGTAACATCACTGTCCATGCTGTGCTCAGAAACATCAGACTTGCATGTCTGCAGAGCAGTGCAACAGCACTTTTCATCCCCCTCAGGCTAAGGGTAGATTTATTGGAATTGGAAGCACTGATTATGAATATTGGGGGGAAAACATGCATAAAAAAATTTCATTTATAAATAATTCATATTTACTTTTTCATGTTTGCATCATCATAAGAGCTACCATTTTTAAAAAGAAGTTAGTTTTAACAAATCACGGTCGAGGTGGTAACAATTAACATCAAAATGTAAACATTAGTGTAAAGTGCACACCCTCTGAACTGAGGAAGATAAAGCATTTTACTGCTCAGTGTCATTGTCACTCTGCAGAGTTTTCATTGCCAGGCCCCACAGGGTTACACTCGAGATTACCTGGCCCTCACTGGGCCTGTAAGAGCCACTATTGGACCTGCCAGAGCCTGTGAGGGAACTGCAATGATTATCTGTTTGAGGCAAGAAGGACCTGCCCACGCCACCTCTGCTAATTTCCACTGACATATTCCCATTTTCCACATATGGACCATAAACAGCCTCAATAGATAGTTGGGGTTTGGCCAGCTTCATGTGGTCTGAAGCAGTTCTCTCCTGGTGGTTTGAGGAGAGGAGGTGATAGGGAACCAGGGAGCGCAGCTCTGGAAGGGGGGTGGGGGTAGAAGCTGGGCTGAGGTGCATGCTGGGAGGAGGAGTCTCTATATGTGGTGCTGGTTGTGGTGGTGAAAGAGTAAGTGGTGTGGGTTTCTCTAACGCTGTATGGGACATCATAGTGGAGAAATGCTGCTCACTGGTAGAGGCAGCAGGTTTACTGTGGCTGACAGGTCGAGGAAATGAGGCACCTCCATCTGTGCTTCGCCCCTGTTCAGAGTTGTCGGTGACTGGGCTGTCGGCTGGAACCCCCTTGCAGTGCATGTTGCTGTGTCTCCTGAGCATGGCACAGCGGGTGAAGCTCTTTCCGCATGCGTTACAGATGTAGGGTTTGTCACCAGTGTGTGACCGTATATGACGCTGCAGGTCCCCTGAGCCATTAAAGCATTTCCCTGCATTGATTTAAAACACACATTGAGTGTAAAACACTGCAAACAATAGCTATAGTAAATAATTCAAATGTATAATTTATAAAACTAGGTTAGTCTACAGAGTCTTACAGTGTTGGTTCATAGCATATTTTCAAGCAGTTATGGCTTTCATTCATTCTGGCAGATTAAACCTATGACGCTCAATTTTAGGTGGTGCCAAATAATCTTTCCTAAGAGAATGACTTAGTTGAAACATTACTGACTCTGCAACAGTAATAGATAATGCAATGTTATATGACAGAGCATCACACGCCTTCCATTTAACAATAGCAAGTGACACTGAACACCTCTGAACCCACACTGAACGCTGCTGCTGTCTGGTTGCAGATATAGATGTTTTGTTCCCTCTGCCACAGAAGTCCTAAAAATAGTGCACTGTTGACACTACTGCACAGATCCAGTTCCATCTCTGTGTATGTGTGTGTGTGTGTGTATATGAATATATGATTTGGGTCATGGGAAGGGACATGAATGGTGGGTGTCTATGCTGTTGTGCAGATATGTTTCTATGTTGTGAACAGGCTGTGAAAACAAATCTCCCCTTGGGACAAAAACTAGTTTATATGTCTGTGGTTTAATGTTTTACTGTTTGTAGGGCGTCCTTGGGTGTTTAGAAAGGCGCCTTGAAATAAAATGTATTATTATTATTATTGTTATTAAAAAGTCTCTTCTATCTGTGCATATTGGAATAAGGGAACAAACATTCATAGTGGTTGACCAGCAGTTACGCATAATAATTGGAAAAGTCAATGTAACCTAAGTAAATGCGAATAGCATTATAAACTTATATTCAGCTAAGACAGACAGGGGTAACACCAAAAATGTAAATCATGACATGACAAAACACAAACAAATGCATCCTTTTATATATAGCTGCAGGGGCTATGTTAATATGTTTTTGAAGAATAATTTCGGGGGTAACAGCCTAACTCCAACCGCAGATGTTATGTGGCATGTGCAGGCCATTACTAAATATGAATAAAAATAAAATACTAGAACAGTACTTTGAAGTTGAATAAAAACTACTCCCATAATAGACTGCTCTTACCACAGGTGGCACAGCTATGTGGTTTTTCTCCAGCGTGGCGGGCCTTGTGCTTCAGAAGCTTTCTGTGTGTGTTGAAGGATTTTCCACACTGGTCACAGGTGAATGTCTTGTCTGTGACATGAGTCCTCTTATGCTCCCTCAGATTGCTCAAGTTGTTAAATCCTGAACAACACACATGTGCACTTATGTCTCGACTTTCCATCTGGATCTCTGAACTAAGATGTGTAGGCTACTTTGATTATTTTATGTTGTGTAATGACGACTATTTTTTATGCTGAGAGTTCTCTCTTACCTCGACCACATATATCACACAGATGTGGCTTCTCTCCTGTGTGGACCACTTTGTGACGCTGAACATCCCCTGATGCCGTGAAACTGAAACACACACGTGAAAATTACATGAATACAGCATTGTAGGAACTCCAGTTTAGTAGCAGTGAAATATATAAAAGTATAATATAAGTTAACAATAGTATGATAAAAAGTTATTACTCAACCTCAAACTGTGATAAACTGTCAGTTTTCCAACAGACACACAAACATACACTAGCAAGAAAAAGTTTGGAAACACCAAGACACTGTTAGATTTTTTTTACACTGAAAGTACAACATTTTTACAAATCCACTACCATTTGCCTCTCAATTAGTGTAAAACTTGGAACACTTTGCAACTATCCCTTATTTGAAATTGATCATGCATGCCCTCCCAGGTCATAAAGCACAGTAAAATAAGTTAATGTTCAGCAAACCAATAATTTGAGTTCATATTTAGCTCTCAAGGTGTACAAACAGTGGGTTTTATAACTTGATCCAAGTCTTGTGGACTGCTTAGTCTACATGTGAGGTGTTTGGATCTACAGTACATACATACAGTACAGAGCTCAGAGGGAGAGTTCATGAAAAGATGATAGATGTCTGCCTAACACCATCAATGAAGCAAGGAGGTGGAAATGTGATGATCTGGGGATGCTTTGGCTATGGGAGAGTGAGTGATCTGTATTGTGCGTAAAACATCCTCAATCAGCATGGATACCAATCCATACTGAAGAGGCATGCCATTTCGTCTGAGCAACAACTGATAACTTTATTTTGAAGAAAGACAATGACCCCAAGCATTCTTCCCAGTTGTGTAAGTATCATCTGGAGAATAAAGTAGCTGCTGGAATACTCTTGGTGATGGCCTGGCCAGCTCAATCACCAGATCTGGACCCTATTGAGCTGGTGCGGGAGAAACTGAACTGAAGAACACTGCCCAACCAGCACAGCAGACCTGTGCTGCAGAAGGCCAGGGAGGAAAACACACCTAAATATCTGCAAAAACATTCATTTGTGCTCAAATTTGCTTGAGAATAAATTGTTCATTTTATTGTGTTTTGTGATCACTTTTTTAATCCACCATTTGAATGAATAAAACCAATAAAACATAATAATACAAAAGTGTGTAATTGTTTCCAAACTATTTCTTGCCAGTGTACAATAAGTGGGAAACTTACAAAGACTACACAGGGGAAAGGCAAATGGAAAATGTAGCTATGATAAGGACAAGGTATAAAAAGGAGAATACTTTACCCTTTACCACATAACTCACAAATGTACGGTTTCTCTCCAGAATGTCGCCGCAAATGTGTCTGTAAATTTCCAGCCTGTAAGCCAGAATTAGTTGCATCAATATAATCTGACGACCTAAGAACTGCATTAAATCAGAATAATACACCAGACCATACCTGTGAGAAGTTTCTCCCACAAACATTACACCGAAAGGGTTTCTCACCTGCAACAATAAATAAAAATTTGGGTCTGATTATAATGATAATAATAATAACAACAATCCAAAGAATTTCCCCAAGGGGACCTATAAAGTATCAATTGTTATAATTAAATGATCAATTCATCCTACAAAACAACTGGCTTAACTTAAATGCATTACTGTAGATCACGAATGCTTACGAAGTAATTATAAACTGTAAATACCAGTATGTGAACGCTTGTGCAGCTCCAGGTTGCTCGGGTGTTTGAAGATCTTCCCACACACCTCACAACAATATTGCTTCTGTCCTGTCCGCTGTGGTGGCTCAGGCACAGTCTTCAGATTTTGATCCTCTTGGTTCACAGGTGGAGGACTGGGGAGTTGTTCATCTGTTGCCGTCTCAGAAACCTCTTCTCTGCTCGCAGTAAGGTCCTCAGTTGGAGCTTCTGGAGCTTCAGTCTGGACCACAGGCTCTTCTTGATGACTTGCTTTGGGACACCTGGGAACAGGTTCACTGACTGATTCAGCACACATCTCCTCCAAAGCCTTTTGAGACCTCAGGTAGTTGTACTTTTTCAGGTACACAGCCTTCTTTGGGCGCACTGGCTTGTTGAGCATGGAGTCTGTAGGGTCAGAGTTGAGAGTGTTTACATTTTCTGAAGGTGTTAAAGAGGAAACCGGTTTCTTTTCTACTGCCAGAGATGTGGAGGGAGGGTTGGGCTGAACTGGGTTTCCTGAGCATACAGGTGTGTGGCCACTTCCTTGCCCAACCCCAAGCGGACACTGTTGCTCTTCTGCTGCCACCAAAGGGCATGGGCCTTGATTAGAGGCTGCATTATTAGTCTGAATTGCACTTTGTTTGAAATACTGTTTGCTGTAGAAGTTACGGAGCTTGTAGCCATGGACTATTGGTTTTTCTACAGGTGTTTGAGTACTGCTGGCTGTGTCACAGTTCAAGCTACTATTAGGCACAGAAACTGGGAGCCTTTTGGTGTGGTCCACATCATTGCTGAAACCAGGCCTCTGGGCTTCAGAAGGACAGTGAAGGTCAACCTCATGAGAAAGAGTGCTCCCTAGGAGGCAGTCGTGCTCCGTGCTCAGCATGCCTGGAAGAGAAAATGATGGGATTTCCACTGAAGGAGGACAAGGCTTGAGAAAAGTATTACACATGCTTTGCACATTTGGAACCTGCAAACACTGAGCAATGTCCAGTAGCGCTTGCACATTATCTTGGTTAATGTCAAGGTGGGAAGTATACATGTAGTCCAATATTTGGCCAATGCCGCTGACATTCTGGATAACCAAGTTGAACACTTCATTCTTCTGACTTGGAGAATTTTGGAACAAAGACCTGGAAACATAAATGTGATATATTTTACACTTTAACACAGCGTAAAATCATTACTTAGGTAAGTGAAAGAAGAGAAAACATGCCATGTATCACTACATTAACTTTATAAAAGGCACCTGAAATAGGAGCTGAATGCAGCCAGGACATTTTTGTGTGCTTTGAAGGAGACACCTTTGACCACTAGCATGCAGTCACACAGCAGCCCTTGAATCCTCTGCTCCTGGAGCTGCTGCAGGAGGTAGGAGCTGTGGCTGGACTGGGTGTCCATCATCACTCAGCTGCTGAACCACTCAGCTCCAACTTGACCCTCAAAAAAGCTAAAGGAAACACATGACAGAACAACTTAATACTTAAGACTTTTTTGTTATTTTTTTCTAGTTATTGACACTCAACCGGATCAAAAGTGTTTCAAGCGAGTGCTGTTAACTTTAACTACTTCCAACAACTGCGCAGAATCCAGTGCGCCTGGTCTACAAGACCACCCATGCAAAAATTGGACGAAACATGCTAACAGGCTAACAACATAGCTCTGCTAACCAACCAGAACCACAAACAACAAATTCACCAAGAGTAACATTTTCAACCGAGAATGACAATTCAAAGTCTTTGGTTCAGTAACATTAATCATAAACATACGTCCAAACCTAAATGAAAGGTTCTTACCTTTTCTTTGGATGATGGGTCACTTTCCGAGCATAATAACATGACTTCTTCTGCTTCTGCTGCTTCTACTTCTTGTTCTTCTTCGTCTTGGTGTTTATTGGCGGCAAACAACGAAAAGGTGCATTACCGCCACCAGCTGGTGAGGAGTGTGGATCAGGGCACTAACACATACAAAATAAAAAAACTCATCCTCCCAATCAAATCAGTTGACCTAAGGAACTGAAACAAAACTTGATAACATACATTTTCTCCAAAACCTCTGTTAACTTTTATTTTTTATCTTATCAAGGTTTTGAATTGGGAGCCTTATTTCTGTTTCATATTTCTGGCAATGCAACGTGACATGCACATTTGCCTATATTGTGTTTCCCTATTCTGAATAGCATACTATTCAGTCCAGTATGTCCAAATCTGAGTCTTGATATTATCATTTCGTCCATCTCATCTCTTCTACTTTCCTTTGCATGCTGTAGAACCACCATCCTCTCCTTTCTGCTTCCCATAGTCTCTGAAACCTTTCCTTCAGCCTCTGCTTAATAACCTACTATGCTATTAAAATAAACTGTCATGCCAATACACTTATATCTGTAGTTTCCTTTGCAAGTTCATCTGCTGTTTCATTTCCTTTTATCCCAATATTCTTTTTTCGGCTGTTCCCTTTAGGGGTCGCTACAGCGGATCATCTGCCTCCATCTCACCCTATCCCTAGTACCAATATGTGCTGGTATATTATAGTCCCATCCTTTTAAATATATATAATGTATGCTGTATCTTTATTAGAATGTCTGTTCTACTCTCCTCACCTGTCCGTAGTGGTCTTGTATCCTCTGCCCACTGTAGTGCTAAGAGTATTGCCAGCATTTCCACTGTGACTGATGTTAAGCTGAGCTACTTCTAGCTCTGTAGCTCTCTGCTCTGTATTATGTTTGACTTGATCAGTGCAAGTGATCACATAGGCAATGAACAGAATCAACTTCTCTACTGTCAGTGCTGTACTACTTCCCTATTTTTGATCCGCCTCAAATGCTGATTTTTGGTAAACATTGTTAGTTTTTCTCTTTCCTTGAACCCCCTTTACTGCTTCTGCATAGTTTAAGTTGTTTAGACTTTCTGAATGTCCACTGTCCTATTTCTGACCTCACAACCTCCATATGTCAATCTGTGCTGATCGCCACTGTTGCAGGATTTCTTCTGCACATTATCTCTGCATACTTCAAACTTGTGATCACCTCCACATTTGGGACATCTTTGTCTTCTTTTATAAACGGCTGCTATGTGCCCATTCCTTTGCCATTAGAAGCAATGCAGCGGTGGAGATATATAGGGCCAAACTGGGAAACTCATACACCCAATTTTTACTTTGTCCTCTAGGACCAACTCCTGGAACTCCAAAAGCACTGACATGCTGTCTACTCTTTCGACATACTGTGTTCTCTGTTTTATCCTGCTCACCTCGCCTCCATTAATATTTTGTTTGAGTTTTTCAAAATCACTCTATTTTCACTAAGAATCCTTCTTTCACACACACCACTTTCTTGCATATACTTTCAACATGCACCACTTTATTTCTCTATTCTCCTGTTTTACATATTATCAGCAAGCTTTCCTCCCTCAGAGTCTTGTCCTATTCCACCTGTCCTGTCTTTTTTTAGTTCCCTGGACAACGCTATTGGACTGAAGGTAATAAGTTCATCTTCTCTTCCAGCTGTTTTTTATTTTTTATTTTTCTTAGTGACATATAAGCTAGTGAAAGGTGCAAGTTTACATCATGATATTAACATATACTGTAAGAGAAATACAGCAAATCAATCAATAAATGTCAATAACTAAACAAAAAGACCTAAATATCAGGGGAAGTATAAAATAATTAATCATAATATTCTATAGTGTGTATGCTCTTTTAGTTTGTCATCAGTCTTAAGGAATTTAGATGAAGCTGAAAGTCGCTACACATAACTTTTGAACAATATCAGAATCCACTCAGATAGGAACTTATGTTTGGATGTTTTTGCACACGGAAGACTTATAATGTAGGTACCGAGTGCTGGTGTGGTCACGTGTGTTTTGAAAAGTTGGTACGAATGGAGCATTGCAGGGGGTTCGTAACTTTCAGATGCGAATTTGTATTTTAACATCTTGGCTCCGATCATTTATTTAAATCCATTGTTACATCGAGTTGTCGGTTTGTCGCAGCACATGCTAGCTTTGGTTAACGTTAGCTCGTATCATCTCTGCGGTGAGTCGGGTCTCGGCTTCACACAAGGATTAGCTATACCTTTTTTTTTTTTTTTTACGTTGGTGCCGTTAGTTTCAGTTAGTGTGGTTGTTGGTTGGAGCTCAAAATGGTTTTCTTTACCTGTAACGCGTGCGGTGAATCCCTGAAAAAAGCTCAGGTTGATAAACACGTGAACATGTGCCGGGGCTGCCAGGTACTGTCCTGCATCGACTGTGGAAAAGACTTCTGGTAAGTTAACGACCCGGTGTCTGCTTTCCGTTTTTCTGTTTGCCCTAGCTACCTAATGTTAGAGAGCTAAGCTAACGTTAAACATAACCACTCAGGCTCACAGTGCTGCATGTGTGCATTGGTGTTTCTCTGCACGTGTTTAATAGGGGCGACGACTACAAGAACCACAATAAATGTATCAGTGAAGATCAGAAGTATGGAGGTAAAGGCTACGAGGCAAAGGCAAACAAAGGAGATGTGAAACAGCAGCAGTGGATCCAGGTGAAATGCAGAAGAGTGATGCTCAGCTGTGTTAACGCTCTGTACGTGTCTCTAACTTTTTGTTTGTTAATTTAAAGAGAATCCATGAGGCTATGAACAAACCTGGAGTCAGTGCAAAGCTGAAGGATGTGCTCAGACAAGTCAGTACATATGACAACGTTCCTAGAAAGAAGGCCAAGTTTCAGGTTGGTGTGTCTTCAAACTGTCGTGTTGATCACGGTATCTGATAATCGCTTGTGTGTCTGTGTGTGTGCAGTGAAAATAGACATTTGCAAACACAAACCGCTAACTAATTTTCACTGTGTGACTCCTCCTCAGAACTGGATGAGAAACAGTCTTAAAATAGGAAACACCAGTCTTCACGATGAAGTGTGGGACATCCTTGCTGCAGCTGACAATGTAAGTTCCTCTGCTCTATGGTTATACTTGTTGTTTCACAGCTGTCCTGTGCACATTAGTCTGTCAGCATAGTGCAGGAAAGGTGGGACAGTAGTATTAGTTAATCTTAGATGATCAAATGCAACAATTAAAAGCTCCCACTAGCTCCAGAATACACTGAAAACATTGTGCACATATAGACTTTTTCTTATCTGGCTATTATCATATGTTGATTATCTACTACTGTAATAATTATACTATCTGTATATTTAAATGTCAATAAAATAATTTACATATTGGGTGACGCATGTATTAGCAGCCATTCTGCATAACAGTCGGGTCCATGGTGATGTATAAAAGCCAAAGTTTCTTTACATATTTGAGATGACTTTCCCACTGCTCTGATCTGATGACAAAGAGAAAACATGGTAACAATATGTTCATTTATGTGGTTTTACCTTTGCTGCCTTCAGTAACTAAACTGATTTTCATTACTGAACCCACAATCTGACAGAGCCTGGAGGCCCCCCAGCAAACTAAAGAAGACAAACAGACAGTCCCTGAGGTCAAAGTGAATACTAATGGAAATGAACAGCAGAATGACCAACCACACGTGAAGAAGAAGAAGCTGAACAAACAAGAGCGTAAGGAGGCCCGTAAACAGAAAAATGGGAACGCCACAAACAATGCTGAAAACACACTTGCGCAAGAACCAGAAGAGACTGTGGCAGGCAAGAAGAAAAAAAAGGACCGGAAGAGAAAGCGTGGCTGTGAAGAAGATGGAAATGAAGAGCAGAATGGGCTCAATGCTGAAAATGTGACCTCCAGAAAGAAAACAAAGGGCAAGTCAGACATTTTTCTGAAGGCCTTCTAATGGTCTTTTACTTTTATTTTAAGTTTTTTTTTCTGTCAGTATATTGTTATTAGTAATTATATAATTTATAAATAAAAGTTTTCATGGTTCTCTAATACACTTAATTTCTAATGGCGACATGTTTGCATCATGAAATGTAGGTATAATTGTTCCCCTTTCTACCCATATCTCTATTTATTTTTTAACTAAAAAGAGTTAACTAAACACGTATGTGTTTTAGGATCTACTGTACTACATAACTTATTTATCTTCTTTAACAGTTGATGAAATAACAGGGGAAGCTGATTCACACATGTCAGAGGATCAAGCCGTTTCCAAAGGTAACGTAGTTTGGTACATAACTACAATGTCTTTTAGATTAATTATGGTGCTAAATAGCAAAGCCACAAGGAGTCAGTGTTGTTTCTTTTGTTAACAATGAGAAAATGACCCTAGGGGATACTGTGGAAGCTGATTTGTGTTTCTACTCAACTTATAGGCAAATTCAACTGGAAGGGGAATATCAAGGCAGTACTGAGAGACTCACCAGACCAGGAGCTGTCGGTTAAGAAGCTTAGGAAGAAGGTGAGGCATGGAGTGTTTTAATTATTCTGCGCATATAAATCTATAGTTCTTTGCTCACACACCGTCTGATTTGACTTCTAAACTCAGCATGTTCTAATGCATATTATTTGAAAATATGACTTTGGTATCTTTGGTTTCTTTTACAGGTTTTGGCAGCTTACTACTCTTTCATCAGTGATGGACATTTTAAAACTGAGGAGGAGGTGCTAGCACTTTTCAACAAGAAGATTAACAACAATCCTAAATTTAGAATTTTGAAAGACAGAGTTAGGCTTGTAAAGTAGATTTGTTTATTTCACACCTCTGACATTAAATGTATGTTGGTCATAGAATTTTAAAATTTAAAAGTCGTTATCTGCCACCCTCCCTCTGATATATTTGTTTTTTTACAGATGCCATAATCTCAAAGATTAAATCATTTTATTACTGAATTGTGTGTCCTCTTTCTTACTGAAGCGGAACTGATCAGCACAGGTTTTACAAATTAACATCAGTAATGTTTAATCTATAAAATGACAATTAGATGGCTGCTCTGCTCCACATTCCAAGCCCATGGTAAGGCTGGGAAATGGCACTTTATCTGTGGGATTGGATGTTGAGGTGGGGGAAGGGGAACAGGAGAGGTACACCTGAGGTGAATTTGACTCTCACACGGGACGAAGTTAATGCACATTCCTCGGCACCCCGAACGGGGTTCACTTGGCCAGGGACACAGAAGCTCCATAGAAGCAAGATGCTTGGTGTCAGCCTCAGGTGAAGTTTTAATGTCTGATTTTCTGCCACTAGAATGAGCAGCCTCTTTACCCTGTACACACACACACAGGAGGGGCTATGGGAGGAAATCAGCTTTATGAAGCTCTGCTAATCCCAGTAAGTTTAACACTGATGCTTATTCATCACACTGCTTACCTGTAATTGAATATTACATACTTTGAGTATTAGTCAAGCTATTACTCAAGTTTTCTAGTATTAAAATTCTGTTTTCTACTCTGCACTTGGAATCGGTATGGCTTAATGCATAAGTTATTTGTTTTAATCCAACCCAGCCCAGAAACTAAGCCTGTCTGGATTACCAGATAAATATTTCATTTCTGCTGTTAGATATTGCAGGATGAACTGTGTGGCCTCTAGTTTGGTCTTAATTAGCAGCCACAGCTAACTGAACAGTATTTATCAAGGGTTAGCTTCTTGGGTATTAAAGGGAAATTTCACATTATTCTATTATAAATGAAAAGTTCAATTTATAAGAAGTTGTGCTTAGGCAACATGTAGTAGTAAAACACACATTTAAGGCAAGGGTGTGTTTTACCCCACACCAGGGATTTAGCCTAGTTGGTCTTGTGTGACAAGTAGCATAACACTGATGTTACTCATGCAGCTTGCTGCCGTAGGACTCTTTATGACAGTATATTATCTTAGCGTATGTAATAATCCAGTATCTGTAACATATAATCACTGTGTTCTGCAAAAGTTACACAATCTCACTTTACTGTTGTCACTACACAGAAAGCATTGTACAGTAGTAAGTATACTTATTCTATGGTGCTTGCGCTATCATAGGATGGTGGTAAACATGAGCAGGAATTACTCCTTTTACTAATCCTCAGGGTAAGCATCAGTCTAAGGCTGGCATCTCAGAGTATGAGGTAACACCTTTATCTGATGCTTCTGCACTGTGCCCATAGATGCAGTGTAACAGAGGACGCAGTCTCCTTTCTTTTCTTTTTGTTATGTAAAAGTCCCAAGCTTTCTGTAAAGTGACCAAATGCAGGATATTTCAATTTACCCATATTAATATCATTCAAGGTGATAATTAGTATAAACAAGGGAATTTAAAAATTAGAAACATTTCCTTCAGTATAACACAATACTGTCTAACTGCCCCACAAATGACAGGTTCCCAAAGATAAAAACTGTTTTGACCACAGCTGAATTTGCTGCTGATGTACAGAATGAATGCTGAATATGAATGAATAAAGTTCTATAGTTTTTCTTCATTGCACCTGTCTTGTCATTGCCTTGTTATGTAACAGCACAAAGGTATCAGCTGTGTTACATTCTTCCCAGCACTATGAATAATATGTACAAGAAAAACTTTGGAATACTGCGAGTAGTCCAGTTTGTTTTATGTTTGTTTCACTATGGTATTTAATGAAAATATACACAAAACACACTTGGGTTATATAATCATATCTTTGCTATTTATGTTTTGTGACTGCATCAGACATGTTGCTATAACTAGGATGTAGTAGTAGGATGATGAACCATTAATATTTACTTTTTGGCAAAGGTTTGATGTAATTAATTTACTTAAGTTTTTCTTATAGACTACTGTAAATGTACTGATAAGTGTGGCCTATTTAAAAAAAAAAATCTTGAATCTTTAAATACTTACTTAATGCTGGCTCCATAGAGTTTGCCAAAGAACAGGCTGTTACTTAGTTTTGTATTGATAGTGGACAGTCAATGGATGAAACTAAACATTTTTTATATTCAAAAGAGACCTTGTGGAGCATGTCAGTTTATTTGCACCGGTAAGAAAAAACAAATATACTCAAGGATGAAAAAGAACAGAAAACGACTTGGCGTTACGTATGTCTAACGCATTCCCAGACCTAAACATTTTAAAGACCGTTTTTATATTTGTTTTGTATCAGTAGGTGCTTTTCAACCTTTTCAATGTATATTATTTCAATTTATAACGGGTTAAGTAAGTTAAATGTTGCTTTTTCGTAGCTTTGCCTTGCTAAATTTATGTATGTGTAATGTAAAAACTACAAATGTCGCCTTCAAGTGCGTCACAAAAAGAGCGACGCGGGATTTAACAGGAAGTATCTTCTGATGACTAGTTAGCTTGTGGAGCTGCAGTGAGCTAAGGAGCATAGAAACGTTATTAATAATGCTTAACGACAGTGAGCTGGCAACGTTGAGGAATAGATTTAAGAAAGATGCGGAGTTTCTTATGCAAGCAACGACGCCGAGTGACGAAGATGGAAAGAGTAAGCTTCAGAAACATCACGTTGGCTATCGTTAGTGCCAACATGAGTTAGTTTTCGGAAGGTAACGTTAACGTTACAAACACAGCGGTAACGTTACTCACAGTGTTAAATGCTGGTGTCATAGTGTCAAATATGCAGAGGTGACCGGCTAACGTAAGCAGACATTATTGTTACAATTAGCAAACCTTTACTGTTAAATGTGTTAAATCCTCAGTTTATAGTCAACATAGTGTTTGAAAAAAAATGTCGTTTACGTTCACAAATTATAATTTATAACTAACTTTTATAATAATATACGTTAGATGCTTGACTCTTTGAAATATATATATGAAAGAGATAAGACATATGATAAATGTAACCACAGCATTTGCAGGCAGAGAGCTATGCAGGCAACTTGCACAATGGACAATTGTCCAACTTTGAGGCCCTCACTGGCACAAGTCCAGCAATTCTTGATTGTTTTGACTGTGAGCAAACGCTGTATCAGCTCAGCAACACAATACAGGCAATGTCCACTCCCACTGTGTCCAATCCAAGGGTCATCTCTTTTTGGCTACAGTGTAAACTGATGACTGAAATACAAGCAGCAGACCAAACAGTTGTGGGGTGGTCATCCCTTTTATAATAATGTCTTCTTATATTCCAGTTTACATACCGTCAGGGGTCCTTCTGGCAAAATAACTTGCTATAGAATGTCTTGTATTCAATATGGATCACTTAACATGACCTTGATTAAAGATGGAGGCCAACTATTTGTCTAGTGCATGGAGTTCATTGTGAAATCTACACAGAGTGGGCCAGCATGCTAAAGCACTTCAGCAGCCAACAACAGGCTCTGATACGTTTAATCAACCAGTAAATTATAGAGATTAATAGCTCTCTGAGAAGTAAGATTATCTCAAAAAACGATATCAGTTACTATTCAAAAGCTCCTTAAACCTGAAAAGTGGGGATTTAGCTCATTCTGTTAAGGCAAGACACATCTCATATTTGCTAGTAAATAATATACCATACTGTAACCCTTTCAGTGGCACTTCAGTATTGCTTTACATTTAATTATGCAGTGCGTTAGTGTTTGAATGGTGTTGTTAATTTGCTACATAGCACTGAGAGTCAGACATTTGTGTCAATGTGAACTGTTGACAAAAAAAAAATTTGTCACTTGCTGTGGCTCTTATTTGTTTCCAAAAAAAAATCCTCAACAAATGAATCACGGTCTTATGAAGATGCATGGAGTGAAACTGATATTTTGGACTGTTTTTTTTTTTTTCTTTTTCTCCATTGTCTTTCAGGTCAGGAGGAAAAAGATGCCAAACCACTCCCTCGCATTAACAGACACTCCGTTTTCTGGATTGTAGCATCAGTAGGTGTGACCTACTATGTGGATTTCATCCACAACATAATGGAAAATGATGATATCAAAAGGTGATTGAGTGATGACATTGAGTAATTGCAGATCTCTTTGACTCATTTTCTGTTCCCCATATTATTCATACCCAAAAGTAAATCAAGTGTGCTACATAGCTGTTAGTGTTATGTGCATCTAGACATATCATTGTTTCACTTTGACTTTTAAGTATCCAGTAAGGAGACAATAGATTTGTTATTTTCTGTAAATGACCTTTACACACAGTAAGCCTTGTTCTTGGAAAGCTTTTATTTGAGAAAGAAAGGTGGTAGCTTACAGAATGCATCAAATATATATATTTCAAATATATATTTTTAGTTTTCTCCTTCAGTTCTTTCCTTGGTGTCTAATACCAATGGAACCACTGCTATCTGATACCACTGGGAAAAAGTTTAGGGTATTGTTATCGAGGCCGTCTTTTGTATTTGAATAGCTTTATTAGGACTTTACAGATTTCCTTCTGTTCTTAAAATAAATATTCCTCCTTTTAACCCATGTTTTCCAGTTGGTGGTTTAATGTGGGTCTGGTACTCCTTGCAACCTGCCTGTCTCTGGCCATCTTTTGCATCGTGTACCTTGAGTGGTTCAAAGGCATCCGACACTATGACCAAGAATATCCTGCGATTCCTCCCATCACGACTGCAGCTTTTATTGCTGCGTCATGCAGGTAAAACAAAAAGACAAAATCCTCTAAACTGTGCTGTAAACCTTCCAATTTCCTGAAACACTATTTTTAACACATCAAAGAAAGTAGAGCAGCGAAGTACACACGAAATAACTGCACTTCTCCAGTTTCTAAATCTTTTCAAACTCTTTGGTCACGTGATGAGAGGTAAGACGAACAAGTAACAAGTTATCAGACGGAAAAGGACACTCCCCAAACCGTTGCCACAAAGATGCTGTTATAGAAAATATCATTGTATGCTGTCACGTTAAGATATTGCTTAATGAAAGGGAAGCAGGAAAAAAAGACCCAGATCAAAAGAATACAAAAGTATGTGGACAGGGGTGTGGTGTATTTGCCAGGCTTTTAGACAGTTGTTGGTTTGTCTGAATGCTTGACTTTTAATTTTCAGCCACTTTACTTTGACTCTGATGTTTCATGCTACACAGGAAACTCTTTTATTGATTATGCAACATTAGCAGTGTGCAGATTATAGTTCAATTGAATATTCACATGATAAATATTCCTTAAGCCATTATTTGTCCATTGAAAACAGACAGGTGTTTTCACTTGGTTTGCCCGACATTAGAGCTCTTCTCACGACAGTGTGCACTTGTACAGACTTTACTTTCTTGCATCTTTCTCATGTTTCTGTCTAATTAGCCACAATAATTCAAAGCACCTGTGTGGTTGTGTCATATTTTAAACCTGATGTAAAAAATGTTCTGGTTGAAATAAATCTTGTTGCTAAGATCAGTTGCACTAAATTGCCATAGGCTTTATTTTGTTTGTCTGAAGCATAAATAATACACATTTTGTTAACCAGTCATTGGCAGTGTACAGTTTGCTGGTCTCATTTGTAGTACCAGCAAAGCTTCTAAGCTTTAAAAGCTCAAATATTATTTCCTCAAGTGCAAATCCGTCAACCACGTGTCTGTGGATCAGTGACGAGCAGGGCATACTGATGAGGTGACTTTTAAATAGGTCTGTGTTATGGATATGCATGAATTATCGATTATTCAGTAAGTCGAAAAGGCAACAGTTATGCCTGTGCATTCAGCAGAAAAAGAAAGCAAAGACGTGTTATTTTACTCAACTGGACAACAAAGATAAGTGCTCATACTGCAGCGTGAATCTGTCTTCCCATGGTTCTACCAGCATGATGAGGCATTTCTAACATCACCAAAAAAAGTGTTGGGTTTGAGCAGCTGCACCTCAACGGGCTGTGTGCGGCAAAATTTGTGACTGTTGAAGGCCTAATTCATCAAATGTGAACTGAAGCTGCTCTACTGGCTTGTGCGTTAATATTTTATTCCTGGCTAATGCTGTTTATTTGGTCCTTAACATCTCAAGTCTCAAAACAATTAATGGACCAAATAACTTTTTGTCCTGTGATTAGCTAATCCACCTTGATGAAGCCACAAATTGTGTCTTCATATGGTTGAGCAGAGTCACTGATGGAAGAAAGTGAGGAGCTACCAGAGGCAAAAAGATATTCAATTTTAAATGCTGCCTCAGGAAACATGCCGTGTTTGAATATGTTTGAGCGGAATAAGCTTGTTTAGTATGTTACAATTTTTTTCTTTTTTCACCAGTTCTATCAGTGTAAATAAAGATTCACTATTTAATAGCACATTATTCTGTTTAATTCTCACTGACTTGCTAGGAAACTGGTTATTTCAATGTTCTTTTTAAATATTGCACAAGAAGCAAGGCCTCACATGACATTGTTGTAGGCAGTTCTGTGTAGTATTTTATAATCGGATACCAATCAAATATTTCCCTTGTCATCAAAGAAAATGTAACTAATGTGCATATTTGTAAGTGACATTTGTCCTTTTCTTGCAGCTTTAACATAGCACTATGGCCAGTGTGGTCCTTCTTCACTCCACTCATCCTCTTCACACAGTTCATGGGAGTGGTCATGTTCATCTCTTTGCTTGGATGAATGTGACAGGTGAAGATGTACTTTTCACAAAATGTGCGTTTATGGAATGACCATCATTGTACGTGGCCTTAATGCTGCTTCATATTTGAGGGATCCCATATTTACACATTCTCTTTTTGTTTTTCAGCTCCAGAATTACAACTTTCAACTGCAATGTAGAGTTTGGTTGATGCAGTTTCTCCTCTATTGCTTACACATACTTCATGCCCAAAGTGTATCCCTAAACATCACACTTTCTCTTCATAAAGAAACACTGGTAGCAATACAACAAACACACCTTCCAAAAAAATCTTACAACTAAACCACACACACACACACACAGCATAATTAAAGCCAATTTAAACAAGTGTCAGTGTGTTGGAAGTGTTTGGTAGATTAACACTGAAAGTGAAGAATATGTCATTTGGAACTTAGTTTATTTGTAGCAAACTCCAGTACATATGCTGTGTGCACATACACCGATCAGCCACAACATTAACACCATTTGGTGGTTTTAATGTTTTGATGAACAGAGGTCAGCAAGCTGTGATGCACTAAGTGTTCTGACACCTGTCGATCATGACCACCCTTGCTGACTCCCGTCCACCACAACATTAAAACCTGGTGGTATTAATGGTGTGGCATATTGGTCTGTGCCATGATATTCATCTCTAACAGTGCTGATGGTCTTGGCTGGGTGAAGTCAGCATTGTAGAATTACTGTGCTGTTCTTATCCTGAGGGTTTAATCTCCTCAGTTTATTATTTTTCATAAAGAAATGTGATGCATTGTGTTTTGTGTTTTCAGGATTCAGGGTGTAATTAATAGTTTGGAAACAGGCCTTCGTCACAGCAGATACACTACTCACAAAAAGTTAGGGATATTTGGCTTTCGGGTGAAATTTATGGAAAACGTAAAAAGTTCACACT
>JAUMHL010000025.1:7715848-7731577 GCA_032362345.1 Sandelia bainsii
TATAGTGCATTTTAGGTTCATCCTGAAATTTCACCTGAAAGCCGAATATCCCTAACTTTTTGTGAGTAGTGTATTTTGACTTGTAATAGTAGAAAAGCCCAGGTGTTACTAAAAACACAAATGATGGCTCTGTTCTATTCAGTTTTCTAGGAAGCCACGACAGTGAGCCAGAAGGCAGGACACTGAAATTGAAGCTAGTAAATGAAATGCAGCTATTGTTATTTTTATTATGTACACCTATGGTTTTCCTCTTCTGACGTCAAAATGTGCTTATGTGCAGAAATGTGTTTAAGTAATAAGGGAAAACTGTAAGAGAAAGCTTCCTACAATTTAAACCTGTGTTAATAAGAGTTTGAAAATGTTTTTATTTTTCTAAAGCAGTTTGTGGTGACATGTTTAAAGGTGACTCCTTATATTCTGTAACATGTTTGACTTTAATACACTTTTAGAACAAATTCCGATAACTGTAAAATTGTTATTGCAATTATTATGGCTCGATAAGTGCGGTGATGTTAAATCAGCAACATATCTAAAACCTGAATCTGAAATTCGTGCAGTAGAAGCACTTGTACTTCTTATAAAGTAGCTCAAATTGAACTTTGATCGTTTTAATAATCGAGGCCTGCATGTTTTGGAGAACACTGAAGTTTTTCCATTAAATCGTGCTGCTAATGATTTGTCCTCAGACTGCACTCAGAGTCAATGGGATTGTTTCGAGGAGGCTCATTAACAGAGCTAATGAGAGCGCTTCCTAATTCAATCAAAATGTTCAGACCTAATCAGTGGCACACTACAGCTCCCTGATAATGAATAGATTTTACTCTTTTTCTTTATCGCGTTGATTGTCACTGAACGAGAAATCTATACTTGGCGGAAGACGATCAGATGAGCTGTTAACTTGTTAAACAAATCCAAAGCTTGCTAAAGATTGATGTTGGTTGTTTCCTCCGTGTACCAAGACCTCAAATGTTCAACTGAAGGAAAATAAACAGAAAGGCTTTTTGGTATTATTACATGATATTCCCGAAACGACCAGTGTGTGGTAGTCGTGTGTGAACCGACCAGGTGTAATACGATCTGTCACAGCACAGATGCGCTTGCGGATGACACGCATGGTGCTATGGCGCACCATGGTTGCCATTTTCACCCTGCCATCTGGTCATCTTCAATAAAACATTATCAGAAGTTGTTAAGGAGGAAAGACTGAAAAACGCAGAAGGTACTTTGTTGTGCCGTAAGTTTTACATAACCTGACCTCATGTAGGAAACTGATAATAATAATAATGACCTATTAGGCCTAATAAAAATATAATCTTTTGAAAAATGGTATAAATAACACTGTTGTTCACATTAAAGTTAGTTAAACTAGTTTCCACTTTTTCCTTAGGTTTTTGACTAGTCTGACCCAGAACCTCTGAGGGACTGAGAAATCTCCCAAACCCTCCTAAATTCACAGTGTCACACTAATCACCTCTCAGTCAAAGTCAGCAGACCTGCTTTTGTTATGTATACGCGCACCCACCCGGGGTATTTATATTGAACCAAGGGTAACATGGTCATATGCGTAAGAGCTCTTTGTGCTGATGGTCTTAGTGTTCTCCTTCATTACACCCACTCACAAAAAGGCATTGTGAATCTAACCATTGAAATATGATTCTTCCTTCTTTCACCTTGAAAGCAAACATTTAACCACCATGGCTCAACCACGGGTGGACATAAGGTTTTGGAGAGGTGGCGCTTTGATTTGAAGCGCATTGAATCAGGACAGGTCACTAGCTGCCACCCTGTAAAAATCATAGGCTCGTGAAATGTCATCGTCTTTTTAATCTTACCTAGGCCTTAACACCCGATAGCCACACTGAGAGGATTTCAGCTTGGACTTGGAAAGCCTGTCTGGCAGCCGCTCGGAAGAGGTGGATTTGGGCGAAGCTCGCTTTTTCTGTTATTGTGGATAATTCCGTGCTTAGTGTTTTGCTCCTTTGGGTGGTCAATGGTTGGCACAGCAATCACGGTGGTTTCTCTGAAACATTGGGAGTGTCACCACCAAATACCGAAACGCAATCTCAAAATTTCAGTGACTCAGACTTGTTACATGAATAGATATTTCAGTGTCAGGGTTACAAGATGACAGTGTGGTCTGTCAAGTTCATCCTCAGCAAGGCTGGACATTGAAACTATGCGTGGCCACCGAGCCGGAATGAGCATGTTTGGCACGCTCCCCACCTTGTAGCAAGAGGTTGCGTACCTGGCCTCCTTCAAATGCACTTATAGCGCGCGCGGCTTTGACTTTTCTCTCGGGACAGCGATTTTTACGTTTGCCACCATGGTGGAACACAGCACCCTGGATATTATGTGTCTAAACAAGTATTGTCACAGTTCCTCCTCGTCGTCCAGCTCCGAGAACGACAAGAAGGATGTCACCAAAGAAAACAGTTTATCAGGGGACTATCCAAAGAAGAACGCAGAGTTCCTCAGCGGTCAGTATGGGACCAATTTGTTGCTGGTCGGGGTTGCCATGATGCTGGCCAACATGCCCCGCACCCGCGTTATTAAAGAAGAACATCTGCTGTCCTTTCTCACCTGCCTCATGATCCTCCAGCTGATCTGGATGATGTGGTACATCCTGGTGCGTAACAAACAGAAGAACACACGGACCGAGAGAGATGTCCATGCCACCTCAAGCTGGATAAGAGGTGAGTTTGGACAATTACGCGCAGGGTTAGGCTACAGCAGTAAACGCGTAAAATACTGCATTCATGTTATGTGTTTGGGTATTACAGGGTCAGATTTCAGTGTGCAAATGATCATTCAAAATCATTACTAGATCCAAGTATTTGTGGTTTGACAAATGAAAGAAAACTGGCAATTGTGATTTATGCATATAGCAAAGGAAATCTTTGGGGTTTTCATCGGTGCCTATAATAACTTTTTTTTGTCTTATGTCTTTATTTCTCCGTAGGTGGTTTAAGTCTGCTTGCAGTCCTTTCTCTAATTATGGACGCTTTCCGAATCGGGTATTATGTTGGCGATCAGTCTTGTGTTTCTGCAGTGCTTGCGGTATATCCTGTCATCCATGCAACTCACACCATGGCACAGGTAAGTTTTCAGCCCCGCTTTAATTTCCATAACGTGATAATCTTTCAGCAGTGTTAGACACTGTGCCTTTTTTCTGTGCACCACTTAACCAGGTAGAATGAATAATGTGCTCTTTGTTGCTGAGGCAAGCACAGAGTTGGTGCAACAATATAATCCTATCATTGTCCATGTTATTTGAGTGTAACTGCATATGACAAGGGAAATCCTCCTGGAACTTAAAGAATTAGGTGGGCTTTGTTGTGTCAAAAGTGGGTTTTAATAAGCTGTATATTGGATGCTATATTAATATTTTGCGTTCTGTTTTTGGTGTTCTTAGGTGCATTTTCTCTGGTTCCACATCAAGGATGTCATCAAGAGCTTTGAAACATTTGAGAGGTATAGAAAATATATGATATAATTTAACAAGTCTTAAATAGTTGCCATATACATGTTCTTATCTCTATAAATCTATAAATAAAAAAAGTAATTTATATCAAAGTTGTGGAACATCATCAGCAACTAAAGAATGTACAAAACATGAAATTTTCATACATACATATACACAAAGACTGTATCATAACACTTCTGCATCCTAAAAGATGATCTCGTTTTTAACTGTTTTGTCTCATTAGATTTGGTGTAATCCATGCAGTCTTCACCAACCTCAACCTCTGGTGCAATGGTGTTATGTCAGAGACCGAGCACTTTTTAACCAACCATGTGAGAAGACTCCATGTGGTGGGATATGAAAACCTCACTGCAGGTAAGGGCCAAGGGGTCGATTGCTGGCTTGTACCTGGAAGAAAAGTACAATAGTCCACTTGAGTTCTCACTTCAATGGATGAAAGAAAAAGGAAGGAGAGGAGGGATTATGAGGGGATGGGAGGTTAGCCCAGCAGGCCCAGTGGGTCTTGCTTGTGTTGAACGCCTCTCTATTAGGTTTCAGGAGACACACTGTCTTACTGGTGCTGAGGCCCCCTCCCTGGCCTTTTCCCCACACTTCAGCCACCACCACCCTCTTTGGCAACCCCACGCTTGACCTCAGACGGCTTTTTCCCCAGGCTGCTTATTCCCAAGGGTGCTGCAATTACAGTAACTGATACATCTAAGCCTAGGGTTGAGGGGTTCACCTGCTCCTCCTCATATCCGGCTGACTGTGAGGCTGGCTGCACCCTGACTGCTGTTCCCTTTTTAATTAAAGGGTGCAGGACCATAGTGGTAGCCTTTCGGGGGTGAGGGGCAGTAAGAGGGAAAAGGGAGGAAGACGCATGTCAGGGTTTTGTTGAGATCTCTAGACGGTAACAGCATTAATGCAGTGTGTTATTATGGGTTTTACAAGGAGTAATTATAACAAGTATTGTGATAGCCATCTAAGACCCAAATATTAAACTGATAAATTCAATTTATCATTCAGAATGGATAATGGATACAAAGTTATTATGGAATTTGGTGGCTGCCTCAAAAAAGACATGACTGAAACTTTAAGGCAGCACTACAGTAAAAAAAATACTGGCCTGTACAAGTGTTTCAAATGTAAGTTTGCAAATAAAAAAAAACATTTAAAGTAATTAAAATCAAGAAGCAGGTATAAAGGAACCCCCTGGAAACCACATGGTTCAGAGACAAAACAAAACAAAAATATGAATATATAAAACAAGTATTTTGCTTGGAGTTCAGTGCAAGCGTAGGACCAGTGACACAAATTTATGTTTAGTTTTTCAGACCACATTTTAATCAACGTTTCTTCCTTCCAGCATTACTAGATAATTTTACCTCTTCTGGCCTTAAATACTCACTTTTGTAGTTGAACTGGTCACAAAGGGTGGGTATACAGTACAGTATGCACTCACACATTGCTTTGCCACAAGCCAAAACAACTGAGAAGCACTGCTTTAGCAGGCAGATGTGTGGGCATTCATTTAGCCTGGCCCACACTTCTTTTATAAAGTGCAAGATATTACTCGTTGACCTGCACAAAGTGTAGTATGGGCAGTACTGAGATTCTATGTATCATTGTTAGTCCATGAAATATTTAGTATTAGTACTGGTATTCTATTTATATGTTATCTGTGAAGATTCTCAGTCATCCAGGTCATGGTTATCTCAAAAAAAAAAACGGTTTTTAATGGCAACTGGACTTGTTTTAGTTCCTTGACTACGTTTCACCCTCCATTCCAGAGGGCTTTTTCAAGTCCCTATTTATATGTTTTTTCTAATATTTTTGATTGTCCTAAATATACTGCACTAAGAGTATTTGTCATCTCTCATACATTTGTATGTTTTCATTCAATTTGCAGTGCACCCAGAGGGTCTCTGTAACTGCACCAGCAGCTCTTGCACCCTGTTCTACACCAGCGTCTCCTATCTCTATCCCTTCAACATCGAGTATCACATCTTTGTTTCTGCATTGCTGTTTGTCATGTGGAAGAACATTGGGCGGACCATTGACCTTTCACACCCCAAAAAGTCACCCACCAAAGCCCACAACCTCGCTATAGGCCCTATTCTAGGTCTACTTGCCCTGGGCAGCACTATAGGGATCCTGGTGGTCTACATCTCCAATATGGACAACTCTATTCCAGCACGAGGGTCAGCCATTTCCATGTTCTACATTTATGGCATTGTCATGCTGGCATGTATGTGCTGTGCTGGTGCTTCAGGTCTTATTATATACAGAGTGGACCATGTGCCATTGGACACCTCCAAGAACCCATCCAGACAACTGGACATTGAGCTACTGTTTGGATCATCTATTGGTGCTTGGTTCATGTCTTGGTGCAGTATAGTAGCAGTGTTTGCCACCAGTAGCAATCCTCCTTACCGCTGGATGAACTTTGCCTACTCTCTGCTTATTGTGCTGGAGAAGTACATCCAGAACCTCTTTATAGTAGAGTCTCTTTACCGCCACCAGGAAGATGGAGAAAAGGAGGACCCAGAGTCTTCTCCAGAAATCTTCTCAGTGAGTTCCTCTTTGGCCACGTCGTACAACGGTATCATCAACCAAGCCTTTGAGGCTTCAGACAGTCCCTCTGTCACTGTGGAGAATGAGCAAGAGGACAATGGACAGGTGTACCAATGTCAGGATGTCAGGAAATCCTTGGAAGTACCAATGCCTCTGGGAAACAAAGTAATGGAGCCCCCAAATATAAAGAGGCAAATCCTGAAGAACGTCTCTGTCTTCTTGATAATGTGCAACATGTCGGTGAGCATGTATAACAAAAATTTACTAACAAGGGGATTTAGATTAACTTAAATGACATTTCTTCAGTTATTAACTGAATGCTTATGTGAAATTTAATCATTTCACATGCTGAAATTGTGATTGTTGTGTTGAAGCTACTGTATTAAATTATTAATTAATATATTAATAATGAGTAAAACTAGTGTGTATCTAGTGTGAGAACTCTTAAGTTCCCATCAGCTCTACAGAGCATTTTAGCACCTTTGAACTTACTGTTTTCATTTTATGACCCACACCTTTACATTTTTGGTTCAGTGTTATCTTTCTCAGCAACAAGTTGCCCTGTTTCGGCTGAATGCTGAACACATCACTCACCAAAAATTTTATAAGATTATAATATGTCAGTATTATGTTCACAATGCAGCTTTAATTATTCATTTCTTTATTGCAGCTGTGGATCCTTCCTGCCTTTGGCTGCCGGCCACAGTACGACAATGGGATGGAAGAGGAGCTATTTGGCTTCAGCATATGGACCACAGTTCTCAATTTCGCCATTCCTTTGAGCCTTTTCTACCGCATGCACTCAGTTGCCTCCCTCTTTGAGGTGTTCCGCCACGTCTGACAGAATAGCAGATGATTGACAATGCTAGATAACATGCACAAAACACTTGTCACCACGAGCTCCCGAGAGTGTCTCACAGTCCAGGTCAACCATTCAGGATGCAGTCTGGGTCACACTCCAGCAAACTTGAATACAAGCTGTGGAGACAAACAAAACATAGATCCCTACAGAGGACAAACCTATTAGCCTGTAATCCTTGAAGAATTATCTTGTATCCTGCAAGGCTTATTAAAGATGGTGATAAAAGGAATCTTTAGTTTCAAGAATTTTAAAAGGGCCCTTGGTACTTTATGTTCTGTAGTCATATTTCATGTAAAATGTATATGCTGCATCTGATATGCACATTTTGTAACTTTTCATATTAATAACCTAAAGTGCATAAATACTCACTTGATTTTCATATCTAAGCAACTGAATCTAAAATATCTAATAAAGTAATAGTACTGTATTTCACAGAGCCACAAGTGGATCAGTGTACCACTTGACCTATGTATATTTTGTCTGCATTTAAATGCGGTCACTCCATATGGATACGGTTCTCATTTGTTTAGTGGTTCGAATAGTTTAATGGATGACACTTTATTGGATCAACACTTGAGCTACAAGGATACTGACAATCTTAGAATGACACTGTATTTTGAAGGATCTTGGACCATTGTTCTCAGATGTAGCACCTGCCTCTCTCAGTTTTTTACTATAGGTTCATCACTGTCTGCATACTGATTATCTATTCTCTTGAGTTGAATGTAAAATTATACTTTAAATTATGTTACTGGGTAGCACCGCTTTGATTACACTGGAGTCCTGTGATCTGTATCTACGTTATATTATAGGTAAATTAACTGTCATAAATATGTTTTCATTCTATGAACTTATAAAACTGTAAGCCTTTTGAATCCAGGATCATTACACTACTCTAAAATATGATGGCATGATGACAACTGGTACACAAGACCAAAAGTTGGACATTTACATCTGAAGCTGAAGGATCAGCACTAATAACCATCTCAGCCTGTGATGTTACTTGTTTCTTTCTGTTATCAAGCACATATATATTATATAGTTGAAGTGAAAAAGGTTTATAACAAATCAGTGTATCAGTTCAGTCGGACGTCCAACAAGTTCTCAACCTGGTGCTTGTCACTGTATGTGTTCTCAATATGTGCCAAGTTGTGATAAAATTCTTGTTATTTCGGTACAAAATGCAATATTATTGTGAATTATCTTTCTAAATATACTGCCATGCTGATCAAAATCATTCAAACACTGTGATGCAAATTTGCAAAATTTCAGTGAAAAGGTTCTGGTATAAAATTCTGTGCACAGTAGTATTGAATGTGTATCATTTGCCTATTGAAATAAAGAATAGCAAAACCTGACATTCCTATCGCTTTGTGTTTTTTTATCTCGCTGTTTGTTGCTGTTTTTACTGAAATTGTGAATTGGAATTGCACTAAATATTCGCACCACGGGATGGCGCCACATATTTGTAATTTATAGGAGTTTGAAAGGCTATTCCAAAAGTCCCTGTACTGTAGAAAATTACAGTTTGCATTACTGCCAGTTGTTATCAATTATGTGATTATCCAATATATGATTTTTTACATGTGACAAATGTGTCTCGAGGATGTGACTTAATATTAATTACTAATAACCTACACAAATATTAGCAAACAATAATTCATGTTGTTCTATAACAAATTTTCCTTATATACAGCAGAGTGTTGTACATTTATTTATTGGGTTAAACAAACGCGTCCATAGGCGTCATACTTCCAAACAATCAACTCACTGACAGTGGTAAAATCTGTATGTACAGAAGCACAGGTTGCCTCCTGACATCCCAAGATTATAGGTTACTCCAGAGAGTCAGGCATTGGGCGTTGGGAGGTTATTCTGACGCAATGTCAGACCGATTCGACAGGCAGGCAGACACATCTAAAAATATCCGTGACGTTTCAAAGCCTGAAACGGCGCTGCTGCTGCTGCTGTTGCACAAACACACGACGACGCTTAACTTGCCCGCTGACAGTGTGAATGTGACTCACCTGTTCAGGCAACTCTGAAAACCGGGTGAACTGTGACCCGCAGTTGGCGGTCGTCAGAAGGCAAACAGTCAAAACAATTCAATGAATAAATCAAAAGGAGAATGGATTATGGTTCTGGCAAGTAAAATATGAATCAATTTCGCGTTCATTCATGCTTTAGGGCAGCAGAACGGTGTCATGATTCTGTAGGAGTTTGGTGAGATAGATGAAGCAGTGAAGGAATGCGCTCCAGAGAGTTTTTCTTCTTTTTCAGCACCATGGACAGCTCTGTAGGTGCTGTTAGTGTCCATTCACGCGAGATTCAGTTCTGCTATCTCCTCTCGATTAAAATGAGTACAAATGCATTTTAAACACACCTAGCAGGGGTTTCTTAATATTTTTTTGTCTACATAGCCCACTCACAGTTTAATCCTGCACAAAACACCCTATATTGTCACTCCCGTCACTGCAGTATTGGATGATGCGAAATCTAGATAATGCGCACTGGAGAGGACAGATATTCCACAACTGGTTAAAAGTTCTCGACTGATGTAAAGTTTGTAATAACGCGCTTTGGGGTTTTCACCAACGAACACCCCCTCCCGCGAACCGTTCAAAGGTTCCTCACACCCCTTTTCTAACGCAGTGCTTAACACCGCGCACAACAGACCCGTGATGGTGTATGCGCCCAAACCAGGTCAGGTTAAGTGTGCGTTAGGCTGTAGGGACTCCATCATCACTCACAGTGCGCTCAGGATACCTTGGACTGAGAGATCCACATAGGCAGCCAGGTTAAGGTTGCAACCGACAAGGCTGCAACATGCACTCGCTCCTGCGCGCTGCGTTTCAGCCCCTCGGTGCACCTGCCTCGGTTTTAAGACACTCACTTCTCTTTCTCCGTCTGTTTTGCGCTCCACAGAAGGCTGACAGTCGAGCGATTCAATGGGGACAATACGGTGAGTGGCTGAAAACTGCGTCCGTGCTCGCGCACGGAGCAATGGATTGCAATTTTACTTGAAGAGGCACATGGCGAACCCAGCCAAGTATCTCTCAGCGGTGCAGGGGATTGACTCTGTGCCGGCACCCCTTGGAGAGATTATGTGGAACAGCACTGAATCGGAAGCAACAAGCGACGGGAGGAAGGATATGGTGGTGCGTACAGTGACCGGTTGTCTGCTGTCCCTACTCATCCTATGGACCCTGCTGGGGAATATCCTGGTTTGCTCTGCGGTCCTCCGCTTCCGGCACCTGCGGACCAAAGTCACCAACATTTTCATAGTCTCCCTAGCTCTGTCTGATTTATTCGTGGCAGTGCTGGTGATGCCCTGGAAAGCTGTGGCAGAGGTGGCGGGGTATTGGCCATTTGGTTCTTTCTGTAACGTCTGGGTCGCTTTTGACATTATGTGCTCCACCGCCTCCATCCTCAACCTCTGTGTCATCAGCGTGGATAGATACTGGGCTATCTCTAGCCCCTTCCGCTACGAGAGGAAAATGACCCAGCGTGTTGCCTTTGTTATGATCAGCATCACTTGGACGTTGTCTGTGCTCATTTCATTCATACCAGTCCAGCTAAACTGGCACAAATCCAGCGGTGACGATATGACTGGGGCGCACAACTCTTCCACGAGTAGGCAGATGGAGGAAAATTGTGACTCTAGCCTGAGCAGAGAGTATGCTATCTCTTCATCTTTGATAAGTTTCTATATTCCCGTAGCAATTATGATTGTGACTTACACCCGAATATACCGGATTGCACAAATACAAATTAGAAGAATAGCTTCCCTGGAGAGAGCGGCAGAACACGCGCAAAGTTGCAGGACCAACAGAATAGAGTGCCAACACCACAACACATTGAAATCGTCTATTAAACGGGAAACAAAAGTGTTCAAAACCTTGTCGGTAATTATGGGTGTCTTTGTGTGTTGCTGGTTACCTTTTTTCGTCTTAAACTGCATGGTCCCGTTCTGCGACAGGCCAGCCACAGACCGTGACGCGGGTCTGCCGTGCGTCAGCGAGACGACTTTTGACGTCTTTGTGTGGTTCGGCTGGACCAACTCCTCCCTGAACCCCATCATTTACGCCTTCAACGCTGAGTTCAGGAAGGCCTTCGCCAGCCTTTTGGGCTGTCGCTATTTCTGCTCTAACACACCAGTGGAAACAGTTAACATCAGCAACGAGCTGGTCTCTTACAACCAAGATACACTCATCCATAAGGAAATCGCGAACGCCTATGTCAACATGATCCCCAACGTGGTTGAATGTATTGAGCACGAAGAAACCTTTGACAGGATTTCACAGTTTTCTCACAACAATGAAAACGGCACCGACTCAGTTTGTGACTTGGAGGACTGCGAGGCAGATATCAGTCTTGACAGGATGTCACCATTCACACCTAATGGATTACACTAACGCCAACATTGCGTCTCCCTGTGTGTAATTGGATGTATTAATAATAATGCCATAGTTCATTCAGCTCCTTTGTCCCAGAAGTGTCCCTCAGCAGGGAGTCCACAGGTCAGGGCCTTTTGAGCAACTGAGCCCATTGCAGCTGGTGAGGGATCTACTGACTTGCTGACACTGACACTTTAGCAGGGCGAACGCCGCTGCAGCCACCCGACCACTCTGTCAGTGCTTTGCGTCATGTATGAGATGTGATGTTGTCCCGTTCTGGAAATTTGATGTGTAGGTGTTTATTTACATGACAAGTGAAATCTGTGTCCATTTGTTCAAAGGTTCAGTGTTAGTGAAGTTGTTGTTTACTTGAAGACTTTACTCTGAGTATCTGTCTCTTATGTCCATCCAATTGAAGGGGGAAAGATTTGTAAAGACTCACTGAGGATTCATAAAGGAAACCTTTTGCTGCTTAATAACTTCATGTGTATCCAGTGCCCGCTTTTCCATTGAGTATGAAAACAGAGGGCAGCCTTACAGACAGTGCAACCAAGACAGTTCTTCTCAAATGCAGTCATTTCAGCGCCTTATAGCTTATTCAAAGAAGAGTTTTGAGACATGAAAGGAATGTGTTGTATGGAGTTTGTAAGATGCCAAAATGCAGTATTAAAGTGTTTACCCACTTCACCCACCCTAGTGATTCGTCCAGCACACCTGCTCTACACCACATGGTCCAATACACAGTTTTCTCCAGGCTCGGATGGCTAGAGGCGTTGATGGACTATGTAAAAGGGACAAAAATCTAATGCTGTAAATAATATAAGTGAGCCTGTTTATACTGGCATCGTTCAAATCAAAAAATTGTGACTGGACTCTGTAGAGCTCGAACTAGTTCTCTTCCTCCACAGAGGCCAAAACTACCAAATGGCTCTGCTTTAGCAACCACAGTCACCAAACAAATGACAAGAC
Organism: Sandelia bainsii; assembly: GCA_032362345.1. Classification (NCBI taxonomy): domain Eukaryota; kingdom Metazoa; phylum Chordata; class Actinopteri; order Anabantiformes; family Anabantidae; genus Sandelia; species Sandelia bainsii. Next base: position 7,728,114 of record JAUMHL010000025.1, read on the forward strand.
AGAATCACGAGTGTCCTAAATGACCAAAGATTTCAAGGTGTGAATCAATACCTCGAACATAATAAGGCTACAGCATTTTGTCAACTGAAGGAATTGTTGCTATAGAGAGCATATACACATTTAAGTCCACTGGGATAACACAACTAGATGTCATATGTCGCATCTCCCAAACCTCTCTTATCTTTGTACTGTACAGATGACCTGATCTGAATGTATACTACTGTCCTTTTAACAGTGAAGTGTGTCATCATTTGTCTAATAAAATGCTGTCAGGAACAGAGTGCTCTAGTATTTAGTGCTCTAGGTGACATTTGCTTCTCTTAGGTTTCACGAGTGGACGAATGGTTTGAGAATTTTCATTTTTAGTCTATAGCTTGAATTCTACATGTACACATTTACACTCATGTACATTCACCTCTGAGCTGTTTTTTTTTTAAAGGTCTGGTTTTTTTTGCTGTTCTGCCTACTTTGGACAGTTTGACAGAATAGAATGACAGGAAAAGACTGCAGAAAAACAACAGAGTGAGGAATGACATCCAACGGAAGTTCCCAGCAGACTCAAACTGGGGAGCCTAGGTGGTGTGCTCCTATAGGATGCTGCTCCTTCGACAGTTAGTCTTGTCTTCCACAGTTTCAGAGAGCTGATGTACTGCACAGTATTTTCTCTGGCAGAAGCAGACATAGACAGTGGTGAAAGAAGCACCACGGTTGGGTATGTATGTGACGTAATAAAGAGAGCAAACATGGAAGAAATGCACACACTGAAAAAAGCAAAGGAGTGGCAACATCGATTCTGGGCCACTCAGCTTTATATTCTTTGAATTAGTATCAATTCTTCATGTAGAAACCCTCCTCTTAAAGCGAACATAGTACTTCAGTAACGGCACATCGTTGATCTGCCATCTGTCAGTTCAACCTTTCTGCCAACAAAAAACCAAACACATTGTGTGCAAATCCCATCACGGTTTCCTCTAGGTTTGGCAGTTAACTTGTAAGCTTTTTGCAGCACCTTTTTACATGTGAATAAATAGATTTTGTCATATAAATTTATCCCAAGCTGTTTCAAGTCTAAACTTTATTTGTTGACGCTGGCCAAGTATTTTTTAATGGGAAATCTTAGTCTCAAATAAATCATGAGAGTGAACATAGCACAAAATAGAATTAATCAAGTATAATTTAAGCATTTCATAATTGTATAAATACTTTATGTAATTGGATTATTATCAGTGCAGCATTAAAGAGCTCCTATGGCCCTTTTTGGTTTATTTCTATAAGGTGTATTTTAAACATATCTGTGATGTTTTAGTCCCCACAATCGTTCCTAACAGTGCAGATTCCCTTCTGTCCTCTAGTAGCTGTTTCAGAAGTTATTTACATATACTTACATTATTCATGAGCCCAAATTCCGATTGGCTGGTGGTGTGGCTCTGAAGTTCACCCCAAGCTAATCTGAATACTACCTAATGCAAATTGTCTTATTCCACATCTTTACCTCAAGTAATAGCCTCAGCTGAGACCTGTGTATGAACACAGTGTATAGTGGTCTATGAAGCTGAACTGTGAACATTTTCAGTCATCCAGGTCATGAAGCTGATCCTGAATGGGGAGAACTTGCTGTTGCAAATCTGAGACTTTGCCAGGATGACTTCACAGGATGTTTAAAAATGGCAGGATCATGTCTTAAGTTTCTTAATAAAGTAAGTTTCATTTTCAAATGTAGCTGGAGTAGCTAGCTTAGCTTTAGCACAGATAATGTTTCTGTAGGAGAGTAAAAGAAAGAAACCAGATTTGTTGTGTCTGTAGTGCTTGTTTTTAGAACTTCATCAAAAGTGTAGTTCGCACTTAAACCACACTTCCAATGGCCTACTTTGTTCACCCTCCAGCTTCAATGCAAACATAAAAACATTAAGTGCACACAGGGCTGATGAGCAGGGCTGGGCTTATCTTAGAGGGCTGGGCTTATCTTAGAGGAGGGCTGGGCTTATTTTAGAGGGCTGGGCTTATCTTAGAGGAGGGCTGGGCTTATCTTAGAGGATTTATTTTGACTTTTTGGGTGTGATGTTATGATGGACGCTCCATAAAACCACTCGCAGTGTTTTTATTTTTATATAAAAAAATTGGAGAAACTATGTATAGAAATCACATAAGACATGGCATTCACCGAGTGAAGGAAATGGAATAAATATAGCAGATAAAAATTGGTTGAACCTCTAAATGACAAGTCTTTCTCCATCAGGTAAAAGTCGTACAGTTGCCAAGGGAATTTGACTAAATGACATAGAGACAAGAGCCTGTTAAATAAAGCCCTGAAGGTGCACTAAAGTGTTGTTCACCTCACACATCCATCCTGTTACTGATTAAAGCTTCCTTCGTGAAATGAAAAATGGGAGACAATGCAATTGTGCAACTTTGATCAAACTTGAAGGGTTGGTCTCATATTGATTTTCATTCATCATTTTTTATTTCTAAAGCTGTAACTTCTCTTCAGATGCTGCTAATGTTATTTAGTTGAAAGTGGAATAATGGTACTGAATATCTACCTAAGATACTGTCATGCACTTTTTTAACGATTTTTATTCAGCATGCCCTTACAAAAAAGAAGTATACTTTAAGTTAATATTATTAAGTATACTTAAGTATACTTCAAGTATATTTCCCAAGTATACTTTACCTAGTAAGTATACTTCTGTTAATGTACTTCTAGTATACTTGCAAGTACACTATTTTAATACTTCTTGGGACTAAATTGGCCCACTTTTCAGTTTATAAAAGTATACTTTAAGTATACTAAAAATAAACTTTTATTTTAGTTCACTATGAATGTACTAGTATACTTTCCAGTTTATAAGAGTATACTTACAATATACTCTATGTTGTATACCTAGTACAAATACTAAACTTACAAGTATACTTTTAGCCTACTTTTGAGTTGATCATAGTTACTGGAATATAGCTAAAATGTGTATTTTATTTTCACATGTAACAAATATTTCTCAAGTCACCAAGCAGTTGTGAGACAGTCACAACTCTCAGAGTGCTTCTTTTGCAGAAAACTATGTTCATATGGCAAGCTGATTTAACATTTAACAGTCTTTAGTCGAGTATCCGTAATTACATTTCAGATATCTAGAAATGCTTTTTGAGTAGTCAATATTACAATGTGACTAGTCAAAATGAAAATTCAAGATATCTGCAACTGCATTTTGACTAGTAAGAATGACAGTTTAAGATATCTAACATTACATTTCGACTAGTCACAATTCTACTTCGGATATCCGTAATGACATCGGTTACGTCAGTCACGTGACTTTTGGATATCACACGACGTCACCGTCGTCATTGCGCCGTTTTAACATTTACTAGATCGACAGAATTCACATATCTACATTTACATTTTGACTAGTTTTAATTCAAATTTAAGATATCTACAGTTACATTTCGACTAGTCAAAAGTCGAATTAAAG